>CM053267.1:63732234-63792663 GCA_028583415.1 Protea cynaroides | reverse complement strand
AACCCGGATTTATGCCTCGGTGGTTTGATCCGTAAACCCGGATTTTCGACCCATTACCGCTTGGGTGAACCGGTTCCGGTTTGGTTTACCCCGCAGGTTCGTTTTTGGTTCGGACCCGCGGTTCATCTTCGGTCCGGAATCTAAGGCATGTTTGGCTTGCATCTTATTGACTGCGTTCACAATCCGACTTTAAACTGGATTTGTTCCGTTGGACTTGGTTTTCAATGCTCTTCAATCTGGAATATATATTGTTACATTTTGATACATTGAAAATAGTATTTTTCCAATTTAATGCTCTTTTAGAGCTCGATTTGCAGTGTTTCTGTTGGTTTTTGTCAATATTCTTGTATCATAATGATTGTTGAGCTAAAGTGCATGTTTATTTGAATGTTTAGACTTATAAAGTTGATTTTTGAAAATATTCATGGTTATATATATCCTACTAGAGTGCATTTTGGAATTTGTTCATATCATGGTGGAACTTGGTGGATCCCACCAAAGTGGTATACCTTGTTTTGTCATGATGTATTCAAATTCAAGCAACTGTGTTTGTAAATATTTTAAAGAATGACAGTGTTCACCCAAGGGTGACATTGTCCCAGTTTATTCAAATTATGATTTGTACATATTGTGTAAGGATTGGGTGGGACCACTAAAGTGGCAAGCCCAGTTCTATCATGATATGCTCAAATCCAGAACATATGCATTTATAGACACAGCAAAGAAGGATAGTGCTCACTTAAATGTGACATTATCAAGATTTTCACTTTTGTGGAAGCAGCAAAGAACGGCATTGTCCACCCAAAGACGGTGGTGTCAAAGATCATGTAAACTCATGCACATGGATGAAGGATCTTGACTTTAGGAGTTTCATACACCCAAAGGTGGTGGAATTTTGAGAGTCATTATCCCTTCGCAGATTATGCACAGATAGTAGGAGGACCAGTACGCTCTTGTCCCAAAGGATAAGGGTGTAGTTTCGATTGACTCTACACGTATAGTAAGAGGACCAAAGGCGCTCTTGTCCCAAAGGATGAGGGTGTAGTTTCGGTTGACTCTTCAAAGGAAATTGACTTGCATATATTTAATTATTATAAGTTTAAATTATCTTGTGTGTATGTTTGCATTATATCACACATATTAGAGAACATATAATGATCAAACATCTCATGATGCCTGTTATGGCGGGCCAGTTATATGAATTGGCATGAAAAAGTGACTGCTAGACTAGGAATGTTTAACCTAGTACTCAGCAAAGATTGTATTCTGATCTTTAGGAATATTCAATCCCTAAGATCAGGTAAAAGAAAATTCAAATAAAGAACATTGGAAATAGATGTTCAGAGTGAAATCCAAAGAAATTTTGGTCTTTAAAATGGAGTGGAGAGATGTTGTATTCTCAAGGTTGTCTGTACCAGTTTTGATGGTATAGGAAGATAATGGTGTGTAAGGAAACACAGGTTAGAGCTATTAGCCATCACTAATAAGCTCTAAGATATGTGAATCTCTGTAGGTAATTCATTGGAATATTATAGATGATTCAGTTGATTTTCACTTCCTCACCTAAACTGCAAAGTTAGATCCTAGTGATCCCATAAACCCAGTGGACATAAGATGAGTTGATTTTCTTTACACTAAGGAAGAATGTTCAAAGAAAAGAGAAAGGAATGAATGCCAATGTCATGACGTGTGAGCCATACTCTGACAAATGCAGTAAGTGAAAGGTAGGGTCTTACAGAAAGAAAAACAAATTTTCAAGGAATAGTAAGAAACTTCTGACAAAAAAAAAAAATTGATTTTATGGAGCTACAAGAACTCAGAAGAAACATGTGGAAAAGGTTATAACTAGAAGAAAAGTATGATCATGAAACTTTCAAGTGAAAAGGTAATGGAAATTGGAGACTTAAGTAGTAGAAGTAATCCAAACCTATAGGAGTAGCAAAAACCCTTATTTACTCTCTGTAGTTTACTTAGATATAGAAGTTAGACAGTATATCCTAATTCCATCCTTAGCATAGACATTTAGGACTCTTATCTAATGAAAGACTGTAAAAAGGTTGTAAAGAATAGAATTCTGGAAACCCCTAAAGTTAATGACTTGTTTACTTGTAAGGATTGTTTAAGGGGAAAATATTTTTTATTAAAGGATTAAGACTGTTGGATCTGAAGGGGAATATAAATTGTTAAGGTAGATTGGAGGATATTGATATACTCCTAATGATTTTAGCCAAATGTTTACAAGTGCTAAAGTTTATGGCTTAGTACCATGTGGATGAGACTCAATAACAAAAGAGTGACAAATAGATGTGATCAAGAGAACTCGAGAATATATTAGCTCTTTTGGAATGATCAATTCTGCAGCCTATTGTATTAATAGGGTGCCATGTAAGTTGTTTTCAGTTCAAGTTGTCTTCTTGATTGGAACTGTAAAAGTAACGTATTTTCATAACACTCGTGGGTTCATAACACTCGTGGGAGAGTGATTATTTTAGGACATTGAATTATCATTTTTGGAAAATTCTCTCATGTCTGAAGGATTCAACAAGATTCATTGATGATGTTGGTTAGCAGTCACATCCAAGAAACATAAGTTTAATGAAATCACATGGAAATTATTGTGCAACAATTAGTTGAGGTATCAAAAGTATTATCAGAGTATAATGAGATAATTGTTGAAATTATCTTCATTCAGGTTGATGCATAGCCAAAATACCAGAGCTAGATAAGGCAATGAGGAGATATAATAGACCATGTAGATCTGTGATTTCATCACAAGTTTTACCTCAAAATAGATATTTTGGCATTGGACAAGATAAAGATCCCAATAGTTTTAAACAAGTTGTCAATAATGAAATTGTTTTTGAATGGTTACCAGTCATAATTGATGTATCGTTATTTATGAACATTAATGAGATTTGGGATTTTATGCTCTTGTCATGAGTGGTGTACTCATAGGTTAAAATGGATATGTAAGAAAATGTGTGATTCCAGTGAGAGAATTGATTGCTACAAAGTAAAACTTGTAGCGAAGTGGAATCACACAAAGATAATGAAAAGTATAGACTTCAAATCTTTGAGGTCTTAGTTGTGCATTTTATTTTGGAGTTGCATCAGATAGATGTAAAGATCGTTTTGATCAAAGAAAATATGAAAGAAGGTGTTTATAGGCTTTACCGAGAAGATTTTGAGGTAAAGGAAAAAGAAAATCTATTTTGCAGACTTATAAAGTCAATATGTGGATTAAGCAAGCATCCAGGTAGTGGTACCTAAAGTTTTACCTGAAGTTTGACAGAGTTGTATCTTCTTAACACTTTGTTGAGATTATCATTGATCATTATGTATATATAGAGGTCAGTGGGAGAGGATTCATTTTCTAGTCATATATGTTGATGGTTAATCACTGACCAGCAGTGACATGGTTTACCTGTTGAAACTATAGTTTCAATGTCTGATAAATTCGAGATGAAGAATGTGTGAGTAAGTACCTTTGTACTTGACATTGAGTTTCCTCGTGACAGGAAAAATGAAACTCTGGGTTTGTCTCAAAGGGTATACATTATTCATGTTCTTGAATGATTGAATGTACATGCATAACAGTTAAGTTGCAGATGCTTAAATCAGTAAAGGAGACAAATTGACAGAGTTATGTTTAAGAAATGATGTTCAAAGAGAGCATCTGAAGTACAGAGCTTGGTGTATGCTCAAGATTATATTTATTCTCACATAGCCTTTGTTTAGAGTGTATTGAAACATTTTTAGTTGGATACTGGTATAGCTCACTAAACAACGGGAATATAAAGGTCATGCGGTACTTGCAGAGGACCAAGGATTATCTACTCATTTGTGGCAGTAGTGACACTCTTGGCTATTGTGATGTAGTATTTTGGTGATTGCATTGGTGGCATGAATCCCATCTCAGTTTTTTGTTGTGATGGTAGATGTACTCTTTGGGGAAAAATGTAAAGAACTTTATCCATGCATCACCCTCTTAATAAGGTAAATTTTATAACTATATGTGAAACTAATAAGTAGCATATCTGGTTAAAGAGTTATCTTTAGACCTGGAAGGTTGTAAGTTTAACTTAGGCCTATTGAGATGTATTGTGATAGCGGTTTAGCTGTGTTGTTCTCAAAGAATAATGTGAAATCTAGTAATTCAAAGCATAATGGAGATCGGATTTCAAATCTCTTTAGGTGAGAGAAAAAGGTCAAAGAATTTATATCATTGTACAGCACATTCGTTAAACATCTTGATTGTAGATTCTCTGACAAAAGTTTTGTCAAGGGGAGTCTTCAAGGGACTGTATGTTTAATATAGAAATGGTTAATTCATTAAATGTGATTGGTTAGTGGGAGACTTTTCTCACATTGATAATGATTTAGTTCATTATGTTTATTTACATTGCCAATGGTTTTGACACAAATATTTATTACTATGGTTATTTTTATTTCAGTATTCATTTATTGCTATGTTACATATTCATTGACATGTCATTGACAAGGGCGGTATTTAGCCAAATGAACGAGGCGGTATTTAGCCAAATGAACAAGGCGGTATTAAGCCAAATGAACGGGGCGGTATTTAGCCATAGTTCACGGCGGTGTGCCAAAGTACGATATTGACCAAAATGGTATGTGGCGGTTTGCTACGGTCAATATCAAGGTTTATTGCCTCTGAGGTTTTATCAAGACAATTAGTACAATATTGACCAAAAGGGTATGTGGCGGTTTGCTACGGTCAATATGAAGGTTTATTGCCTCTGAGGTTTTATCAAGGCAATTAGATCGAAAGTTATTCGATCTGGACCCACATGAAATAATATTTTCATGTATACATGTCTCTAGGCGATTCATATCATTAAGTAGGTCCTTGTATGTAGCTGACAGAAGGTAGTACACCAGATATGTTGGAGTATTTTCCACTGTTGCTCGACATTGATAGGCTTGATGAGTGGATCAAAGTTTGATGACGGTTTATTATGTAATAGGATTCCATGGCCACATTTTTCGACGGTGGTTTTGTAATTAATCTAGCCCAAGTGGGAGATTGTTAGATTCCTATTGTGTGGGCTTGATCAATTACCTAACTAGTTGTTAAGTGGGAGTTTAATTACTGGTTTGACCGGTTCAGGTCTGGTTCGTCACTGGTTAGAGACTACTAACCCGGTCCACTGTGGGAATGGTTTTGGGTTAGGGATTGTATTATAAATACAATGGTTAGGGTCCCCGCAGCCATTGGTTTTATCTCTCTGTTGCTCTCATACGCACAGAGGCAAAAGAGATCCCAACGAGGCTGTGGAAGACTCTAATCGAAGCATTCAAGGTACAGGAAACGATCGAAAATCAATCTACAACGAATGGTATGTTTTCTATTATCTCTTTTATTGCCCATTGTAAGTTATCTGTGTGGTGAATTCGTTAGGGTTCATGGGAAATCTCATGGGAATAACCCTAACTTGTATTAAAATAATCACATGGAAGTCTATCAAATTCAAAAGAAATAAAATGGCGATGAGAGATGAGAAACGGGAGAGAACAAGAGATATTATAATATTTAATTGGTTTATCTAGGTATAACGATTTAATCAGTTTATCATTGGCAACCGATGGTTTTTTATTTAAAATCAAAACCAAACCAATTAGTTGCGATAAGATTCAATTCAATTCTAAATGACTGGTTTCCATTCGATTTATCGATTCTGGTTCAGAATTGACACCTCCCTTAAGTGAGATGGAACGAAGCTATCCAGCAAGGTTCAAGTTATTGGTTTCGGCAGATGCAAAAACCGATAGAATATGGATAATAGGTGTTGCAGCTACTGGATGATTGACATATGATACGATTAAATTTCAAAAAAAAAAAAAAAAAAAAAATCCATATTGAATCGGTATCGCTCACACTGAAACCAATGCGAATTGGATGATATAACTTCAACTATCGAAGAAGGAGAGGAGAGGGACCTTTACAATAGATGGTGCTCAATTACGATTTAATCTTTTGTCAAGAAATGTAGTTAAAGCTCTTGCTTTTTTTTGGGATTTCTACTTCAAGACCGGCTTTTAAACCAGTGGTCACAATAACTATCATTCCTACTACTAATCCAAAAAAATAAAAATAAAAAAATATATCATTCCTACCAAAAAAAAAAAAGGAAAAAAAAAGAGGGGGGTGGGGGGAAGAATCACAAAATTTTGGGCGCCATAAGGGTAGATGGTCATGTCATGTTGTCGACAAGGGATTCTTCATCGGCAGATTTCTTCAAGCGTTCAGCGGCTTTATCAACCTACAAAGCACCATCGAGGGTTACAAGTGAATAAAATGTATATTAAGGTTGTGTTTGATATGCATTATTAGAATATGTTCTTTGGCAAGAAAACATTTTAAAATGATAAAAATAATGTTTGATATGTATTTTCATTTTTGTATCATATAATGTGTTATGGGAACATGATCTTTTCTTGGAATGTGCTCTTTTGTCTATTTTGCATTTTGAGTTCAAATAGAAATGCCTCACACTCTAGCCATTATCATGTTATGACAGTATTGATAAGAATGCATTTTAAGAATACATACTGAAAATAACCTAAGAAATGAGAAATGGAATTAATCAACAAATCTTAAATGCCTTACCTCATTATTCCAGTTCGTTCTAGCAGTTAAGATAATAAGGGTTATCGTCTGTAGAAAAACCCCAAGAATCATCCCCCACCAAATCCCCTGAAGAACAAACAGTATAAAAATTAGGCCCATCAGAGAATAAAAATTAAAAAATAAATAAAAAAATAAAATCCACTCTAGAGAGAGAGAGAGTCCTTACGCCTACGCCCCAACCAAGTTTGAAGCCAAGAACACATCCAATGGGGAGACCAATAACGTAGTAAGTGCCTAAATTGACATAAGCTACTAGCGATTGCCATCCACTCCCGATGGCCACTCCTGAAAGCCCAAAAATAGTTATGAATGATGAGATATTGCAAAATTTTAAAAAAATTTAATGCACATTTAATATATATATATATATATATATATATATATATATATATATATATATATATATATATATATAAAGCATTCAAACATCTAAAACTGAAGTTAGGGATGTAAACGGATAAAGATTCACATTCGTATCCATTTAGAGGTATTCGAATCCGATCAATGATATCTGAATCGGATCTTGAATCTATAACCGATCCATTTACGTCTCTACTGAAAATGGGCATATCCAATTGGACAAACATGGCGAAAGCAAGGGCTAATCCTAAATGAGGTGGTTAATCCTGCTCATCTAGTTGCAACTCTCTTTCCACCAGGTTAATAATTTTTTTGTGGTGAGATTTGTATCTAAGGGTGTCAAAGTTGGGCCCGAACCAATTCACTAGACCAAACCACACTGATTTAGTCCGCCAGCAAACCGGACCAAGTTGGGCCTGAACCATAAAAAAAAAAAACTTGAAACTTGATCTATGGGTAGCCCAACAGTTAAACATGAAGAAGCCCCAACATAATTTGAGCCTTAGCCTGGGCCAGCAACTCACAATCACAACAAGAGTAACTAATAATGGGCTCGCCCACCTTGCTTTTGAAGGAAAGCTTTGACAATGGGCTGGTCCAGGCCTATAACTTACCTAGCCCTTTGTAAAATTGAAATCCTTCTTCATGATACCACAGCTTCTTGTTTGTTCAGAATTCTTAAACACAAATGTGAAGTGTAGATGCAGAACTAACCTGAGAGTATAGGTTGAATTCCATTAAGGAATATTGAGATTGCAAGTAATGGAGTCAACTCTGTAACCGCTTCAATAACGGCGGCATCAGTGGTAAAAGCCTTGGCTAATACGTTCTGGAATATCAAAACGAATGCCGTGAAAAATAAACTGATGACGATGCTGGTAGCGGTTACAACAATCACTGAGAACTTCGTAACCTTTGGGTGAGCACCGCCGAGCTCATTACCAACTCGAATACTACAAGCCCCAAATTTGTCAATATTAGATCATAATCGGTGATAAAATTGCTAAAAACTGAGCTTAAGTTAAGAGTATATTATTGAATCTAGAGTTAATCACCTGGCTGCTGCGCTGAGGCCCAACATAAACATCATGTCCCATGTCCAGTAATTCATGCTGAAATTTCATAGGAATAGACAAGAAGCAAAGAGGTTAGTAAGCAATCAGGCCCTATTGGGCCACTATGATTTTGGCCCAATTTGATGGGCTATGTTAGGTTTAGAGCCGTCGCGTGACACAAACCCAGCCCAACTTAGCCTGAATTGTACCTTTAAATTGAGACCTGGTCATGCTCTAGGACATCATATAAAGAAGAGAATAGAGTGAGAGAGATCAAGGAAATACCAAATAGAGATGGAATCAAGTGCTATTGTTGGATTCGGGAGTAGACCGGCTATGAGCGCAAGACCCTGGTTGTACCATATTTCCAAACTACATTTCAAGATGAAAGCTAATCAGCTGATTTTATCAATGAAAATGAGATTAAACTTGAGATGAATTAATAAGATTAAAGAGAGAAATAGGTCAACAAATTACCATAACATAACAGCTGATGACATTGTTAGCTTCAAATATGACCAAATCCCCTTAAAAGCCTGTCTAGAGAACCCTGTCCAAGTTTGCTTACAAGATGGGCTTAAAAGTATATAAAGCCCAGTAAAAATGACTAAGAGCCACCAAGAGAAACTCAAGGTAAGAGCTGACCCTAGAAGCCCATAATCCAAAACATACACAACCAACCATGTGAATAATATATGTAAGAGGAAGACCCCAACAGCAATATAAGCCAAAGGGTTTACTATATTCTGAGCTTGTAGGAACCTCTGCATAGGGCAGTTCAGTGCAAATGCATACAGTTGAGGGAGCAATCCTCGGGCGAAAATTTGTCCTTGTTCCGCTATGCTCGCCGACTCTCCTATTGCTAGGAGGATTGGGCCGGAGTACCAATAGACAAAAGAGAGGAGGAAAGCTGCTCCTAGATGCAGGATTATGGCTTTCTGGCAAATGACACCAAGGGATGCATACTTCTGTGCTCCATAAGCCTGGCCACACACAGTTTGCACAGCACTAGCCATACCCAGCTATGGAAAAGAAGAGAAAAAGAAAAGGAGAATATTAGAAAACATAGAGAGAACTAATTTCAAAGTTTTTCTTTTTTTTTCTTTTTTTTAATCAGATTCCAAAAAAATAAAAAATAAAAATAAAACTTAAAACAATCAAGGTTTTAGGATTCAAATATGGGATCAGTCTCCATTGATTCGGGTTCGAGTCACCCAAGAAAAGGTCGGACTCTCAGTCAAACTCGATAAGCATAAAATCGTGGTCAATCATAGTCAATTTCGAGTCAAATCGACCAATTTAACAAATTCCAAATTGATTTTTAAAAACGTTTTTTTAAATAAATAACTTGAAAGATTTAATAAATAAAAAATGGATAAAACACACATAACCCACATCCCTTTCTTTTGTCTACAGAAACTCTAATAACATGTTCAATGAATTTATAATATCTAATAGTAATAAATTTTTTGGAGAATCTAATTTGATTCCAAACCAACCCTAATATATATATATATATATATATATATATATATATATATATATATATATATATATATATATATATATAAACTATTTTTAAGAAAATCATATGTATAGTTATGCATTATTATCATATGCATATTTTTGTTAAAATGATCAGTGTAAAATATACTTAAAAACCTAAAAAAAATATAACAGGTTTTACATCTTGGAAATACTAAACGAATATAAAAAAAAACACATTAAAATCCCACCTTCGACAATACCATCACATGCATATATTATCTTTATCTTATAACACTAATATTTGGAAATGGGGTGGGTCCAATATCACTGACCGAACCGAAACTGATCACATACCGGGGTGGGTCCAATATCACTGACTGAACCGAAACTGATCACATACATATATTATCTTTATCATATAACACTAATATTTGGAAATGGGGTGGGTCCAATATCAATTCCTTTTTTTTCTTTTTTCTTTTTTTTGGTAGAAGGTGGGTCTAATATCACTGACTGAACTGAAACTGATCACATACATATATTATCTTTATCATATAACACTACTATTTGGAAATGGGGTAGCTCCAATATCACTGACTGAACTGAAACTGATCAGATTTTCAGTACTTACAAAAACAAAGCAAATACAGGAGTAGAGGACTTACCATGATCCCATAAGCAAGACCTTGTATTCCCACATTGGCTATAGAGGCACCAGCCAACTCCAAGGCTCCAAGATGCCCTGCAGCCATCTGGGTGACCAAACTGAGCATGAAATTGAAAATGGAGATGGTGATGGATGCCCATGACAACACCCATAGTAGTCTAGACTCCCAAGCTACGAGCCGAAACCACCATCGCCACGGCACGGACTCATGCGTCACTAATACCCCCTCTACGGCACCGGACGATAAGTCTGCCAGCCGAGGACGGCCGTCTCCGATCAACAATGGTTCGTATATGCTAGTAGATTCCATCTTGGGAGTAAGCAGTGTCTCAAGTTTGAGTAAGCTCAGGACACTAGACCTCGGAATGGAAGCTAATTAATAATGAACTCTAATCTAACGTATTTAATGTATTTTATGTGCATCTACCATTCTAGATCCACCGCCCGGGAGTTACCAACCAGCATTTTAGTAAGATCAACTAACTTTAATTTCAAATCAAATTGGAATTATTTATTAATTAGGGACCGTTTTTGTGTTCGGACATGTTTGGTTTATTTAAAAGTACCAAAAGTCAAGTTTCTAACTTTCAAACTAAACCCTAAACCTTGCACCTAAAAAACTAAACCCAAAACCTTAAGTTTTTTATATTCATTTTTGGATGCAACGACTTTTGAAATGTTTCGTCTGAACTTGGGGAAGCTTTGCTTAAGGAAGCTTTGCTTAAGGATACAAGTAAGGTAAGGTATATAGGCAATGGGAGACCTATATCATCTTAAACCCTTAAAAGAGAGACTCTCTCTTGAGAGGGGTTTGGGGTGCTTTCATGTCGAGCTATGCAGTGTCAGGTGTAGATGTGGATGATTGAGATACATTTTTATTACTTACATTTGGTAAGAGTGTGTCTTATACCTTTTGGTATACATATAAGTATATCCATTTCATATAAGGCTACATATTATATTGTTACGGTTGGAAATTATCCCATCGATCTGCGATCTGGATAAAACTTGCAATCACAAAGATTAGACACATGAGTTGGGCAACTAAGTCCCGGATACATTCCGATGTCTAAGTCAGATTCCCAATGAAACAGTCAAGAGATAACAGAAATCTATCTCCAGTTTAGAGAAAGAGGGGAACGATGAAAGAGTTTGAGCATTAGAGAGAATAGATGGTGAATAGTGAAACTGTAAGTGAGTATTACCTTAGAGATTCGTCTTATTCTTATAGAAATCGAGAAGAAACATGGAAGTACTAGGGCTCAGAGAAATAGATTGCCAATAGGACTGCCAGGTAACGCTCTGAGGGACGCCCAGGTCATAAACTCCGAGTAGGAGTAGGAGACTAGCCAAGGAAGCTAAGTAGGAGACTTAGCCAATGAAGCTAAGTCGGACAACAATAATAATGACACATGTCACCATACGAGTGGTCATATGGCCGTGATGATCGGCACCATATTGCATTAGGAGAATGACTCCTATGACATAACCTAGTCGCTTTAGGATTCTAGACTACGATCGGGAAACGTAACCTAGTAAGATTATACCTCCTATCAAGAACCGTGTCCTAACAGGACTATGCTTCCGCCCAGGAGACTTATCAGAATGGAATTATGACTCTAAACGAACAAGGCCGAGCGCCCCAACATCATGCCTGGTCGGCCTAGGTGATTTTAGGTACCACATGTAAGATTTTAATTGGGTGATATTTTTTCCCCATAACAGATGCCCCCGCTGTCAGATGCAAAGGATTCGATAGTGGAAATATCTTTTGGGAGATAATTTTGGTCCAAGCGGACGTATTCAAAACTGTAGAATCATGTTCACTAACCGTATATCATCGCGCGATCGGCTCCCTTCGAGATCGGATCTTCTGAGCAAGCGTATGACAGTTGTCGTTAGCTGTCTCCACTACCTGTTAGAATATAGAATTTGAGGCGTCACAATCACGAAGCACCTCTCGTTCCCACCGTCGATCTTTGCGCAATTCGAACCATCACCCCCATCCAAGGATGAGGAACCAACTGATGCGTCTAGAGAAGACGCTCCATAAACAGCTGTTCCAATAGCGAACGGTCGACTTCATCCAACGATGGACATTCAATTGTCGCGTCTCGAGAATACGGGCCATAAATAGTCCTCAGAGCCGTTATGATAGGCTGACGTCAGCCAATCACGTCACGCCCGGAGCAGCAAACTTCCCACCACTACTGAGCCACGTGGACGGGGGTTACTCAATCAATTTCAAACTTTACGCCCTATAAATATGCTCTCCTCCCTTTCGTTCGACCATTTGGACGATCCAAGGTTCGAGCTTAGTCTTTCTGGTTGGAGGTCCTCCCAGTCTTCAAGTCTTTCACGTGTCTTCTCTGCCTCTCTTCAATCAGTAAGTCTTCTTTCACCTGTCCTTTGCTCTCTTGTCTCTTTCATTTTTCCTTTTTTACATGCTTATTAGTTTGTCTTCCTCCAATAGTGTCAGACCCTTAGGGAGAGTGAGTGAGAGAGAACCCATGGCCCAGTACAAGACTTCCTCTTCGAAGAAGTCTTTCGATTCACTTGACGAGTTGTCAGCCACCTAGAGAAATCCCAGTAGGAAGAGGAAAACCCGAGATTTTGTTAGCTTAGAATTCGACTCGGAGGCCACCGAGTCAGAGGGCTCCGATAACGCAGCGAAGATCCTCAAACCTCCGAAAGTCATTCCCTCGGCTTCCAGGCCTACCTCTGAATAAGAGCTTGAGGAGGGCTCCTCTGAGGCCCCCGAGGGGAGCCGACCAGTCGGTACATCTGCTCAGAGGGCTCCTCACCGGAGGAGCAGTCGTCCCATAATTCCACCCATAGATAAACTCCCAACTTGGCGAGTACTGAGCAAGGTAGCCTCTGAGGCGGCCCTGTCCCAGATTTGCAGGGCTTATCAGCTCGTGGCCCCCATGACCGACATCTTGGTCCGAGCCCCTGCGCCAGGGGAGAGGGCTTGCTCTGTACACCTTTCTGAGATCTACGTGTATGAGCACGCTCTGAAATTTGGCCTTCGATTCCCACTACACCCCCTAGTAGTTGACATTCTGAAGATGTACCGCATCGCCCCCTCCCAATTGACTCCAAACGGGTGGCGATGTCTCTACAGCTTCATCCTTTTCATCCGTCGACTGGGCGAGACACCGACTGTGAACTTATTCCGATCTTTATTTAAATTTTCTAGTCTGATCGAAACTCGCTTCGTGAGTGGGTGGTATTACTTCAGTCAGAGGGATGAGAAGAAGCTCCCTCTGATCTCTCAGAAGCCTTCTCCATCCATGGGTAAAAGAAAAAAAATTTCTTCGTGGGTTCTCCATCGGGTGGTGCTGCGCTACCTCTGTCCAACGCGTGGCTGGTGGTGGACAAGTCTGGGTTCAACAAGAAGCCCATCCTAACCACAGAGGAGAAGCAAATCTCCCGGAAAGGTAAAGGAGGGCCAAACTATCCTATACGTCAACCTGACTGACCCCCAGAAGCTGGCCGAGCTCAGCCTGTTAGGTGAATTTTACCTTGTAGCTATCAACCTCTGATCGGATTTTGACAGTCATGACTGGCCATATTCTTGTTTCTCCTTTTGCAGTGAACTTCACGAACGACCAGCTTATGGCTAGGATCCTATGCAAACGGGCCGTGGAGGCAGGCGGGTCGGTTGCCCAAAGAAATGACCCAGTTGGTGGGGTTGTCACACGCTCTCGAGGGGTAATAGAGGACCCCAAGGGTAAGAGGCCGGCTCCAGAGGTGCCTAAGAAGAAGATCTGGTTGGTCCAGGAATTGTCGACCGATATATATAAGACAAAGGCAACCGTGAAGGTGGGCCCAAGGGACAGTGTTCAAACGGGGACCGAGGCGAAGGAATTCCTACCCCACCTAGGCCCTAAAGTAGTTGACCTGACCCAAACTGCCTACTCGAAGATGCCGGGAGATACTGCCCGACCTGGGGGAGAGGACCCCCCAAGAGACAGCTTGAGGTGGCTATGTTCACCCCCGAGCTCGGCTTGAAGGGCACCGACTCGGTGTTCAAGAGTTCACGTACTACGAGGGTCATGGTGACCCAAAACCGTCTCCCAGAGGACATTGCCTTCAATTTGTCCTTGGAGATGGGGGACTTGCTGAAGAGAATCTTCCTCAACAACACCCAGGTAGGACGTCCAATTTTCTTGTTACTGTTTCCTTTCTTTTGTTTTACTTTTTCGAAGCGTTACAAATTGAGCTATTCGTTTACCTTTCAAGGCAGCAACCCAGTGGTCGAATTGTGTCAGAAGGCCACGTCCATGACCGTCAAGCTGGATGAGTAGAAGGCATTGGAGGAGTCCCTCCGAATGTTGAAGGAGACTGAGGAGAAGCTACGTGAGAAGACCTCTGAGGCAAAGGGTCTTGCCGTAAAGAAATCCAACCTCCAAACTTCTCTAGATAAGGCTGAAAAAGTCCTTTCAAAGGAGCATGAGCAGGTGTACCAGGCAGAGGTGAAGCTCCGAGCGGTTGAAGACCCCAAGCGCGCGGCCAAGGACGACGCCAAGTCAGCTAAGGAGGCCTTGGCTAAGGTGGAGGAGTTCCAGGCAGAGATCCGGGAGCAAGCAGTGGTTGACTATCAATTGTCCGCCCAGTACGTGGAGGACTTGGAGGTGGCTGCGAGTGGATTCTTCCAAAAGGGGGTTGTCTACTTAAAGGAGCAGCTCGTTGGCAAAGGTATCGTGGTCAACTACTCTGACATCCCGATCCTGGCCGAGCAGGAGCGATCGACCAACGAGAGGCCGAGGACATGCTGGAGGATGACCTACCTGCCTACGAGGTGCCCCAGAAGCTGATCGTAGACCTTCCTGAAGTCCACCTACCGAGCGACGCCCCTGTAGACCCTGCTGCCAAAGACGAACCTGCTTGAGACTTCTGAGATGTCTTCGGCCCTGTACGGCTACTATAATTTTTCTTCTCTTTTTTTTTTTTTTGTTTTGTGAAGTTCTACCCCTTTGCGGGCTCTTGTACTATTGCCCCTCGTGGGCATTTATTAATTTGATGGTCTTTTTTCTGAAATGTGTAAGTCTCTACTTTGCTCTTTCTGCTCTGCCTTTACTTATCTTGATGTTGTACTACCCCTACCCCTGAAGTGCAGTGGGCCTGAATGTTGAGCAGGCCGAGAACACTTGTTGCTTGTGTGATTTGGTTAAGGCATGGGAAAGGTTGGCATGTACCCCTGAGTGGTTTGCTATTGGTATGTTGCGATCAACTCGGCACGTACCCCTGATTGGCCTGCGTAGTGCTCATACACGCTTATGGGTATGAGCGGGCAGATGTTAGTGAGGTCTATGTGCTACCCCTACCTGCCTATGGGTATGGGTAGGTAAATGCTAGTGAGATCTGCGTGCTAGTCATACCTGCTTGTGGGTATGAATAGATAGTCACTGGGGACCAGCATGCTACTCGTACCTGCTTGTGGGTATGAGTAGGCTGTGTCAAGTATGGTCTGCATGTTACTCCTACCTGCTTGTGGGTATGGATAGGTAGATGCTTGTGAGATCTATGTGCTAGTCATACATGCTTGTGGGTATGAAGAGGCAGAGTCACTGAGGGCTGGCATGCTACTGGGACCTATTTGTGGGTGCGAGTAGGTCAGCTGGGCCGAATGGAACGGCTGAGAAGAGTTTTGTAACACATAATTGCTCGTATTTGTGGACACAACGAGAAGACTTCTTGTATTAAAACCATATCTAAGCGGATGCCCCTAGGGGGTCCGACTTACAACTGAGATTACTTGCTATGAAAAGGAGAATTACATCATAGGCCTGGATAGGTCAGCCGAGGCTGAATCGACTGAAAGGAACCTACTTAATGAAAAAGCTAACTATGAAGTGGTAAACTGAGATAGTGCTCACTAGTAGTACTTGCGAAGATTAGTGGCATGCCAAGTTTGGGAGATTTCTTCTACACTGAGGGTGGCCAGCGTGTATGAACCAGGTCGGCCTGTCTTGACAACACGATAAGGGCCCTCCCAATTTTTGGCTATCTTGCCTTGATTGGTTGGCTCGGAGACTGCTGCTTTGTAAAGGACGAGGTCCCCTACTCTGAATATCTTGGGCAGCACTGTTTTGTCATAGTGTCGGGCCGTCGCCTGTTGGTATTCGGCCACTCTGAATGCCGACGATTCCCATACGTCCTCCAAGTCATCCAAATTGGCCAGGAGATCGTCGGAGTTGGTGTCTTCAATGAAGTTTAGGATCTGGTATGTGGGGTGAAATACCTCCACTGGGATGACTGCTTCCTCGTCGAAGACAAGCATGAAAGGAGTTTCTCCTGTGGGGGTTCTGTTAATGGTCCTGTACCACCAGATGATGCTTGGTAGCTCGTTGACCCATTTATCCTTTTCATCTGTCACCATCTTTTTCAAACGGGACAGTATGGTTTTATTCGTGGCCTTTGTCTGCCCACTGGTTTATGGGTGACCGACCGACCCAAAACAATGATCTATCCAGAACTTCGCACAGAACACTACGAAGGATGCACTGACAAACTGTGTGTTGTTGTCTGTCACAAGGATTCGGGGCACAATGAATTGTATATAATGAAGTGTTTGAAAAATTGCTCCACCTTGATTGAGTCAATCTTTGCGATGGCCTCGACCTCGATCCACTTCGTGAAGTAGTCAATGGCTATGATGACATACTTCCATTGATATGTTGTTTTGGGGAAGGGCCCCATGATGTCTATGCCCCAGATGACGAATGGAAGATGACTGGTAATCGGTTGTAGGGGAGCTGCCAGAGCATGTGGTACTGGTGCATAAAACTGACACTTCTCACACTTGTGTACCAGCTCGATGCAGTCATCATGCATTTTGAAACAGTGATTGACCTCCTTGGTGCTGACCGCATACCCTTATGGACTTCTTTCATGACTTGTCTAGCTTCCTCTGGTCGGAGACATCGAAGCAATGGAACAGTATAAGATCTCCTGTATAGCACGTCATTGTGAATGGTGTACTGCCTTGACTTAACTTGGACGCGTCGTGCTTCCTTTCTATCTTTTGGAAGTGTACATGTTCGAAGGTAGTTGTAATTGGGTCATACTAGCTAGAGGTGGCCTCGATTGGGGTGACTTCTTCGACAGAGCTACTGGCGCACTCCAATAGTTCTACATACACGCAATGTCCAGTTCAGAGATGTCTGCCAGGGACAACCTAGACAGTTTTTCTACTTCAGTGTTCTCGTCTCGGCTCACGTACTGCAGTTCAACACTTTGAAAGGTCATGATGGCCATGTTGACTTTCTCCAGGTACTTCAGCATCCCCGGCTGTCTAGCTTCATAATCCCCATGTACCTGTCGAATGACCAGCTACGAGTTACCACGAACTATGAGCCATCAAACAATGAGGCTTTTTGCTAAGTTGAGACCGGGTAGTAGCGCTTTGTACTCGGCTTCATTGTTCATCGCGCGAAAACCAAACCTGATATCGATTGGACTTTGAACCCTTCTGGGATTGTCAGTATCACCCATGTGCTTGATCTACTGTCCATGGAGGACCCATCTACCTGTAATGTCCATGGTGCCTCGGCCAACTTGGGCCTGTCGTCCGCCTCTGGCTCCACTACATCCTCCTCTAGCAAGGTGCTTTGATGGCAATTTTGGGCACATACTTTAAGTCGAACTCGTCGAGTTCTACAGCCTAATTAATCAGTCGACTGGAGGCATCTAGTTTTGACAACACCCTCTTCAGCGGTGTGTTTGTGAGCACAGAGATGGGGTATACCTGAAAATATGGTTGGAGCTTCCGTGCTACCATGACTAGAGCGAGTGCTAGCTTTTCGATCAGCTTGTATCGAGTCTCTGCATCCAATAGTAACTTACTGATGTAGTATATTGGACGCCGCACTCTATCTTCTTCCTTCAGTAAAACTGCGCTCACTGCCTAGTCTGAGACACTGAGGTATAGCTGCAGTTTGTCCCTGGGGTTATGCTTGACCAGCAGTAGTGGTAAAGCTAGGTAGGCCTTGAGGTCCTCGAATGCTTTCTGGCATGCATCCGTCCATTCGAATTTTACGGATCCTTTCAGCGTCTTAAAGAACGGTAGGCATCGCTCGGCCGACTTGGACATGAAGCAACTGAGGGAGACAATTTGACCGTTTAGCTCCTGTACCTGCTTCGGTCTGGTCGGCGCGACCATATTTAGTATGGCCATAATCTTCAAAGGGTTGGCCTCTATACCCCTTTGTGAGACCATGAAACCCAAGAACTTACCAGAGGCAACTCTGAAAGCACACTTCGCGGGATTCAATTTCATGCTCTGTTTGCGAAGGACTTGGAATGCTTCTTCTAGGTCGGCTAGGTACCGGTCAGCCTGTTTGCTTTTCACCAGAAAATCGTCGATGTACACCTCCATGTTGCCACCGATCTGATTTCTGAATATTTTGTTCACCAACCTCTAATAGGTGGCTCTTGCGTTCTTTAGGCCGAAAGGCATGACTGTATAGTAAGAGCCCCAGTTTGGTGATAAAGGAGGTACACTCCTCGTCGAACTTCTTCACCTTGATCTGGTTGTACCCTGAGTATGGGTCAAGAAAGCTGAGCTGCTCGTGTCCAGCCGTGGTGTCTATCAACTGGTCTATGCACGGCAACAAATAGCTGTCCTTCTGATAGGCTTTGTTGAGGTTTGTGAAGTCTATGCAGATCCTCCACTTTCTGTTCACCTTGGGGACCATGACCACATTCGCAACCAGTCTAGGTAGGCCACCTTACGTATGAAGTCGGCCCTTGGGATTCCTAGCATCTCAGAGGCCGACCAAGCGAACACATCGAGGTTCTGCCTTAGGAACCCGACTAACTACTCTTTCTTGTTCTCAGGCAGCAAGGAGCTAATCTGGAATGTCTTCTCGAGTTGGTCATCTGCTACAGGCATTAGCTGCAACTCTTCGACAGGCATTCCCCTTTCTGGTCGATTACTGTCTCGGACATCTTCTATGTCTACAATGTGAACTAGGGCTGTCTTCAAGGCTCTCTGGCTGTTTCTCAGCTCTATAGTGTACCATCTTCTAGAGACCACCTGGTCGGCTCTACATTCTCTGACTCCATTCTCTGTGGAGAATTTCATCACTAGGTAGTAGGTGGACACGTAGGCCTTGAGCTTGTTTAAGGACAGGCGTCCGAGTATCACATTGTAGTTGGATGGTCGATCCACTACCATGAATTTGACCATCATTCTCTGATGCTTGGGTTTCTGGCGAAGCAATACAGACAACTGGATGCCTCCTTTCACCATTATTGGATCCCCTAAAAAATTAATGAGGTTGAAGGTGATGGGTTGGAGCTGGTCGTCCCCTATCTACATCCTCTTGTACGCGTGGTAGAATATGATATCTACTGAGCTCCTTGTGTCCACTGGGCACTTGGCCACATCACAGTGTCTAATCCCAACGGTGAAGACGATAGCATCTTCATGGGGGACTGTCACGTTGATGAGGTCCTCGTCACTAAAGGTGATGACTTCCCCAGTTCTTGCCTTTTTGGAAAGCCACTCGGTTTTTGCTACCAAGCGCAAGTAGGCTTTGGCTGACCTGTTAGACATATTTTTGGCCGCCGATCCACCTATGATCGTGAGGATTGTCTTTCCTTCAGTTTTGGGTCCTGTAGTGATCCCGTAGACACCGTTGTCACCTGGGATTCGCAACCCTGAGGAGGTGCAGGGTCGGCTCTCTGGTGGAGGGCTAGCTACGAACAGTCGACTAGGCGGTTGCCTTCTCGACTCCGAGCGGGATATCTGCCTACTTTTACGATCCTCTCAGGCTCTGACCAGTTCGGGAGGGACCTGAACTGGATGTGTTGTTTGCCGCCTAGTCGCTCCTTCACCGATACTCTGGCTGGCTTTTCTCCAAATAAGCTTTTGAATGGACCAAACTGAATAGCACCGACCCACTGCCTCGGAGCTGCCAAGCCACCCTCGGGATTCCTGTCATCCCTCCGAATAGTGTTAGGATCCTCACCTACTTCCGTTCTGCAATCGGTGCGCTGTTGATTCCTCAGGGGTGGAGGGGGCAGATCACGGTCTAATCGAGCCGACGCAGGTCCTATACCAGTGTCCCTGACAAAATTGCTATAGTATCCTCGCTTCATAAGATCTTTGACTTCCCCCTTCAGGTATTTGCACTCGTCGGTATCGTGACTGTAGTCGCGATGGAAGCGACAGTATTTGAAGCGATCTTTATTCCTTCCTTCATTGAGCAGCTTCGGTGGTGGTCGGAGGTTTCAATCATTCTTGATCACCTCCAGAAACTCGGTCATTGAGGTGGTGAGCGGAGTGTAGTAATCAAAAGTTTTATACAGGTTCCGATTCCCCTGCTCCTTGTAGGACCTTTGCTTCTTGGGGTCGCTGGTGTTTTGGGTCTGATCGGCCAGTTAGGATCTCTTTTTGTCAGCTGGCTTTTGTTCGGCCTTCAAATTGTTGATCGCATTGGTCTACTAGGCCTTGGTCGTCTCATCAATTGAAGCGTACTTCTCACACCTGGCGAGCAGGTCATCCAAGGTCTTTGAAGGCTTTTTGGCAAGGAACCAGCAAAGCTTTTCGTCTGTCACTCTGACCTACAAGTTGGACATGTGTACCACCGGCTCAACATCCTTAATCTCTAGCAGCTCCACGTTGAAGCGTTTAATGAAATCCCACAGGGATTCGTCTTTCTATTGTTTCACCATCGATAGGTGGTAGGATGTCTTCTTGCGCACTAGGCTTGCCTGGAAGTACACCAGGAACTTGTTCGATAGTTGCTCGAACAAGGTGATACTCCTCAAAGGTAGGTTATTGAACCACGTGCTAGCAGGACCTCTAAGCGTCAAAGGAAACGTTCGACAGATCAGGCTGTCGCTGAGCGAAAAGAAGAGCGTCGTGGAGATGAACGCATCCAGGTGTTGTTCAGGATCGGTAGTCTCATTGTAGGAGTCCAAAATTGACATTTTAAAATTCTCAGGAGGGAGAGCCCTCATGATTTCATCAGAGAGTGTTGTGACGGTCGTGTAGGCAGTCCTTTGTGGGATGACCCGATTCTGTTCCACCTGTTGAAGCCGAGTAGCCAATTCCAACTACTGTCTCTCGACCTCCGACTGGGGAGTTGCCTGTGGAGGGACCGCTGCTGTGGTCGGTGTCTCCAAATTCACTCGCTGCTGGCGGAGGGCATCGAGGAAGGATCTCGCATCCCTCTCCAGCTGAAGGTGTGGACAGCACAAGCCCTGCGCTTGGTGGAGGTCGACCGATAGGTGCCGAGCGGAGGATCCTGCCTAGCTCAGAGCTGGATGTCGGGAGCCCTGCTGCGATCATGAGATCTGGCAGGGGGTGAGGATTATTTGGTGCGGCTTTGACTGACCCCACAAGCATAGGATGGTGAGTAGCCAAGCGTGCAACTGGTGGTGTACTCGGCGCTAGTGCGGTCAGAGGGTTCGCTCCTGCTCCTCCGGCTGTCGAGTTTCTTGCGCCAGTAGCTCTCAGTGTTTGAGCCAACGGATTGATCTGTTGCCTCAACTCATTGAATTGTTGACGAGTAACGTATTGAGAAGGTGGCGGCGGCGTCATTGTTGTCAGAGTAGGTGCTGGCGTCGTGGTATGACTTACCCTGGCGATACTAGCGTTGCTGTCCTCCTGAACTTGCACAGACGGTTCGAAAGGTGGCTATGAAGCCTGAGCTTGAGTCCTCCGGTGGACCATTGAAAGTAGTTGAAATTCTTCGTACGCTGTCCGTCAAACTCAATCAAGAGGCCCCACAGCGGGTGCCAAACTGTTACGGTTGAAAATCGTCCCACTGACCTGTGATCTGGATAACCTGCAATCACAAAGATTAGACATGGGAGTTGGGCGACTAAGCCCCAGGTACACTCCGATGCCTAAGTCAGATTTCCAATAAAACAGTCAAGAGATAGCAGAAAACTATCTCCAGTTTAGAGAAAGAGCGGAACGATGATAGAGTTTGAGCATAAGAGAGAATAGATGGTGAATAGTGAGATTGTGAGTGAGTATTACCTTAGAGATTCGTCTTATTCTTATAGAGATTGGAAAGAAGCATGGAAGTACCAGGACTCGGAGAAGTAGATTGCCAATAGGACTGCCAGGTATCGCTCTGAGGGATGCCCAAGTCATAGACTCTGAGTAGGAATGGGCGACTGTAGCCAAGGAAGCTAAGTCGATCAACAATAAAATGACACGTGTCACCATACAAGTGGTCGTATGGCTATAATGATCGACACCGTATTTTACTAGGAGAAGGACTCCTACGACGTAACCTAGTCGCTTTAGGACTCTGGATTCCGATCGGAAAACGTAACCCAGTAAGATTATACCTTCGACCAAGAACCGTGTCCTAACAAGACTATGCTTCCGTCCAGGAGACTTATCAGAATGGAATTATGACTCAGAATGAACAAGGCCGAGCGCCCCAACATCATGCCCTGTCAGCTTGGGTGATTTTAGGTACCACGTGTAAGATTTTAATTGGATGATGTTTTTCCCCCATAACATATACTTTTTCCAGACATAATGATATACTTATACAGTGTACAAGCAGAAGGGGTACAATCTCAGTCATTGATCTAGATGACCATTGTGATCATTGATCTAGATGACCATTGGGAGATCACATCCAGATTGTCCATTTAATGGACACAACCCCAGATCGTACCCATAAGAATAGGCACCATTCTCTCTCTCTCTCTCTCTCTCTCTCTCTCTCTCTCTCTCTCTCTCTTTTCCTTCCCCTTAAGATCTCTCTTTTCCTTTCCTTTAAAAATCATTGTATTTTATTTCTTAAAAGCAAGCATTAAAGAAAACTTTTACATATAAAATTTTAGAGTAAAATTTTACTATCATAGCAAACACAGAACTAATCTGTTTGAATTGCTGGACACCCAACCAATTAGCAAAAAATATATTAAAAAAATGATTTCATTGATCTATTAAAAACCGATTAGTCAAAACTGATTAAAGACTGATAGCTGATTGATTATTAATCAATTTGATTTTGATTTTGAGATCCGAAATCATTAAATTAAATTATATATGATCCACTTAAGCATCCATCTAACACAGTTAGCGACCCAACTAAAGTTTCACAATTAAGGACAACAGTCATACTTACAAAAGGTGACAAATATATTACTTAAAAGAATGCATCCTCTGACCCTCACGTGATAGAGTTTTTTTATTGCTTTAGAATATGCAAATTACACATCAGATGCAATAAGAGGACTTGATACACCAATCGTTCATCCAACAGGCCGGCTGAGTTGATCGTCTAGTCCATCGGATGGATAGCTGAACTGACTAGATGACAAGTCCTGTTCTTGATACACTGATAAAACCAAGACACGCTTTTAAGTGAGCAATATCAAACAGTTTGGGCAAATCTAGGTCTGTGTCAATTATTCTCATTGAATTTCCTGAAACCCAATCTTTTATCAACCAAAAAAAAAAAAATTAATTATATTCGATTAGCGAAATTGATTAAAGACTGATATCTAACTGATCGATTATTGATTAGATTTGGTTTTAGTATTAAGGACTGAAATCATTAAATTAAATTATATATGATCCACTTAACTATCCATCTAACACATTTAGGAGACCATGACACCCCAAGTAGGTCACGAGTATCTATCCACAAAAAGAATAATGAAAAAAAAACAGAAACACTTACTCTCGTGACATACTGTTTTCTTCATTTTTTTTATTGTTGACCATTATTTTATTGTTTGTATATTTTATTTTAAACTATCAAAAAGAAATTGGTGAAGGGGGTAGAGTTTTTTTATACTTAAAAAAGTGACAAATATATTAGTTAAAGGACCCTCGATAAGAGGACTTGATACACTAACCAAGACTAGGGCACACCATTAAGGGAGCAATATGCCCAACCGCAAAGGCAAGCCTATTGGTCTGTAACTCAATTCTTCTCATTGATAGCACTATAACTGTAGGACAATGATCATGTGTTTTTTTTTTTTTTTTTTTTTTTTTTTTTCCACATCTTGAACTAAATTCTCCTCCTCCCACTTGTTCCGGCTGAAAAAATAACGTTAGTTGATAAGGAAGTCTATCTTAAGCTAGTGGCATAGGTTCTTTTTCATCATCCTCGCTAATCAGGGTCATAGGTTCGAGTATAAAAAATGAATCGAAGTCTTTTATTGAAATTGAATTGAACTGTTTAAATCAAATTCATAAGATCGAATATTAAACAGTTTGATTATGGTTTCAAAAAAAATTGTAATCTTTCAACACATTATCGTATGAAATTGTTAAAACCATTTAAATATTTACTTTATTCCCTTAATACTGAAAATTAATTAAATATTAAAAATAAATAAAATCATTTTATTACCTTCTCACTCTTGGGCGAACCATAGGATCTTCTCACTAAATTTTTCTCTCCGTTTAAAACCCCAATTAGGGTGGGCCAGAACCAAAGGTTTTTTTTTATTTTCTTTTTTTGATATATCAGTGATGGTAATGTAGTGCACACCATAAGAAAAGAAGACGAAAGAGGGAAACACTTTGGGTGTCTTTCCGTGCTAAAAGCATTTCAACAAGTTTTTGCTTTCGGGGGAACATTTTTGCGAAAAACAGACACTTTCTTATTTTTTTTTTTTTTTTGGTAAAGAACAGACACTTTGATAACGATGGGAGCGAGTGAGAGGGAGAGAAAGTAATAAATGCACTGGGAATAAAACTTGTTGATCTTGTACGATTGAAATCCATTCATAGTGGTTGGGGAAGGATTCAAATCGTCTCTTCCCTGTAATTTGAGAGGCGTGGCGATGATCCCATTGAATGATTGCCATGTGGGGGTCAGATTCATCTGATCCCTCCGTTCGAGTCGACACTCTTTTGTCGGCTCGGCTTGTCGGCTCGAACGGAGGGGTCGGATTCATCCGACCCCCACATGGCGACCATCCAGTGGGGTCGCCGCCACGCCTCCTTAATTTCAGGGATGAAACCATTTGGATCCGTTGGAGAAATGGTTTATGTTGATCTTTTCCAGAGTTAAGCTAGAGGTACGGATGGATCCTTTACACGCTTCTCGGAAAGAAGGTGGCTCTGCCTCCAATGATTTGGGGGTTTTTGAAAAAGCAGACGCGCCGTTCTCCTATTGGTCGGTATGGTTTGGTGCTGATGGGTTTTGTGGATAGAGATCAAAATTGGGTTTAAACCAAAAAATCGAAACTAAACCAACCTGATTTGATCCGGATCAAACCAAAATCGAACTTTATTAGATAAGATTTGGATTGTGTTTTTAGAGTCTAATGAAAAATCAAAACCAGACTAAACAAATTCAAAAACCTGAGCCAAATAGGACCAATAAAGCCAAAATCAAATCAGCATCATAATGGACCGATAGGAAACCACATGTATTAAATATACATATAGGAAACCAATCTCGAAATCGAACCAGCCTGATAATGGCCTGATAGAATCCATTAATCCAATTTTTTTTTACTATATATACATATAGTAAACTAAAATCGAACCGATAACAAATTGGTAAGAGTCTAAGCTAGTCCAACAACAAACCAACACTAAACCGGCCAGGTAACTAACATATATAATGCAACCCGTCCCAACCCTAATATCTTATTAGACATGTTTCGTGCTATCCTTAAAATGCCCGAGATCGACTTGGCCTGGACTAAAACCGACTTGAACTGGTCCATTGCCACCTCTAGTTTTACGCAAACCAACGTGTTGTGTTATTATTGGTCAATACTATTTGTACCCAACAGTTAGCAATTTAGAATTATCACATCAGTCCTCTTTTCATTTGACAATTAAAATCTATCTCTATCTCTCTTTACATGGAAATTTGGATTATTTTCTCTCTCTTCCTCTGGCTCCCACTTCTCTAAGTGATTGGTTATTAATTTTTCTTGAATTTCCATTTTTGTAAAACCTTTTCTTATTAAAATAACAAAAAACGAAATCCTCTAAATTTAGTAGATCATATAGTTGAAAAAAACCTTCAAAATGTATTTTATCCAAGTGTTGATCAGAACAATCCTCCACATGACTCAAAAATCAATTACATAGCACGTATGAGTGGAGCAACCGGTGAGGACCATCACAAGTTGATTACTTGAAAATTTTCATTACTAGAGTACAAAATAAAGAAACGCCATAGACATTCTTTCAGAGTATTACCAAATGCGGCCTAAGTTTTCATTTCATTTCGTAACGTGAGACCAAGAATAGGTGCTATTCACACCAAAGGTTCTAAAAGGGATTTCAAATTGCTATGTAGGCTCTCATTGGTTGTAAGAAAAGTTAAAAGAAAAAGAAATAAAATTTTAATTTTTAAAAGAAACTTTTATAATCTTAACAAACACATGTTATTATATGATTATATAATTAATTCTAAATCATTTTATATTTAGTTATAAACTTACCAAATCCTTTGAATTTAAAAAAAAAAAAAATTATATCTTATAAGCATCGTTATTAAAATGGAACCGAGGGAACAACTTGTCATCACCACAGTGGCGTCATTTGATCGTTTGATTTTCACAACCCTTGTGAGTTTTATCATGTAATAACTGATCAAGTGGGGCTAAGGTTTTGTAGATAGGTAGAACTTTACAAGTTAAGTTTCAACAAAATCAGAATTGTTCATTAGTCAAAAAAAAAAAAAAAATATATATATATATATATATATATATATATATATATATATATATATATATAAGGTTCTGTGTGACCATCTAGAGAATGCATAAACAAAGAAAACATGTTATTACATAGAAAGTTAGATGATTAAATATAAAAATGAAATCTAATACACGACCACATCATTCCCTAGATATGGAATGGTTGGTTTTACTTTTGCCAAAAGATAAAATATAAAAAATGGCTGGTTTTCATTTCAGATTTCTATGCAATGAAACGAGTGGCTTTTGGCTACGGTGTGTTGTTGGATTTCGTCTAGTACACAAGATGCTACCACATATCTACAGATCAAGAACATCCAATGAGATAGGTGGGTGGGTTTTACTCTGTGACCACTTCGATGTTAAGTCGGTATTGGTCTAGGACAAACAGAATGAAACTCAGGGATAAGATACCCAAATTCCTTAAAGAGAAGGGACAAAATCTTTCCTCCACAGTTCACCATGGAAATGAGTTAACAAACAAGTGTATAAGATGTATGTGAGTGAGATTTCACCGAAGATGAATAGTGTACTCTAAAGAGAATTTGGTAAAGTAAGGGTACCTTCAGATAGTGAAATTGTGGATCCCTCCAATTGATATTCTTTGGTTATTTATAAGCTGAATAAGAAGCTTGCTTGGCAAGCTTCCCACTCTCACCTACCACCATCTACATCACCCCATCTGTAGGATAAGATTAGACAAGAGGGCTACGACCCCAGGGGACAACGCATATTTGTTTAATCTAACCTTTTTGACCCTTTGCGGGTCCATGTCACTGTCTCCTTTTGTCCTAGGTGGCCGCCATTTCCTAGTATTCGAGTGGATTTGATATCTTTTTGCCTGGTATCGGTCTTGTGCATAGCTATGTGGTGAGTTGTATCAGCACCTCCTTCATTTATTGCCCTTGTCAGCATTTATGTGTATTAACTGTTGCACCTTTAATGCCCACCTACCACCATCCAATCTGTCTCTTTACTACATATATGTCCAGGGCGGTCAAAAAGTATCTTTTTCAAATACATTTGGCGGGATATTTTACTTGGTGGAGAAATCAACCACACCTTTAGATGGACGCCACGTGTCCGATCCTTGTAACTCCTTCCCAATATTTTATTTGACGGCCCAAATTTGATTTGGTTTATTTTCCCCCAACAGAACCCCTTTGCCTCCTATGGGTCATTTTCGACTCAAGGGGGCAACCTTAATTTAATGAAAAATGCGACAATTAATTCACATACCCAGGATTTATTTGGCCGTTACTTCAAATTATGACTTCCCCGAATTCCGCATCCTTTTAATGTGTACCCGTCACCATTAACTGTCATCATAGCAGCACAAACCATTGCACCTCATTTACTCAAGCATACATGCCGTTCCGTTGGTCACTCTGGATCATCCACGTGGTTTTTACTTTATGAACAGCCGTACCCATTATGTCAATCGTGGCCGAAAAAATCTCTCCGTGTTGTTTCGAAACATTGGCACGAGTTCCTGACAACTGCTAAAAACTTATAAATATCTCATTTCTCCCTTCGCTTTCTTTCACAACTGCTTTTCTTTCTGATTTAAACTTCTTCGTCTTTGTCCCACATATCTTCACTTCGAGTCTTCTAGTGACCATAGTGAGTTGTGATGGCTAAGCTTGCCCCAGTGTCAGTAGACGCCATTCAGTCACGCCGAGTAAGTTCTTAGTCTTTTCTTTTACATTTGTTGGTTTTCTTCCTCGATTTTACTATGGCTTGCGATAAATCGTTAGTTTCTCGACCTTCCGAACCTACCTTCCACCAGTCCACTAGAAATCCTACAACTCATACTGCGAGTAGCTCTGAGGAAAACCTGATCTTCCTCCCGTCATACCCCCTAAAGAATCGGATCCCTTCTGTATCGCCTCCTTAAAAATTTCTTGTATGACCGCTGTTCGGTTAAAGGAAGTGCATCGACTCTATATGATCCCTGACTCTGTTGAGTCGATAACCCCTGATCGTGCAGACTAGGCGAGTCACCTCTTTTCCCACCATATGGTGTTAACATCAAACATGTTCCCTGCGGGTTTTTGATTCCCCGGTCATGACCTGGTTTACGAAATTCTAGGGTTTTATGGCCTTGCTCTGGCTCAACTTACCTCTGTCTCCTGGGCTCACATACACTCCTTCATTCTATTCTTCATGAAGCATGAACTGCCTCCCACCCTAAAATTCTTCTATTATATGTTCAACTTCACTGCTGTTACCTGGTCGAATCGTAGGACCAAAAAGGTCGAACACAATGGAATATACTACTTTTCCCACTTGGCAGACCGTCCCACTATATTGGAGACTTTTCCCTCTTCCTTCGCCAAATGGAATGAACGTTTCTTCTTTGCTTCAGTGAAGAGAGTGGCCATACCTTGAATGGTAAGTCTGCCCTACCTATCGAAAATAGGTGGTAGGTTGTCGACCCCAAAGTCTTAGGTGTTGTACTTGAACTCAATCCCTACGAGATGGACCTTCTAAAAAGTCTTAAGGATGATAAGAAGGTGAGATTCAAGAGTTTGAGTGACAATGTTTTCCTCTTCAGATTGGGTCTAAGTAAGTACCTTTCTCTGTTCGACTCCTTTGGATAATTAAGGTTGTTTTTCGAGCACTAACCCATCTTTGTTGTCTATGCAATGGGTGGTTTTGACATTACTGCATGGGAGGACCTTCTGGGAGCCGATCAATTCCATGAGTTGAATGCTAGATGGGCTGAAATAGCTTGCAAGGTGGCCAGTCGACGAAAGGCACTGGAGGCCTCCCAATCTTCGACCCCGACAATCACGGTGACTTCTTCGATCCCTATCGTTGCTGCTTCTGTGTCAACATAATCCCATACTCCTATGGTCAAACCTCCACCAGTAACAATAGAGCCCCTTCTGCCGCACTTCCAAAGCCAAGGGAAAGTGTCAGCACCCCGATTTTGCCACTATGGGAATCTCCGCTCTCATTGGGGCACCATACGCAATGAGAGGGGTGTATCAAAAAAAATAAAAAATAAAATATAATAATAAAAAAAAAAATGAATGAAACAAAAGATATATAAAAGAAAGAAAGAAAGAAAAGAAACGGTATATATATTTATATATATTCCGTAAAATAAAAAAGGGGTGGGGGCAATTTGGGTACAAAATGAAAAAAAAAAAAAAGAACAATCCAGATCCCTAAAAGAAAGGATAGGAATCCAAGACATGAGAAAAAAAAATCAAAAATCAAATCAAAGAGAGGAGAAGAAAAAGAGGAACAGAGAGATTGAGATAGGCGGTGAGGGAGAGAGTTACAGGGGAAGAGGGGAGGTCGACACCTCAACCCTCCTCCCCGAAATCCCTCCCCCAAAAGCCATCGGACATTGCTTCTCCCCAGCCGCCTCAGCATCTTCATCCATCGACAGCACATGAGGAGGTCCCTCATTTCCCGCAGCCATTAAACCCCATTTGGAGGGACCGACAAACAGAAGCAGAGAGGAAGAGATAAAAGGGAGGAAGGGGCTTATCTTTCAGGAGAAAAAAGGGGGAGAAAGAAGAGTAGAGAGAGCAGCGAGCAGAGGGGAGTGTGAGAGTGGCCGAAGAACAGAATAGGAGAAGAGGGTTCTACGGCTGGATAGAAGAGAGGAACAGCGGTGAAAGAGTGAGAGGCATGCCCTTTGTGAAAGTTGGGTTTTAGGCAAGAGGAAGAAGCAGAAGGTATTGCTTCTGAAAATAGGGTTTGTAAGCAAGAAAGAGAAGGCAGGAGAGGAGGAATAGGAAAAAGTGAGAAGAGGAAGGAAATACCGGCACAAGTAAGTCTGTCCCCTTTTCCCTTTTCCTTTTCCTTTTTTCATTTCTCTTGTTGTTATTGTTATCTATTTGATCCATGAATCTGTCGATCGCATGATGAGTGGCTCATGAATCCTTGTAATGTTTGTTTTTTTTCTTCCTCCCTTCCCATGATTCTTTCATTTTTATTTCTTATTATCTCAAGGATGGGTCTTGGTTCCTAGGTTCTCTTTGTTTTGTTCTCTCATCTCCTCACTTCTCAAACATGGGTTCCATTTAGAGGTTATGTTGCTTCTTCTGGTTACTTTTCTTGCTGCACATAATGCACTCGATTGTACTTTTATTGCTTCCTTTTTAGCAATTTAAGCTGGGTTTCTCTACTGCTTGCTACAAAATGGGTCTCGGTTGTTTGGTTTTGCTGTTTAACTATGTCAGCCATAGGGAGGGTGTTTGATCCTATTTTCTGTCTACAGTTTTAGTTTTTGGGAGGTTTGGTTCAGTGGACTAAGATATCTAGTTTTGCTCCTTCACTTTGGTTCTCCTTATTTTTTATTTATTTATTTTGGTCGGTTGAAAAGAAGGAAAGTCTGTTTTGTGGTTGTTAGGATGGCAAACTCACTTTGTAGTCTAGTGTATGGGTTGGTTCTAATTTTCTGGTTTTAGTTTGTCACGTCTTCCTTAGAGTTAGTTTAGGTTTCCCTTTCTTTTATATTTTAAGATGTCTGATCTGGTTTGGAGGCTTGGAATTTTTATGGGGGATTCAAGTGGCTGAGTGAGGTCAGCATTCACAGTTTTGCATCTCCATGGCGAAGATAGATACTGATAGGGCTTATGGTGAATCTATTTTACTATGTTATCTTATCTTATCTCTCCCTTTTGTGGTTTTAACCATCTGCTTGTGAATTGATGACACTTATTTAAATCACATCTCAGGCTTGATCAGTTTAGTCCCAACTTGTTAATCAATCCCTCTCTGGTTTGTTATTTTAAGCTTGTTTTCATGTCAGTTCATCTCCTGCTGGTTTTTTCAATTAATTTTTAATTTCTCCATGTGAAATCTAATATGATGTACTAGATGTAATTACGGCTAGTTTGTCATACTATCTTGCATAACCTGCAATGTTATTGTGATTAATATCATATATCTTGTTGATGTGCTTTATCTTGAACTCAACACCATCATGTGGTTGGACGGTTGTGTATTTTCCTAAATGGTATGTGGTATGCTGATGTTGGCTTATTGTGGATCAATGTTGGATTAGTCCAATTCTAATGTTGAATTGATTAATCCTTGGTGATGGGCTAATTTAGCTTCATGATAGGTATGGTTTAACCCGTTTGATCGTGGATTTTAGCCTTTGATATACTGGCATGTCTAACTTCACTTTGCTTACATGTTGGAATGCTTATCACTGGTTGCTTAAATTAATTTGATGCCATGTAGCAGTCCCAACCCCCAGTGTTGTGAAATGCTTAGGGGACTCTAATGAGTCCACTCTTGCTAGGATCCTCAAACCCCAAGCTGACTGGTGTGGGCCCCCGCCTAGATCATGGGCCTGCTTAACCATTAGGGTTGATCCCAAAATTGCTTTCATTTGTATAAAGAAAAATACAAAAAAAGAAGAAAAAGAGAAAAATACAAAAAAATGTGTTCATGTTTGCATGTTTTAGGTGATGCTTGGGAATCATGGTTGATCTCCAACCCAGCCATTACCCAATTTTGTCTGTGGTCTTAGGCCAATCATCTCTCATGTTTGGGAATCGGTGTGTGGACCGACCATTTTCAAATATTTGTCCACCCTTGCCTTGCGAGGCTCTGTTCTGAAGCCGTACTTACGAGTACGCACTCGGCCTTGCGAGGCTCTATCCGAAATCGTACTTGCGAGTACCCACCACTGCCTTGCTAGGCTCAAATCTGACCCGACGGGCAGTCCACCTGGGTATCCTGAATATGGGATATGAGTGAGATGTTAGTGAACCCTGTGTGTGGGGAGCTGAGGCATTTGGCCTTTCCTGAGTATTGCCATGCGTACCCATGGCTCATCAACCCATGGGAACTACGCTTGACCTGATTCTCGAGAGACAAAGGTTTTGAGAGGTACATAGGCTGCGGGGGAGTTTGATCGCTCCACACTCGGTCAAATTGAGGTAAGTTCCATGTATTATGGGATTACCTCAGCGAAGGGATTTTCCTATGGAAGGGAATACCTCTACACCGAGGTGTGTTCCACCACTGTGGGAGCCTTTCATCTTTCGGATGTGTTCCAACATTTTGGGAGCTTCATTTTCACACACACACTCAAATTGAGGTAAGTTCCATGTATTATGGGATTACTTCATCGAGGGGACTTCCTTGTGATAAGGAGTACCTCAACACTGAGATGGGTCCCACTATTGTGGAGACATCTCTCACCATTGGATGTGTTCCATGATTATGGGAGCATTCATCGCTTGGGATGCGTTCCAATATTTTGGGAGTGTCCCTTCTCTTGCACACACCTGGTACGTACACACCCGTCCGAACTATGTTTGGCCTGATTTTCACCGCATAGGGATATGTAGGCGGTCTGGGATTTTCCCAGACCTCGGTCATATGTTATATATCATTTTCCTTTCTTTTGATGTATGATTAAGCCATTCATTAAATTCCTTGATTCATTTTGTAATTATTTTCTTATTTAATTTGTTTAATTTCAGCTTATACCATGCATAGTTAGTGAGAAATTAAAAATAAAATTAGGACTTTTCCTTGTACCTTGTAATTTAATTAGATAAATAGCCCCAAGCATTCATAAATTGTAGAAAAGGATAGGATTTAGGGAGACCGATTCAACCGGGCGAGTTGGGTGCCTAACACCTTCCCAACTCGTAATTTGGCACTTACCTGCCTTTGGTGAGACGAGATAGCCATTCCATTTACTTGAGTCATTAGTGTCCCTCCATTGAGGGACATCATTTATAGGTCCTAGACCTCATCTAGGTGGCGACTCCAGTCTTTTACCCTCCACTAGCATGAGTGGATGAGATTTGAAGGTGAGAACTTTCTAGATCCTAGTTTGAGTGTAATGAGGGTAGACAACTTTAACTATGTGCTAATTCAAATTTAAAAATGAGGATAATTAAATTCAATTTTCAAATGATTTTCCCATGTCCTCACAGCAAACAAGCAGATACCACCCCCATCGAGATTCCAGATAATGGTAAGTGTTTTTTATGCCTCTATTTGATCTGGTATCCTTAATTTAAATCCTTTTACGACATTGACTTTTTCCTTCTTTGTCTGTCGGATGAGGAAGACAACATACCTCTTTCGAACATTCAGTGAAAGAAGAGACAGATATCCCTCGAGGATAAGCCAAAGGATGTCCGTGATAAGATTCCGTATGGTCCAGAGCCACTTCAAATGATCATCCCCCTATTGTCAGCTCCTTCTACAACAGTCACTCTATCTCCTTCCAATTTTTCAAGCACAACCTCCTTGGTGAGCACAACCAACAGTACCATCTCCATAGCAACTGTTGCATCCAGTTTGACTGTGTCAGCTCCATCTACTACCATTGTCAGAGTATCTTTTAGCCATAATGCCATGATTTCAACCACGGTGGTTTGTTCATCCCAGACCAGAATATCTCCTCCCAAGTCTATGACTAGGTTGCAGGCGTCTTTTACCACTCCTTTGGCCACCAGTTCTTGCCCTCTGCACTTCGCGCCTCCAATAATAATGACTACAAGGTTAGCGGCTTCGGGCTCTGGTATCATTCCATCTCTACCTCCTCTTCCACCCTTGAGTTCATCATCCACAACATCTAGGTTAACTCTATCATCTGCAATATCTAGTTTGGCCCCTGCCAGTGCAAGAGGGTTTATGCCCCCTGAAGACACTTTAACCAGGAAGAAGTGTTTCGTACCCTGGTGGGATGTCTCCACATTTAACAATTCTTTAAGGGATCTCTCTAAGGCTAGAGAGATAGTTCATCATAGCTGCCTTCCTGAGGATTAGAGAATTATCCGAGCTACTCCTTACAAGGTTTTCTATGACACCTACTGTGGAGCCGTGACCACACTGAGTTCTTCTTTTCCCTTCTATCTTATCATCTTTGGAAATTGTCCTGTCTCCCCTCTACAACTCACTAATCTTCTATGGCTTCTTTCAGATGATGAATGCAAGGGAGTTCTTCAAAGAGACCTGTAACGGCTTGATGGCAGACAATGCCACCCTCAAGTCATCACTAGAGAGGGCCATTCGAGCGAGGGATGTTGCCATTTAAACACGTAAACTGGTTGTCAAAGGCCAATTTGATGCTGAGCAAGCATTGGAGACAGAAAGATCATCCCATCAGATTGCACTTGCATCAGCCCACTTGGAGAGAGAGGATGCTTAAAGACTTGCCGGGGAGAATAAGATAAAACTAGAGCAAGCCAAAACAACCTTAGGCCTCAACAAGAGCACCATATCTGACCTGAACAAAAAGTACAAGAACCTGGAGGATGCTAATGCTTGGATGGCTCAAAAGCTCAAGACCACTGAGGAAAAGTTTGAGGACCTGACCATGCTGAAGGAGAACATAGCGACCCAGAACACGAGTTCGTACCAATTTCTTGAGCGCATGGAGGCCAACTGAAATAGACTTTTGGAGACATATGGTCTTCTACAAGAGAGGGAGGCTACACTGAAGACTGAGGGATGATTTAAAGTAGGCTTTGGAGCAAAACAAAAAGAATGAGGCTACCCTTCAAGTACAGGTAACACAATCAAATAAACGCGAGGCAGCCTTGCAAGGTGAAGTAGCCCAACTGTCACACCCCAATTCTGACTGAACCAGAAGTGTGAGTGAACCGCTACTAAATCAGCGGTTCACATCAGGATCTCGATAAGATCGTGTCCACTTACGCAAACCATTGCACATGACCAGAATCAAATTATAAATAAATACAGCAAAAGTCTTAAATTAAATGAATTGAGTTCTACATTGTAAATACAGTAATCAATTATTCTCCACACCAAAACATAAATAAAATATCTTTACATTGTTTATAATCCAACTAAAATAAAATAACTAAATCAAAATATCCTAGAGGTACACGCAGTAAAGACACTTTCATGAAGCATCATGTTCATCCTCCCCTTGCACATCTAGAGCAGCAACACCTCCATACACTGGAGCATCCACATAGTCCTCCATAGTATAACCTGCATCAATATCTAAAAAATAGTGTGTACACAAGGGTGAGCTCACAACTTAGCTCAGTAAAAAAATCAGACAATGCAACAAGCAATATGCATGAGTAACATTCACATTTCTGGTTTGATTTTTAAGTTTGCAAAGTGTTATAGAAAGGATTGGCGGCCACCGCACCTCTATACACGAGTGTGTAAATCTGTCCAATGGATCAAACACCATTGTCGTCCCACATGCACCCACCATGGAATAGAGATACAGCTAAAGTGTCTGGATCACACACCGCTAACACTTCCCCTGATGCCTTACCCATACCAACACGTAAGCCCCTATTGGCGAGGGCTTATAAACTGGGCTCGCAACTAACCAATCATATATGTCATCATAGTAGTGTATATCCCAGCATAGCTCCCTGCGGTATAGAGATAGGGCTCAAATCTGGTGGCTAGGCCAGAGACCACAATGCCATGTCCTCCCCCTGATACCCTATCCGCACCAAGCATGCTAAGATAGTAGCGATACGAAAAGGAGCCAGTATGAGTAATGATCCAAGACCCCCAATCCTTCTCATTTCACACACTAATGAAAATAATTACATGTCTAACAATCACATCCTAGCATAGCGAGTATGCATAAATAATATAATAACTGAAAGTAAAGATGACATGTGAATATGCACAAACAACATTCCACAAAATAATAAATATTAACAACGTTTTACTGTTATTAAGTTATTAGGATTTAGGTTTGATTCCCTTATCTGACGCTTGATTGCTAGCTTACTCCACCGTAGAGAGTCCAAACTCACTATCACAAGGTCTTACACGATGTTGGGGTTTAGTTAGAATTAATTCCATAGGTGTTACATTGGTCGGAAACCAACTGGGTCAAAGACCAACCCATTCTGACCATATCGGTCACATATACCTATCGCAGGTCACTGTACAGTGGTGTGAGCAGTATAGTCGATCAGACAACCTTGGCAGGCTAGCCGAGAGGAACCGGTAGCATATACCAGTCGCACGTAGTGCCACCGATATGGTAGACTGGTATGCCTTCGGAAGACCACCAACTTGGTGTACGTCTTTCGTCGATCACCCATTATGGCTTCTAGGGTTCCTCCTATGCATTCTAGGCCTGAGAAATTTTTTAGGGTTTGTTTTTATCCTTTATTTCAAACCTTATGCTAAAAATCCCTAGTTTAGAACTCATATCTAGTCCATTGGTCGAATTTAGGTTTGACGGTAAATTAAGGGTTTTAGATCAATACCTAGCCTTGCATGGTATTAATCAATCATCCACAACACTTAACCTAGAGAAAAGTACAGGCACTTACCGTTGATTCACGAACTATGGTGTTCATCGTCCAACGGAGGCTCCTCTTCAACCTTTCTCAGCTCCTTCTCCTCTTCAGATCTCCTTTTCCTCTCTAGTATTTGTGAGAATCAATCAAAGAGGTTTAAGGAGGTTTAGAGGTCCTTAAATAGACTAGGATGGAGTTTAGGGAAAGTTTTCCTACATTAGGAAAGTCTCTAGGATTGAGATTTGGCAAGCGGGACCCACAGAGATCCATTTTGGATCTGACTAGTCTGCCTGCCCAGACATACCGATTGATCGGTATGTAGACCGGTATCATGAGACTGGTATGAAAATTATCATCAATTTTGATCCAATTTTTTACCTGATTGTCATCTGCTCATCCCGTTTGGTCCAGTTATGATTGGAAGACCTGTTACAACATGAAATAGAGGTTTAGATTGAGTTCATGGAGTACGAATCTTAAACCAACTGAGTAAAGCACTCATTGATGCTCAGAACGCTTCTGCTCTAGACCTTGAAGAGTTGATGGTCGAACTGGCACAATCACTGGAGATGGTAGAACAGATGGATATGGAGAAGACTTTAGCTCTTCGTGCTGTTGCCATACAGTTTTTGGACTTTGGTGTTTTGAATTGTCCAGGAGTAGACTTCTCTAGATGCTCACTACTACCTAAAGTCCTCCCTGACCGTTTCCCAAAGTAGGATTACATTCTTGCCTTAGTTTCTCTAGTGTCTGGCAATAAGGTGTCCATTGTGGTGATCACTCCTCGAGGGACTCCATCTTTACCAGTAGTTTTAGGTTCGCTTACTTCTTCTTCAACAGCTCCTCCAGAAGTTCCTTTGATTGAGGGCCCTTTACTTGCTTATTCTGCAACAGTTCTTCCAGGAGTTCTTCTGATCAAGGGCATTCCTTCATCAAATTCCCCATCTGATGTTCACTAAGATCCCCCAAATAACAAGACTACTGAATAGTCGTAGGTTTACTACATTTTTTTGTGCCCTTGGCCTGCTTTTGTATTCAATCTTTAAATGAATCGGAGTTAACTTTTGACTACATCTTTGTCTCACTTCTCCTCCACTATCCCCCAAGCTAATAGGCTTAGGTTCTAACTGGGGCTATTAGCTTGAAAACACCCCTTCTCTTTTATCTAGTCTAGGCCCTAGGCAAATATTATTTTGAGTCTTAAGTCAAAGACTACCCTCCAAGCTGGATGGCTTAGCCTTCAACTAAGGCTAGCAGAAACCCCTTCTCCTTTACTTGGTCGAATTCATTGACAGGCTTGTAGGTAGATTATTTTACTTGGTTGATTTCATTGACAGGCCCCTTAAGCAGATTTCTTTTTGAGTCTTAAGTCAAAGACTACCCCCCAGCTGGTAGGCTTAGCCTTCGCTAAACCCCTTCTCCTTTACTTGGTCGAATTCATTGACAGACCCATAGGAATATTTCTTTTACTTGGTCGATTTTATTGACAAGCCCTTATGTAGATTTCTTTTCGAGTCTTAAGTCAAAGACTACCCCCTAAGCTAGTAGGCTTAGCCTTCGATTAAGGCTAGCAGATTGCCAAACCCCTTCTCCTTTACTTAGTCGAATTCATCGACAGGCCTGTACGTAGATTTCTTTTACTTGGTCGATTTCATCGACATGCCCTTAGGTAGATTTCTTTTCGAGTTGTAAGTCAAAGACTACCCCCCAAGCTGGTAGACTTAGCCTTCGACTAAGGCTAGCAGATTGCTAAACCCCTTCTCCTTTACTTGGTCGAATTCATCAATAGGCTCGCAGATTTCTTTTCGAGACTTTAAACCAGAGGTTATGAAATGAGTTTGAAAAAGAAATACTTATCTTTCATTGATCATAAGGCAGGTTACACATAGTAAGTATTTCCTTAGGTTCTTGGAGTGCCACGTGCGAGGAATAGCTTTCCCCTCCATTGTTTCTAGATGATATGACCCTGGTCGTATCACCTTTACTACTCTGTATGGGCCTTCCCAAGTGGGCATCAGTTTACTTTGTTGAGTAGGTTCGGAAGCCAAGGTATTACGTAGAACCAAATCACCTACTTGAAAGAGATTCTCCTTTACCCTTGAGTTGTAATACCGTGTTGTCTTCTGTTGATATGCTGTAATACGAAACCTTACTATCTCATGCACATCTTCTAATAGGTCGAGATCCATCCTTAGGATATCAGGATTGGTGTCTTCATTAAAGTTGAGGACTCGATAACTTTTTTTGACCACTTCTATTGGGATAACTGCTTCAGACCCAAAGGCTAGCCTGAAAGGTGTTTCTCTTATGGTAGTTCGAGCAGTGGTTCGATATGACCATACCACACGAGGCAGCTCCTCTATCCACAACTTCCTATTTTCTTCTAGGCGACGGGCTAACCCCTGTAGCAAAGTGCGATTGGTGACTTCAGTTTATCCGTTGGCTTCTGGGTGTGCAACAGATGCAAACCTGTGCCCAATACGATGATCCTCGCAAAATTTCCTGAGAGACCTGCTGGAAAATTGAGGGTTGTTGTCTGTGATAAGAACATGGGGGATGCCATATCTATTCAAGACTTCAAGGCTAAAGAACTCTACAGCTTTCTGAGAAGTAACCCTTGCCATTGCTTTAACCTCGATCCACTTGGTGAAGTAATCGATCGCCACCAAGATGAATTTGAGTTTTCCTTTTGCTTGTAGGAATGGTCCCAATATATCCATCCCCTATATGACAAAGGGAATGGATGTCGGGATGGGTTGCATGAGTGTAGGTGGTTGTTTGGGTACCACTGCATGCTTTTGACATGGCTCACAGGCTTTGGCGTAACTTTCACAGTCGTTCATCATGCGAGGCTAGTGATACCCTTGTTGGAGGATTTTGTAGCACATGGTATGGCCACACTGATGAGCTCCACATATTCCTTCATGTACATCCGCCATCATATACTCTGCTCGAGAGGGTGGGATACATCGGAGGAGAGGGTGTGTCAGAGATTTCTTATACAGTACCTCTTCATAGATCACATAAGAATGTAACCTGGCCTATATGTTGCGAGCTTCTTTGTGATCAGCAAGTAAAACATTCTCTCTGAGATAGGTGAGAATGGGATCCATCAAGCATGGTTTAGTTTCTACAAGGATGACTTTGGGTACCACATCAATGCTGCGTTGCTGCAAATGTTCAACATAAACTAGCACTTCAAAGTTGCTCAGATCATCTTCTCTCAGCTTAGAAAGGGCATTCGCTTCCACATTCTCTTCTCGAGGTATGTTGAAGACTTCAAACTTCTCCATTGGTGAGGGGAGTCGCTTCACCTCAGCTAAATACTTGGCCAGGTGCTCTTATTGAGCCTCGTAGACCCCTGACACTTGCCGAATTACCACTTGAAAATCACCGTACACAACTAGGTGCTTTACCATCAACTTAGTAGCAAGCTTTAGACCAACTATTAGTGCTTCATATTCGGCCACATTGTTGGTTATAGAGAACATAAAACGCACAGAGGTATGCACCTTTTTATCCTTCTGGGCTGATGAGAACGATCCCCGCTCCTACCTCCATCTTGTTTGATGAACCATTGACATACAATAACCCGAGAAGGCTCTCAAGGACTATCACAATCTTAGTTCATCCCATTTCCAATGCTCTCTTAGGATTCGACCCTTTCTCAGTACTATCTGGGAGGGTACTCTCCACCAGAAAGTCTGCTAAGGCTTGTGCTTTAACTGCTATTCAAGGTTGAAAACTCAAATTGAACTCACCAAGCTCGATCACCCAAATGACCATTAGCCCAGAAACATCAGATCGATCGAGAAACTTCTTCAGCGGTCTATCCATCAAAACCGAGATGGAATGTCATTGGAAATAGGGCCAGAGCTTTTAAGCAGTTGTAACTAGGGCTAATGCAATCTTCTCGATCGACGAACATTTGGTCTCCGCATCCAGAAGGACTTTACTGATGTAGTAAATGGGATGTTGCACTTTGTTTACTTCCTTGATGAGCACAGCACTTGTAAGACCCATATCGTAGTGACCCGGTCTTACCACCTTGTATCAGGTCTTCCTATCATGGTTGGACCAAACGGACCAAGTGCGTGAAGAAACCACAAGGCTAGGTATGAAATTGAACCCAAAATCATCTAATTAGGAGTATGTGGTAGCATACCTAAAAAGGTGGGGTCGACCACACCTCAGAATAATGAGACCACTGGAGTCTGGGACGTGTGGTCGTAGTTTTTGGACGTGTGGTCGACGGGTTCTGCGACCCCATGTCCGACCACACAATGTTATAACCAACTCCGTGATTAGGAAACCTTCATAATCTGAAGGGGGTTCTTTCCTAATCAAAGTAGGACTCTATATGGAGGGTTTCCCTCTATATATAGGACGTCCCTTAGCCTCTTTCATTCTTTTAGAACTCAAACTAAAAGAGATAGAAAGAGAGGAGGAGGAAGAGAAGGAGAATTAAAAAGGAAGACTAAGAGAAGGAATTTCAGATAGTGTTCTGATTCTTCAACAAGTTTAAGGTATGAAAACATCCCCTACATCAGTTGAATGCCTAGAATAGATCATGGAGGATATAGTGATTCAAAGGAAGATTTAAATCCTAAGACCATGAACAAAACTCTAAGGGATCCTTAGGGTAAGCTGGTCTTGCTTCTCCACAACCCGGGTCCTGGCCAAAGATGCAACCTGCCTTTCCAATAGAGAGAATGGATTAAAGTGAAGAATTATGTAAAAGTGCAAATTTTAAGCCTTAGAACAATCATAGGAAGGATCATAATGATAGGCCAAGGAATCAAGACATGAAAGTATTGGATTAAGAGTGAAAAGTCGACCAACACTCATGGGGTCATAGTTTGATTGACCACACGAGGTACATATATTCGACCACACACCCTTGGGAAGGTTCTAGGGATGGTGTGGTCGCATGTGTGTGGTCGCATGATATGTGACCACACGTATCAACCCCACACCCTATGGTCACAGAAACTGAGGCCACAGGGGCAGCCACACCTACGACCACTCAGCTTCTAGAGGTCTGATTGATTCCAGATGGGATATTTAAACACTGTAATTAATGAATATGAACTCTAACTTAGAATCCATAAATTTATTAGGTTTTCAAGTGGTCCAAAAGTGATTTATAAAGCTTGGAAAAGGAACAACCATCGATCAAAGGTGAGGGAACAAGACCTAAACTAATTGGATAATAATAAACTGTTTACTTTATTGAGTCCAATGCTATGATTGATTCTATGCTTGTATACTTGTAATGTGCATCTCACATGTCATCCAATATACTTACTATTACTGTTCATGCATATTTAATTCTGTTTATTTATAACATGATGATGATGATGATGCTAGGAATAGGCAAATGAATGTATGTGTGTGGTTGGTGTGTTGGATGCCAGTGGAGCATCAGGGGGAGGATGTGGCATGGTGGTCTTTGACCTCATTACCAGACTCTAGCTCTATCTCCACTCAAGTCTTGCCCACTAACATTGTCGTATCGCCATTACCTTAGGAGAACTATTACGTCGTAGGGCATCAGGGGAGGTGGTCTCTGACCGTGTGGTCTCTGACTCTGTCGGGGGGCCTTAGCTCTATCTCTATAGACATATTGAGGGATGCTGGGGTGAGGCCTTGGATACACTGTTTGGCATTAGGATTGGTTATGTCACACCCCTATTCCAGTTGAACCAGAAGTGTGAGTGAACCGTCACTGAAACAACGGTTCACACCAAGATCTCAATAAGACCATGTCCACTCATACAAACCATTTCACATAACCATAATCAGAATATAATTAAATACAGTGGAAGTCTTAAATTAAATGAACTGAGTACTTCTATTGATAAATAAATTATCCAATTATTCAAAATACCAAAACATAAATAATTATCCTTACATCCCAATTATAAATCCAACTAAAAATAAATAAAATAAACAAATCAAATATCCTAGAGGTACACGCAGAAAGGGCACTCACATGAAGCGTCATGCTCGTCCTCCCTTGCTTGCACTTCCAAGGCAGCACCACCTCCATATACTGGAGCATCCATGTAGTCCTCTACAGTGTAACCTGCATCAACAATTAAAAATAGTGTGTACACAAGGGTGAGCTCACAACTTAGTTCAATAAGAAAATCAGACAATGCAACAAACAACATGCATGAGTAACATTCACATTATGGTCTGGTTTTAAGTTTGCAATGTGTTATAGGAAGGATTGGCGGCCACCGCACCTCTATACACGAGTGTGTGAATCCGCCCAATGGATCAAACACCACTGTCGTCTCACATGCACCCACCATGGAATAGAGATAGAGCTAAAGTGTTCGGATCAAACACCGCCAACACTTCCCCTGATGCCCTACCCATACCAACACGTAAGTCCCTATTGGCGAGGGCTTGCAAACTGGGCTCGCAACTAACCAATCCTATATGTCATCATAGTAGGCCCTATCCTAGCACAGCTCCCTACGACATAGAGATAGGGCTAGAGTCTAGTAGCTAGGCCGGAGACCATAGTGCCACTTCCTCCCCCTGATACCTTACCCGCACCAAGCATGCTAAGACAGAAATGATACGAAAGGGTGCTAGTGTGAGGAATGATCCCAGACCCCAGGTCCTTCTCATTCCACACACCAACGAAAATAATCACATGCTTAATAATCACATCCTAGCATAGCGAGTATGCATGAACAATATAATAACTGAAAGTAAAGGACATGAGAGTATGCACAAACACCATTCCATAGAATCATAATTATTAATAACGTTTTACTGTTATTAAGTTATTAGGGTTTAGGTCCGATTCCCTTATCTGACGCTTGATTGCTAGCTTACTCCGCGTCACCGAATCCAAACTTGTTAACACAGGGTCCTACATGATGTTAGGGTTGAATTAGAATAATTTTCTTAGGGTTCACGTTGGTCAGAAAATCAATTAGGTCAAAAACACTCCTTACAATACATATCGGTCGCAAGTACCGGTCGCGGCACTGTGGGAAAATATGCGATCGGTATGGTCGATCGGTCCCCCACAAACCAGTCTCCGAGAGATACTAGTCGTAGTACCGGTAGCATATGGTGGGACCGGTATGGTCGACCGGTATGCCTCCGAAAGACCACCAACTTGGTGTTCGTCTTCCGTCGGTCACCCCCCCATTGGTTCTAGGGTTTCTCCTATGCATTCTAAGCCTGAGCAACGAGTTAGAGTTGTTTCATGTTCCATTCAAGTCCTAGTTTCGGTGATCCCCAACCTACAATATGAATATAGGGTTCATCGACTGTATTAGGGTTTGACGGCAAATTTAAGGGTTTTAGGTCAATACCTCGCCTTGCATGGTATTGCTCAATTCATGATTAATCATCTATAATGCTTAACTTAGAGAGAAGTTCAAGTACTTATCGTTGATTCGCGACTATGGTGTTCTTCGTCCAACGGCCAACGACGGCTCCTCTCCCTCCTTCCTTAGCTCTTTCTCTTTCTTCGATCTCTTTCTCCTCTCTAGGGTTTGTGAGGATCAATCAAAGAGTTCTAAGGAGGTTTAAGGGTCCTTAAATAGACTAGGATAGAGTTTAGGAAGTTTCCTTACGTTAGGAAAGTCCCTAGGCTCAAGATTTGGAAAGTGGAACCCGCAGAGATCCATTTTTGGATCTAACCAGTCTGCCCGCGCAGACATACCAGTCGACCGGTACCATCGACAGGTACCATAGACCGGTATGAAAAATATCATACTTTAGGTCTATTTTCATACCTGATTGTCATCCACTCGTCCCGTTTGGCCCGGTGATGATTGGAAGACCTGTTACGACATGAATTAAAGGTTTAGATCGGGTTCATGGAGTGCGGGTCTTACAGGTTAGTTGCACGTCCAGTTTGCAAGCCCTAGCCAACAAGGGCTTACATGTTGGTATGGGTAAGGCATCAGGGGATGTGTTGGCGGTATTTGATTCGGACATTTTAGCTCTATCTCTATTCCATAGTAGGTGCATGTAGGACGACAATGGTGTTTGATCCATTGGGTGGATTTACACACTCGTATATAGAGGTGTGGGGGCCACCAAACCTTTCTATAGCACATTGCAAACTTAAAACCAGACCAAAGATATGAATTGAATGCATGCATATGTTTGTTGCATTGTTTTGTTTGCTCACTGAGCCGTGATGTGTGCTCACCCTTTTGACATCGAATATTTTTAGTTCTTGATGCAGTTCCTACTGTGGAAGATTACATGAACACGCCAACAAATGGATACGTAGCTACGATGGACGTAGAAGCTATGGAAGAGGTGCATGATCCGTCGTGCGAGTGCAACTCATGTATTTTTTATTAGCTTAGTTGTTTAGTTATTGGAACATGTAATTGATTATTCTACTTTATTTTATGTCTTGAGGTATATTGGAGATAATGGGATACTTAATTATGCTATCACTGTCAGATACTCAGTTCATTAGTATTAAAGACTGCTATCGTTTATTTACTCTGATTTTACTTGTGGAATGTATCTAGTTTAATCGAATGGGCACGGCCTATACGAGATCCTGGTTGAACCGTTGGTCTATGGACGGTTCATCACACCATTCTGGTTGGTTTAGAATTGGGGTGTGACAGCACTAACTGCTTGCGGAGATACCACCAAGTATAAGAGAAGATTATCTCCTATCTTAGGCTTTACAAGAAGGGGAGGTGATGATAAGTACCTTTTCAAATCACATAATGATTTTTTTACACTCCAACATCCATTCGAAGGTCTTTGACCCCTTGAGAGTTTGGAAAAAGGGTGAGCATTTGTCTACTGACCTTGACATGAATCGCCCCAAGGCCGCAACTCGACCTGTCAATTCTTACACTTGCTTGGCCTTGGTAGGAGACATCATGCCGTGAATTACATCAATCTTGGTAGGATTGGCCTCGATCCCCCTTTGCGACACCATGAACCCCAAGAATTTGCCTAACTGTACACTGAATGCGATTTAGTAGGATTAAGGCACATGGAATTCTTTCATACGACCTCAAACACTTCTGTTAGATCATCCAGGTGGGTTCGTGCTTTCGTACTCTTGACCAGAAAATTATCAATGTAGACCTCCATATTTCATCTTATCTACTTTTCGAACTTTATTGACAAGCCTTTGGTAAATAGCTCCCACATTCTTCAGGCCAAATGGCATAATAGTATAGCAATATAACCCTTTACTAGTTACGAAGGTTACTCTCTTCATCTTCCTTGGTCATCTTAATTTGATTATATCCTGAGTAAGTAACTAAGAAAGATAATAGTTCATACCCAGCAGTGGCATCTATCAATTGATTTATCTGAGGCAAGGGGTAGGAATCTTTGGGGCAACCTTTATTCAGATCAGTAAAGTTGGTACAGATGAGCCAACGGTCTCCCATTTTTGGCACCATTACAACATTAGCTAACCACTCTAGGTAATTGACTTCCCTAATAAAGCCTGCCTTGAGGAGTTTCTCGATTTCTTATCGATGATAGCTTGTCTTTCTGGGGCAAAGCCCCTCTTCTTCTGATGGACTGGTCGATGGTGTGGGTTTATCATGAGATGGTGCTCCATAGTAGTTCGAGGAATACATGACATATTTTCTGCAGTCTAAGTAAAAATATCTGCATTCTTCTAGAGAAAGGCGATGAGCTTTGTCTTTTGATCCTCAGGGAGATTCAACCCTATCAAGAACATCTTCTCAGTGTTTCCCTCCAAAAAAAGGGATTAGTAGGATATCTTCCATCGAGGTGTTCCTTTGCTTTGGAAAGTCATCTCTGAAATCCTCGATCTGGATGGTCTGAACAGGGGCCTCCATTTCGTTTTCCTTCAACTCTTCTTGGTAGCACAGTCGATACACTGACTGGTCAGCTTTGCAAAACCCTACCCCTACTGTAGTAGAGAACATCATTATCAGATAGTATGTTGATAGACAAGCCTTCATTCAATTGAGTCCTGCTCTCCCCAGAATCGCATTGTGGCTGGAACGAGTGTCTACCACCATATAGTCCAATTGCATGCATGTTCGGGCTGGATGGGTTCCCACTCTAGTTTCGAGCCTGACTACTCCCTTTACCCCAATGCCCTTTGCCATTGAACCCAACCAAGGAAAACTTGATGAGTTGTAATACAGTATCTTCATACCCCATGCGCTTGAAGGTATCGTAGTATAGAATGTCCGCCGTACTCCCAATATCTACCAGGATTCGGGTGATTTTGAACCGGTCTCCAATGGCCATCTTGATCACCAGAGGATCTTCATGGGGGTCACCATGTCAATTAAGTCATCGTCCCCAAAGTAGATAAAACCTTCACTCTGGAGCTTCTTGAAGGAGAATTCTTTGACCTCAGAGTCACGACCCTCACTAGCTTATTTTGACTCCTCCATGAGCCCAACTATAATAGGGAGCACCTCTTGGCGCATATGGTCTGGGTAGATGGTCACTGTTAGACACTCCTTGGTATGGCTCAAGTATTGGTCATCATCTAGACCTAAGTCCTGCTCTGGTCCTACTCAACCCAATATTTCTCTTGGCAGGCTTCAATACCACAATCTTGGTAATGCTCTCTCAAGTTCGATGGTGGGATGCTTGGTACCCTTCCATAGGGCTAGACTGAGGCTCAAATATTCACGTTCTGGTGAACATCATGGGACAGGTGCATTGTTGTTTCTTTTGACCCCCACTGGGGCAGGTACTGATACATTTCTTGGTGCTAGAAGAGGTTGAGGGCCCACAAACTCAGTCCAATGTCCAAACTGGACAAAATCTTTAACCAACCCCTAGAGGTGGCGGCACTTATTGGTGGTATGGCCATGATCTTGGTGGTGTGCATAGTAAAGACGAGGATTTCTTTTGTGTAGTTAGTCATCATTGGAGGTGGGGGCATGAGGAGAATGACCCCTTTTTTATTTGCATGATCTCCACCATGGTACGGTTGAGAGGAGTGTATTTTGGGAGGGGTTTGATGGGATACAGCTAGTTGGCCGGCTTAGCTTTGTTACTTGATTCTCCCTCCTTATGGACCTTCTCAGAGGGCTCTAGTTTTTTCTTCTCTACGCAGTCGAACTATTGGCAATCTCCTTGGGTATGGCCACCACCGCCTCAGCTCCTGTAGCATATCGCTCGCACCAACTGAAAATTTTGGCATGGGTGCAAGGGCACTTCTTGTTCAGGGAGAACACTAGCTTCTCATCTCGAACAGCCCTGCATAGAGTCTCTACGATGTAATTGGGTTGGATATATTTGATCTCCCCAGCCACAGTGAGGAATCTTGTGATGAAGGACCAAAGAGTTTCAGTCTCACCTTGCTTGACTGCCATAAGGTGTGACGGATTTTTCTTCATGACTCGACTCCCTTAAAAGTGGGAGAGGAATAGGCTGCTTAACTCTTTGAAAGATCTAACAGACTTGGGAGGAAGATTATTGAACCAAGTTCTCCTTGCATCTCTTAAGGTGGAGGGGAAAGTTCTACAGCACAATACATCATGATGGCAAGAAATGACCATCCCCACTTTGAAGTTATCTAGATGTTGTTCTGGATCCGTCTTGTTGTCGTACCACCACACATTTGGGAAAATAAAAGTTTTTGGGCAATGGGTGTTGCATGATATCATCGGACAGGACTGTCTCTATATCATAATATTTAAGGGCCTTAGAATTGACCCCCCCTTTCTACCTGCTACATGCACTCTATCAGGTCTTTTACTTGTTGCTCTAGCTTGGTCGTGTGGTCGTTAGGGACTGCAATGATTGGGACTGGAGAGGGGACAACTGCAGCCCTCTCTTGTCGAGCAACATCGACCTTATCTTGGGCTGTTTCCCATGCTTGTCAGGCCATATCAACCAGTCTCTGCGCTTCCTATTCAACATCGTGGGTTGTGTCAATCCTCCTTCGAGTCCTTCCACCATTCCTCTAGCCCAACCAGTTGTGTACAGAAGACCTGCGAGATTCAATGGGAGAGATGCGACTACTGACTATTATTTCAGTGGGCTCATACTTGGGAACATAGCCAAAACTTTCTCCTTGAAACGACCTTTTTGGCATCTTGTGTCGGTAAGAGTCTATTGACTAGTGGGAACGAGTTTGTGCCCAAGGTGGTATTCGTCGTGGTCCATGAGATGTCTGGGAGACTTCTCTAATGTCTGCCGGTGGAATAGAGGCCACAAGAACTTTAGCGGGCCACTGCTGTAAGAGCTTGGTCAAGGCAGCCAACTACTGCTTTAGGTGGTCGAAATGGGCTATGGTGACAAACTGGGAGGCAGGGTCATGCCCTCCGCCGCCTTCCTCGGGATGTATGGGACTTGGCCATTTTGGTCGATTGGGACATCTACCTATTCCTTGCGGACGTCTTCTCCAGCCTGATGAGCACTGGTTCCTCGGAGATTGTAGGCACTTTCGGCCCTTCTTGTAGGAGCCATGGGAAAATGTAAAGCAAAGGAAAGATTTACGGGTAACTAGCTTTAGGACACAATGAACTGGAAAGAAGAAAGGCTCTAAGAAGCAAAGTACTTCAGGCCCCACGGTGGGCTTCAGTCTATTGTCGCTAGATTTTGCCCAGTGCACGAGATGCTGCCACGTATCTGTAGACCAAGAACATGCAATGAGGTGGGTGGGTTTTACCCCGTAGCCACTCCGATGCCTAAGTCAGTATTGGTCAAGGACAAATAGAATGGAACACAGGGATAAGATACCCAAGTTCCTTAAAGAGAAGGGACTGAGGTGCGGGAGTTCAATAAAGCCTTTCCTCCATAGTTCACCATGGAAACGAGTTGATAGACAAGTGTATAAGATGTATGTGAGTGAGATTTCATTGAAGATGAACAGTGTATTCTAGAGAGAATTTGGCAAAGTAAGGGTACCTTCAGATATTGAAATTGTGGATCCCTCCAACTGATATTCTTCGACTATTTATAGGCTGAATAAGAAGCTTGCTTAGAAAGCTTCCCACTCTCACCTACCACCATCTACATCACCCCATCTATAGGATAAGATAGGACAAGAGGGCTACAATCCCAAGGGAAGGCACATACCTATCAAATCTAACCTTTTTGACCCTTTGCGGTCTATGTCACTGTCTCCTTTTGTCATACGTGGCCGCCATTTCCTAGTATTCGAGTGGATTTGATATCTTTTTGCCTGGTATTAGTCTTGTGCATAGTTATGTGGCGATTCATATCAGCACCTCCTTCATTTATTGCCCTTGTCAGCATTTATGAGCATTAACTGCTGCACATTTAATGCCCCCTACCACCATCCAATTTGTCTCTTTACTGCACATATGTCCAGGGGGGTTGAATGGTATCCTTTTCAAACACATTTGGTGGGATATTTTACGTGGTAGAGAAATCAACCACACCTTTCGATGGACGCCACGTGTTCAATTCTTGTAACTCCTTCCCAATATTCTATTTGACGGGCCAAATTTGATCTGGTTTATTTTCCCCCAACATGGTGCATTTGCCATTATGTGACTAGTTTTTTTCCTAAAAAAAATGAAGAATTATGGGCCCGATGGAATTGCATCCTAGGGTAGTTCTAGAGATATACCGATTATATTTACCAAAAAAAAGATATAGTAATCAGTATTACCTATCATATTCATATGGTAGGTCAGGTCAAATAGAACTCATTTTCCCTTACTTGTGATTAAGGGTGTTAAAAAAGCAGTTTGGTTTGGATTCTAGGTGTAACAAGTAAAATTAAAATCGAATCATTTATTAAATGGTTTTAAAATATTTATCAAAATTGATTATTAATTGGTTTTGGTTTTTCGGTTCTTAAATGGTTTCATTGACGGGAGGGAGAGGAAGAGAATTGGGAACGAAGGAGTAAGCCGAGGAAAGCATTAAAATAATTTAATCATATATGAAAGCTAGTGGACTTACAAATTAGAAGTATGCCATATGGAAAAAAAAAAAAAAAAAAAATATATATATATATATATATATATATATATATATATATATATATATATATATATATATATATATATATATATATATATATATATATATATATATATTTTTTTTTTTTAATTTTTGAATTTTTGAATTTTTTTTTTACATATAAAATATTACACGTAAAATTTTGTGGTAAAATTTTATATCGAAACAAATGGAGCATAAGAGATTAAAGTAAAGGTTTAATCGGTTTTAACGGTTTCAAATAGTCGATTTAAACGGTTTCAATTTTGAAACCAAAATCAAGTCATTTAACCAAACGGATTCATTTTTTAAAACTAGAATTGAGCCGTAATAATCGATTTCATGGTTTCAATTTAAATGGTTTGGTTTGATTAAGTACACAGATCTCTTTTATTTTTGACATCCTTACTTGCGACGTAAGTTTTGAATCTAATTTGATTCTTACACCTAATAAAATAAAGAGAATGGTGGAAAAATACATTTATTAATTCGTAGATATTTGAAGGGGATGGATTTCGTATACAGCATGTGTATGTACACGATCAGGTATCATCTCTTCTTTTAATAGTGGAATGATATTTTTTTGAGATTGCACTTATTCATCCGACAACTGAAAGTACAACAATGTACGTACACGACTGAATATAGAACCTTTTTCTATATTTGAAAATGTAAAGGAATACATGTTATATAAAATGGGTGATTGGTCAAGGGTGTTCAAATTATCCATATAGTTGAAACAAGACCCCAGTTTGGTAGTTAAAAAAAATGAAGAGTGCAACAACATCCTATTTTTGCAATGCAAATTAGCCATATGGTTGAAACAAGACCCAAGTTTGGCAGTTATAAAGATGAAGAGTGCAACAACATCCTATTTTTGAGATGTGGAATGTCAATTGGTAAAACAATTAAATGGAAAGAAGGTAGTAGCATGCATTGGCCAGGTGTCAAACTTGGGGACTAATTCAATCGTATGATCAATCTTGTATTATCGATCCAATTTCCCTTGTATTTCATGATCTAAAATTCGTCAAATTTTTAAATTTTTTTAACATTAATCCTTACTATGATTCCATACATGGAAGACTCTCGTGAGTTCAATCTTGGCAAATAACCAATCACCAAATTTCAAACCCCTTCTTATCTGTGGAAGATAATTCCCGCAAGAATAGCATTAGGTTGTATTTTTTTCCTCTTGTATTTTCAACTGTCTAGAATTAATTAAAAATTTTAACATTTTTTTACATTTTTTTAAGTCTTACAGGTGAGAATTCAAATGAACTTAAGCTTAGGCACATATAAGTAGGGGAGATCGTGGCCTAATGATCGTTTAAGTTTGGAGCTTACATTATTACGTGGCAGCTAATGTCATTGATACTGCACTTGATGAAATCCTATTGGACCTATACTCGCTCGTAAAGATGTAAAGAGATCAAATATTGATCGGATGTAATCAGATCTAGTTACCCCCTAACCAAATTTGGATAACCTTAAATGAATACAGATGCGAATCAAATCTAGATTTTTGACTATCTGTTTACATCTCTAACTTATGATAAGGGTGTCAATGGGCTAGCTTGGGCCTATTCTTGACATGTGCAACACGAGACCAGCTCGATAAGTTATCGGACTAATAAACCCAACCTATAACCGATAGCTATTGGGTTGGACCGAGTCCAAGCCCTTGTAGTACTGGGCCTATCAAGCTGGTAATGGGTGGGATTCGGTTTGGATACAATGGTTAGACCGATAATAAACCTATTAGCAACTCTCACTCCACTCTCTCCTCACTCCTCTCTCTTCGATTCTCTCATCTCTATCCTATGGAAAAATTGACAAAATAACTTGAATTCAAAAGGATAGGAGTGAGATGGGGAGAGGGAGGAGGCTGGCAGATGGGAGTGTGACGAAGAATCAAGAAAGATAGAAATCATATTAGAGATGGGGTGTCTTTTCGGTTTAAATTTAGTTTGGGCATTGGTTTGGGTTCGAGCCACTATCAGTTTCAGTTTTATCAATCCAATTTCAGGCTACCCATTGGACTAGCCGAGACGGCTATATTGTCTATACCTCAAACCAAATCTAGCCTAATAAAATTTTGATCCAGTTTGGTCTAGGTTGATTGAGATTGGACCGGTTCAATTTTTTGTTTGGACTCAATTTTGACACCCTTAACTTGTGTAATCTAGACCTTCCATACCCTTGCTAAGACAATTGGATCTCAAGCCTTGTCTCTTACTTGTCTTAGTCTCATGAACTTTTCATCATTCTATAAAACCTGTCAAATCTTCAAAAAAGCTCAAGATCACACTAGCTACTTATTTTTTTTTTATTAAATTCAATATCTATTCGAATTGGATAGACTATATTTTGGATTATCTAAATTTAGACTTGAGAACTGAATATGATTGCCCTTAAACGGATACAGATGCAAATTGAATTCGGATTTCCAATTATCCATTTAAATCACTACTCCCTAGCCAATAAATTACATGACTCCTATCTTGGTAGTCGCCTTGGGACATTGATTTTTTTTTTTTTTTTTTTTTTTTTTTGTAGTTTGCAAATTCTGAGATGAACAAGAGAGTTTGAATACTACAAGATGTTAGACTTTTATACGATTAGGGTTTCAACCAAATCCATGACAATCCATACAAGAACCCTAGAACATGATAGAGATGTGATAAACAATAAATCATAAAGGCATCTTTTTTTGAAATTGATTTCCCTTACGCTCCAAGCTTTGATCTATTTTTTGTCCCAATTTTCCATAGCCTCTAGAGATCTTTCATATCCCAAGATCTCTTGCTAATGGGTGTAGAAAGATTTTTCACAAATCGTGGTTGTAGGGATTCATAACCCAGTATTTATAGAATACTATCATAACCCTAATCTTCTTTCCACAATAGAATTAGGGTTACTTTACCTATCTCAACCATGTGATGAACTAGGCCGAACCGATCCTACTGTGTTAATTAAACTCCCACTAATTAATTGATTGTGTAATTAATTAAGCCCATAATAATTCCAATAATCTCCCACTTGGGCTACTTTAATTATAAAACCAACATCAATCAATGTGACCATGGAATCCAATACACTAAACCATCACTAATTTTGATCCATCCATTAAGCCTACCAATGTTGAACAACAACAGAAGATACACCTCAATATATTGTGTAGGATTTTCTATTAGTCACAACAGAGGTCTACTCAATACATGAATTGCTTGAGATAATACACGAAAATAAATTCTCATGCAAGTCCAAATACTTGATTATAAATCCTTTAATCAAAATGCCATAAACCTTTATAGGAAATAAATTATGGTATTAAATAATACATAAATATAATACCATAAATAGACTAGACAGTGCCAACATTCTTTGGCTAAATACTGCCTTGTACTCTTTGGCTAAATATTGCCTTTGTACATAAGCTGAATATTGCCACATTGACATGTCAAACATATAACTATGTGAGCAAAACAACAATATTACAAATGCTAAAGTAAACAAAACCATGGTTACAAAACTATGCCCGTAAAACCACAGGCAATACAATCAAACACAGATAAATAATGTCCAAACATAAATGTAAAGAGTCTCCCACTGATTAAGTATATCAAGAGATTCCCACTGACTCCCAGATATTTTTCCGCTAAAGCCCCCGATTAATAATTTTCAACCATTAACAATTACATATCAATCATTCAGATATCACTAATGATGAAACCAAATAAAATACTTCATAATAACAAAAACTTAAAAGACTTTTCCAAATAAGGTACAAGTCCGAGTTTTGTAACTCAAAACAAGGTACTAAAAGTAATCAAAACCCAAATTATATGTAAAATAGTAACTTGCATCTAAATTCTGAGTTTTTTTAGCAATAGTTGATAGCTACAAATTAAAGGTGCTTTCTTACACTACCAACATCATCAAGACCAGTTTTAGTGAGCTAGGTCATTAAACTATCTCTGCCCCTTTTTAAGAAATACTAACCCCTTAGATTTCTTTCAAACAATCCATTTGCAATATTCTTCATCTGAATATTGCAACACACAGTCTCAATAACAAAGTACCTCACAACCATATTACACTGTTGTAAAGAGTATATCTAAGTCAAGCAAACTAGACTAGTTTCCAACTTGTCATCACCTCTTATAATTTGTCCTAGAATGAAATGAATGATAACTAACAAACTCCCTCAGATAGTTAGTTCTTCTTCTGTGATGCCTATATCTAGGTCAAGTAAGCCTATAAATGTTTGGAGTTCCCCCTAAGCCATTTCTTGTAATTAGTCCCTAAGAGAGAGGGAATATTCACTAAATTGCTTACTTGTATTGACATCTTGTGGTAATAATCATGATAAAAGTTCAAAATAATGCAATGAAAATAATGAGAGACGCATGATTATTATTATTATTTTGTAACACAGAAATCTATTGAGAAAGAACAGAGCGGATTACAGCTGAGGCTTCCATCATGCATAAGTTATGGAGCCAAGGAATAAAGTTTGGCCATATAGTCATCCTAAAAAATGACTCAGCCATCCTAGCCAAGGAATGAGCTACCATGTTGGCCTCCCTTGCAATAAAAACAAACTTACAACTATTGCAAAGATATGCTAATTGAATGATATCATCCCTAATGGGCTGAACAAGCAATTCAAACGAGGAAGAGAGGTCTGAAATATTATGGATAACCGTCTGGCAATCTGATCCCAGAATAATTTTTGAGAAACCCTCCTTGATAGCCATCTAAAGCGCCATCCAAATAGAAAGTGCCTCTCCCAAAGTAATTAAAGAGAAATGAATATTTTGAGAAAAAACCCGAACATGATTTGCCTCTACATCTCTAGAAATAGCATCAATACTCCCTGTAGAAACACCTTTGCATAAAGCCGCATCAGTGTTGATTTTATAAAAGCTTGCAGGGGAGGACTTCATGAATTTAAGTTACAATAGTCATTCTCCATCTCCCCAGGTGACCAAAGCAGATGAGGAAAGTAATGAGAAAATTCATAGAATGCTTTCTCTGCTTTGTGAATGACTGTTTATTGCCGCACCAAACTGAATGGTTCTTTAGCCCGTTGAAATATTCTGCACAAATGAAAAGAGACACCATGTGATGGTTGGGTTAGGTAACCGTCAAATTACTCTGATGCCTAAGTAAGTCCGTGAAACAAGCAGTATGGAATAGACACAAGTACAGCTATCCCTTTGTCAAAAAGAGGATTTAGGTAGTTGTCTCTGCTAGTGTTCAGAGTGTAAAATTGTTCATGTCTTTACCTTTGCTTGCAGAAGACATATATGTTGGAAGTGACTTGAATTAGAAGGTCTAATATCTCGCCTGATGAGGCAAGATATTATCATAGGTGGCATGGATCACGCCCCATGCCATAAGGATTGCTTAGATCTTTTCATATGCGATTCAATCATGGACGTTCAAATCAAATCTCTCTGCCAACATATCTGGGGATTGCTCCCGGATATTGCACCCATAAGGGCCTTCCTTAATAGGAATCGTACGTCGGATAAGATTCTCGATTATGTACATCGACCCTTGAGACACACTGATAACGAGATTAGGTTCTGACCTCCACGACGTACCATGATGACAAACGAGGCTCCAAGCTCCGAGGCTTAGCTTTGGATATTGATGAGGCATCAAGGTCCGAGGCTGGCCCTCAATGATGAACCAATTAAAGATCTTGGCCCATCTCTGAAAAGGGACCTCAAAAACCTTAAAGTGCGAGAAATCCATTACACCCGTAGACTATTTCTTCGGTAAACTTGCATACATGTGGCACAACGCTACTAGAGGGAAATAATCTCCATAACAACTATCAATGGATCATCTGCCTTGGAATGAAAGTACAAATCATTGTGTTCCTTCTAAAGGAACCATAAGATAAAAGATGCAAGGGCCCATGAGCTTCGAGCCTTACACATAGAATTTTTGAACATCGGATCCCATGTCTGAATCCATTGGTAGAGATTGACATCAAGAGATTCAGGAATTCTACATGACAAGGTGGAGCTAAACTACACCGCTTTGGCAAACAGGCATGAAAGAAGTATGTGTTCTATAGATTCAGTTGTCGCCTACTTCATCTACATATACCATCAACTGGAATTTGTCTTTGCAATAAATGCAATAAACCTTCTCCCAAAGCAAGGCCTTGAGCAGAGGCCTTTATAAGAATGTTTTGATTTTTGGAAGGGTATAGGAAGACCAAAGTATTCAAATCCTCTCCTCCCAGGGGTTCGGGAGGAGGGTGACTACCACCAGTCAATGCCAGGCACGTGGGTGTCGGCTGGATCCGAGCCCTCCATCCGAGCCGATGCATAAGCTTACTCCCCCTGTCTGCTCACCTTATTGGCTCAGATGAAGGCTCAAATCCAGCTGACACTAGCTGACACCCACGTGTCAAGCATCTGCTGGTGGTAGCCGCCTGCCTCCCGAACCTCTGGGATGAGAGGATTTGGATCCTTTAATCCTTTTCCAAACAGAAGGAGAGACAAGATTCCATTTACTAACTTTAGAAGAAGATGCTCAAAGAAATTGGAAATTAAATGATAAGCTGATTTAACTGAGAAATTACCAAAATGATTCGTATTCCAAATCAACTTGTCCTCAGAAGGAAGGAGAAAAATGAGAATCTTTAAGATTTCCTTCACAATATCAGGAGAGAATAAATCAACAAGAGTGTCACACCCCAATTCTGCACCAACCAGAATAGTGTGATGAACCATCAATAAACCAACGGTTCAACCAGGATCTCGAATAGGCTATTCCCATTTTTGTTAAACCAAAACACAATCCACATTAATCAGAGATAATAAAGTAAATAGTGGAAGGCTTACAGATAATGAACTGAGGTCTAGTAATGATAAATAATTAATATTCCATTTATCTCCAAGTAATCAAAACATAATTTAATACATATTACAATATCCAAATACAGAAATTAAACACTAAGCGTATCCATAATTGAAATGCTCGCTTAATGTATCACAATAATCCTTCACAGCTTGCTCATCATAGCCGCCACTTGTTCATATGTTAGCGTGTCGGCATAATCTTCAATCGTAATACCTGCAACATCAGAAACTAAAAAGAATTACGCGTGTGAGGGTCAGCTTTCCAACTTGAGCTCAATGAGTAAACAAAACAATGCAACAAAACATATGCATGCATTCAATTCATATCTTTGGTCTAGTTCATAAGTTTGCAATGTGCAATAGAAAGGTTCGGTGGCCGCCTCACCTCTATACACAAGGTGTGTAAGCCCACCCAACGGATCAAACACCATTGTCGTCCACATCCACCCCACCATGGAATAGAGATAAAGCTAAAGTGCTTAGGACTGCACTGCATCACACTTCCCCTGATGCTCTACCCATACCAACACTTAAGCCCCTGTTGGCGAGGGCTTGTAAACTGGGCTCACAACTAACCAATTCTAATGTCAAATAGTGTATCAAAGGCCTCACCCCAGCATCCCTCAATACATCCATAGAGATAGAGCTAAGGCCCCCCGGCAGAGTCAGAGACTACACAGTCCGAGACCACCTCCCCTGAAGCCCTACGATGTAATAGTTCTGCTAAGGTAATGGCGATACGACGATGCTAGTGGGCAAGACTTGAGTAGAGATAGGGCTAAAATGCTTAGGACCGCACCGCATCACACTTCCCCTGATGCCCCACTCGCATTAAGTACACCAACCACACACACACGTTCAGATGCCTATTCCTAGCATCATCATCATTATCATGTTGTAAATAAATTAAATTAAATATGCATGAACAATAATAACAGGAATAGTAGATGACATGTGATATGCACATTACAATTATACAATCATAGAATCATACATGGTATTGGACTCAATAAATGAAAGCAGTTTATTATTAGTAAATTAATTTAGGTCTTGTTCCCTCACCTTTGATTGAGTGTAGATCATGTTTCAAGCTTTAAGAATCACTTTTATATCACTAGGAGAACCTAACAAGTTGATGGATTTTAATTAGAATTAATTTCAACAATTTTAAGCTTGCTGTATTGCTAGGGTCGCAGGTTGGGTTGCAGGTAGGGTAGCAGTTGTCTGCGACCCCAGGGTATAGGATCAGTAATAGGGTCGGTTACCCATCGACCCTAGGTGCGACCACAGCCTCCCTGGACTTCCCGAGAGCATGGGGTCGATCCTGTGGTCTGGTAGGGTCAGTTACCAATCGACCCTATGTGCTACCACACATAGTTGAGTCGACCTTTCATCCTACAGTCCATTCTTTCATGTTTGGATCCTTTGGCTTACTTTTATAGTCCATTCTATGATTGTTTTATGCCTCAAAACTCCAACTTACACACTTTACTTTGTTTACAATGATTTCCTCCATGGATTCCATTGGAATTTATCCATGGATGGATGATTTGGGTTTCTTCTAAATCTTACCCTCTTCATGAACTATTCTAGGGTCTTACATAATTCATGGAGAATGTATTCATAGCTTAGGGTTGCTGAGATTCAGAGATTTCTCTGAATTTTTTCTCCTTAGTCTTCTTCTCCAATTCTCCTTCTCTTCTCATTCTCTTCTCTTTCTCTCACTTTCAATTAGGGTTTCAAAAGGAGTGAAAGTGGCTAAGGGACGTCCTATATATAGAGGAAAAATTTCCAAAATAAGTCCCATTGAGATTAGGAAAGGATCCCCTTGAAATTAGGAAAGTTTCCTAATTACGGTTTCAGTCTGTCATCCTAGGGTCGATGCTAGGGTCACAAGACCTGTCGACCCTAGGGTCTCAAGTCATCTGACCCTAGTACTGAAAAGTCATGGGTTGGACTCTGTTGAGGTGGGGTCGACCCTACCTATTTAGGCATGCGACCCTACCCTCAAATTTACTATTTTTGGGTCAATTTCATACCTGGTCTTGTGATTTTCTTCACGCACTTGGTCCATGTGGCTCGACCATGATAGGTAGACTAGTCACTACACGAAATGTAAGGTTAGACCGGATTCGTGGCGTGCGGGTCTTACAACTCCACCACCCTTAAAAGAAATTTCATCCTAGAAATTTAAACGTACGGATCTTACAACTCCCTCCTCCTTAAAATAAATTTTGTCCTCAAAATTTGAATTTACTTCGGAGTCAATAGGTGGAAATTCTGTTTTCGTATTGCATCTTCTTCCTCCCATGTTGTCACACCCCAATTCCACACATTTCAGAATGGTGTGATGAACCGCTAAATAACCAACGGTTCAAACAAGATCTCAAATAGGCTATCCCCGCGTTACCTGAACCTTCATATACTCACCATCATAATCAGAGTAAATACACAATAG
>CM053267.1:63274025-63731734 GCA_028583415.1 Protea cynaroides | reverse complement strand
GCCGAGCTAACCAATCCATTCCTAAGATGACATCTAAGTCTGCCATCTCAAGTTGTATTAAAGTTGCATCCAAGGTTTTCTCGTTAATGAGAACTGGACATGGCCCATAACCTTTCTCTAATTCCACTTCTAATCCCATCGGTGACCATACAAGTAACTTGTAGTCTAATGTTTTGATGGGTAAATTGGTCTTCCTTCCAAACAACACAGATATAAATGAATGCGTAGCTCCTGAGTCAAAGAGTACTCTGGCTGGTACGCCATTGATAGGTACAATACCTGTGATCCGTTTTTACTTAGTCTACATGCTCAATCAATGAAATTATAATCTTAAAAGTTTCGGTCATACCATCCTCCGATGTAACAGCGTATACCCGTCCTTGATGTAACTGCTTCTTGGGTTTTGGGCATTCTCTTGCCATATGCCCTAGTTGGTTGCAGTTATAACACTTCGGGGTTTCAGAATTTGGTTTTGGCTGTGGTTGAGCCGCGGAAGTAGATTTTGGTGCGGTTGCAAAATTCTGAGGACGAAAAGGTTTATTCATCCTATTATTGCCTCCGTTGTAGGAGTTTCCGGCTGGTCTCTTGATGCCTCTGTCCTGGGAGTAATAACACTCCTTCTGGCTCGATTCAATTATTCGAGCAATTTGGACAGCTTCGTTGTAAATCTTCTTTTCCAAACCCAGAACATTTTCTCTTATGCTTCCTCTTAGTCCCGCGATGAACCTACGGGTTTTTGTATCTTTTTCTTGCATACTAGCCGGTGCAAAGAAAAACAGTTCTTCGTAGCGCTGTTGATATGCGTCTACGGTCATCTGTCCCTGGTACAAACTCAGGAACTCTTTCTCCATTGAATCTCTGAAGCTCCTTGGGAAATACTTGTCGAAGAATGCTTCTTTATATATAGCCCATGTCAGTAGGGCGTGCTTGGTCAATAAGTATGTCTTTGTAGATTTCCACCAATGGTGTGCGTCGCCTTTGAGCATGAAGGTGGCGCATAACAATTTTTCTTCTCCCTTGTATAGTCATCATAAGGAAGTTCCTTTCCATTTCGTTTATCCAAAGTGTGCTGGCCACAAGGGATCGACGGCTTGCCATTGAATTCCTTAGGTTTCATCTTCAAAATTCTCTCCACTAATCGGGAGTGATCCAGTTGATTTTGGTATGCCCCAAACATAGGGGTTGGATACTGATAGTTCCCTTGGGCTGCTTCTGGGACTTGCACTGGAATTGGTGCAGCCGGTTGTTGAGGTGTCTGTTGGGCTGGGTGATTATCCACTGGTGCCGCACTAGCTTGCCCAGTGTGCATGGTTGCAGCCCGAGTGGCTTGGAACATAACTCCCAAGCAACCTTGCATTTGAGCTTGTGCGTGTTGCATTTGTCGTAGCTGTTGTGCCGATTCATAACCACGGTTGTTAGCTCCGTGGTGGAGGTGGCAAATTTGTAGGGCCTGCTGGTTGGGATTACCATGTGCATGGTTATTCTCTTGGCTAGTCTCCTCCACTGGTGGTGGTGGTGGGACTGTATTTCGGGTCTGTCGGGTAACTCTACGTCCAGACATATTTACTTTTGAGATGGGTGGTGCCTGAAAATCATCAAAATCAATGAGAAATCATTTATACTTCATGTAGGCACGTTAACCGATATAAAATTTAAAATCTCCAATTCATTCTGAAATAAATACTGTCTTTTCTATGTAGGGTCAATGGTGACGGTCGCTGGTATGTCCGACCCTTGGTATCCAACCCTGGGAATGACCTATTCTTCCCGAGAGCTGAGGGTCGATTGGAGGGTCGATCCGAGGGTCGATGGTGTCAGTCGAATTGTCCGACCCTCGGACCAAAAATCAGATTTTTAAGATCCGATTCTGGGTCCATTCTCACTATTCCTCCTCCATTTCGACTCGTCTCTACTCTCCGAGTTGCTATAGTGCTACTTCGCTATTGTCGATCGTTCTTAGTCCGAGTTTCGACATCCACATCACCTCTACAGGTATAATTTCCCAACTTTCCCTGTTTTTAGGTTTTTATTTCTAGGTTTTTGCTCATTTAGCTCGTATTTTCCAAATTAAACTTTTCCCAACCGTAAAAATTCGATTTTTGTTGGGGGCTTTTGTTGTTGGGGTCTTGAGGAACGAAAGCCCTCAAAAAGTTTTTTGAGTTTCGTCGGTTGGTTATCGAGAAACTTAAATTTTTCTCTTTTTGCCCTAATTTATCGAAATTTTTGATTTTTCTTGAATTTCTCCAAATTGGACCTTATCCGTTATAATTTTCTACTGCATGTAGATTGTAGGATATGTTTTAACCTACATAAGTTCTTATGCCCACTTGTATAGTGTGGAATGGGCTTCTATTTTAAATTTTTTTGGATTTTTATCCTATTAACTCCTTTTTTTTTTCTCCTTCTTATTTTTGCAGATACTATGGCCCGTACTAAAGTGCCAAGATTGCGTGATCCACTTCGCTTCCGTTCGAACGAAGCCGAGGCATAGTATGCTGACTATGCCCGTAAAAAAGTGGAAGGGGGTCGCATGGTGAACTTGGCTGAGCTAGCCTTGTTCAATGTAGAGGGAGCATTCGGTGATATGGGGTGGCTCCCTGTCATCACATACGACGCGTGCACATGTCCAGACTTGGTGCGCGTCTATTGTAATCTCCGGTGGTGGGGAATTACAATGACGTCGAGCGTGGTCGGAGTTACGCATCACTAGCTACGTCAAGGGTGCACATCTCCTTTGATTATCGGCAATTGGCCGATCTGTTGGGCATTCCCTATGATGGCCCTATGGTGTCTTGTCTTGTTGGAGAGCCACAGTTTGTTGAGATGGAGATGAGAGCAGAGATTGACAACAAGTTGCTCCGTCCCGATAGATGGCAGATGAGGGCTTGCTACTTGCGTCCAGCTCCATGGGTCTTCTGCAAGATTATCCAGCATAATCTGATCCCACAGAGTGGGCATTATGAGAGGGTCTCTCAACTGACTCAGTTCTTGATCTACTGCATCTGTACTCGCCAGCCGGTCCGCCTTCCTTACATCATCGTGTGGACGATGATTAGTGCCACATTATTCGGTCATAGGGGTAATCTACCCTATGGACGCATGATTACAGTGTTACTGACCCGTTTCGGGTGGATCTGGTGGATGAGAAGATCCAAGAGAAAACCTTCTCGTCGCCTCTAGATTGGGAGGCTATCTGCAAGATGGGGCTGCGAGATGCGGAGGTTAGCGATGAGGAGAGGAACGCGATGGTGCGCCCTCACACTCGGATTGAGATGGCTGATGCTGAGGCTGCTGCTAGGGCTCGTGGAGATCCAGTCGACGATGATGATCGCTTGTATATGGAAGTCGATGCGATACCACCGCCATCACCCACGCATGCGGCTGGAGTTGGTACATCTTCTGCGGCGGCTCCTGCACCTGAGGCTGGTCCTTCTCAGTCGGCTGATCCTTCACTTTCACCTTCAGCCATGATGGAGATCTTTGCGGGAGATCGGGGGATGCTCAGCGCAGATCTGATCCGAGGATAGATGAGTTGTTGGCTGCTCGGCACGCATCGAGGCCGCAGGATGGGAGAGCTCCTAGAGGTGCGGCGTGCGACCGATCGAGAGGATAGCCGGTCTCACAGCTAGTCTCCAGACGACCCAGACCCAGGTGGTCTGGTTGACTAGGGTCTATGCTGAGGACTATGACAGAGATCGTGAGGCCCCACCTCCTCCTTCACCTCCAGCTTCCTGATTGTACTTCACTTTTCTTGTACTACAGAGTAACTGTCTGGGTTGTGGACTGTACTCTGCTTTAGCGATATATATACGTTTTGTTTCTCTTACTCATTGTATGTAACTTGTTTCCCCTTTAATAGATGCATTATTCTCTTTTTAATTTGGTTTCAATCATCACTTGTGCTTACAGTGTGTTTGTATTAAAGCTTTTCATTTATCCTATCTCAGTTCACAATGGTCTTGAATGCGTGTCAGTTCGGCAGGCAAAGCCTGAGATGCTCTGATACCAAGTTGTCACACCCCAATTCCGTACATTTCAGAATGGTGTGATGAACCGCTAAATAACCAACGGTTCAACCAGGATCTCAAATAGGCTATCCCCGCGTTACCTGAACCTTCATATACTCACCATCATAATCGGAGTAAATACACAATAGCGGAAGTCTTATAAATAAATGAACTGAGAACTAAAATGGTATTCATAAATAATAGCAAATTATTCTGTGTTCAAACTGAGACATAAATAATTAAGTACCAAATACATGTCTTATAAATCCAGTAAAGAAATCTATAAAAATATCTAGTCAAATACACACGAGTTGCACTCGCAAGAGGAGTCGTGTGTATCGTCTTCAGCTCCAACTTCCATAGCTGCTACATTCCCATACGCTGACGCGTTCATAAAATCTTCAACTGTATAACCTGCATCATCAACTAAAAATATTCGACGTCGAGGGGTGAGCACACAACACGGCTCAGTGAGTAAGCAAAACAATGCAACAATACATATGCATGCAAAAAGTCAATTTATATCTTTGGTCTGGTTTATAGTTTGCAATGTGCAATAGAAAGGTTGGGTGGTCAAAGGTTAACGTTTATTGACACCGCCTCTATACACAGGGTGTGGAAGCCCGCCCGAAGGTTAACGTTTATCGTCGTCCCCATCCACCCTACCATAACATTATACAACAAAGGTTAACGTTTATTGTTATATAATGCTATACCAACACGTAAGCCCCAGTTAGTGAGGGCTTGCAAACCGGGCTCTGCTAACCAATCCTAATGCCAAACAAGTGTATCCAAGGCCTCACCCCAAAGATCCCTCGAACATCCATAGAGATAGAGCTAAGGCCCCCGGTAGAGTCGAGACTACAAGGACCAAGACCACCTCCCGATACTCTACGACATAATAGTTACGCTAAGGTAATGGCGTCTGACGATGTCAATGCACGGACTTGAGTTAGAGATAGAGCTAAAGTCCTGAGACCCGCCAAAGGTTAACGTTTATTGACGTTCTCATCACACCTCCCCTGATACTCGCTCGCATCAAGTACATCAACCACACACATACAAGCACATGCCTATTCCTATCATCATCATCATCATCATCATGTTATAAACAATAAAGTAAATATGCATGAACAAGTAATAGAAATATTGGATGGCATGCTGTATGCACATTACAAACATATTCGCATAGAATCAAACATGGCATAGGACTCAAGAAATAAAAAACAGTTTATTATTAACCAATTTAGTTTGGGGTTAAGGTTTCTCACCTTAGCTTGCTAAAAGATATTTTTCCAAGCTTTAAAATCACCGTTATCACGTAATTATATTGCTAGCAAACCTAACCAAGTCGATAGAATTTAATTAGAATTAATTCGGAATTTAAAACCATTCTGTCAACTGAGGGTCGATGTTAGGGTCGATGGGTCTATCGACCCTCCCTCCATTCTGAAGTTCCCGAATGCTGAGGGTCGATGGTCAGAAACACCTAGGGTTGGATGGTCTATCGACCCTCGGTGCGACCCTCGATGCATCTGGTCCAATTTTCACTTTTAGTCCATTCTTCGTGTTTGGGGTCCTATGGCTTGCTTCCTACATTCATTCAATAGTCATTCCATGGTCTAGAACCATGTATAATCCATCTAAATAGTTTTCGTACATCCTCCTATGGTTTTCCATGAAAACCTAACCATGGATGGATGGTTTGGGTTTCTCCAAAATCCTACACTCAACCATATCTAACCTACGGTCTGTAGAAACTCATGGAATTAGTATCCATACCTGAGAAGATTACTTTTCTCTACAAATTCTTCTCCTTTTTGCTAAGTCTTCTTCCTTGCCTCCTTTCTTCCTCTTTTCCCTCTTCTCTCTTTCTCTCAATTCAATTAGGGTTGTGAAAGGAGTGAAAGTGGCTTAGGAACGTCCTTTAAATAGACTAAGAATGTCCTATAATAATCCCATTGAGATTTGGAAAGAATCCCAATCAAAAATTAGGAAATTGCCTAATTTTAGTTTCGTCAAAAATCGAGGGTCGATGGGAGGGTCGATGATCCCGTCGACCCTAGGGTCTTAAGCTGTCCGACCCTCCCTTCAAAACTGAGGGTCTGACTTTCTGTTTTGGGAGGTCTGACCCTGCTTAGTTGGGTGTGCGACCCTCCCCTAAAATTAAGTGTTTTTGGGTCGATTTTTATACCTGGGATCTCGATCTCCTTCATGCCCTTGGTCCATTTGACTCGACCATGATGGGTAAACCTGGTTCAAGGTGGTAAGACCGGGTTAGTTTGACACGGGTATTACACATGTAATCTTCTCCATGTCTTGTCTTCGCCAGATTACCTTCATATAATAATTATCTCAGCTTTGGAGATATTGTACCTTTCAACCAGTGAACTAGGCTGGTACCAGTTCAATGGTTAAATCTTCTATCTGATCCAGTGGATCTATGGTCAATACCTTTGATATGGATCTCCAATGTACTTCTTCAATAGAGACAGGCAAAATACATCATGCACAGTAGACATGGACAGCGGTAACACTAGTTGATATACAACTTTTCTACGTCTCTCCAAATTTTATGAGGTCCAAAACATATATCGGATACAACTTTTCCTTCTCGTTGAATTGTTTTTAATCCTTGCATAAGTGATATCTTCAAGAACACTTTGTTACTTATGGTGAACTCGAGGTCTTGGTGTCTCTTCTGAGAAACTTGAGCTATCTTGGCCCTTTTTTTTATCTTGTCTGCTACTCGACAGGTTTCTTCAACAGACTCAGGTCTTACAATTCCTTATTCACCAACTTTATTCCAAAACAAAAGAATTTGACATTTCTACCGTACCATGCTTTATAGGTGACATCTACATAGTAGATTGGTAACAAATTCAATCCACATATAGCTTAGTTAGCCGATCGAAAGCATACCGAGGTCGTATAGCAATAGAATGAGCTATCTTCCTAAGGCGATCAACAATCACACAAACTGCGTCAACCGATCTGGAGGTCAGTGGCAAATCGGTGACATAGTTCATTGTAATGCAGTTTCACTTCCAGACTGACTCCGATAGTGGTTATAGTAAGCCATGTTAGTCTTTGTCCTTTAGCCTCTACTTGCTGATAATTCAAACACTGGAACACGCACCAAGCCACATCTGTTATCATTCCTCTTTACCAGTACAATATCTTTAGGTCATGATACATATTGATACTCCAGGATGTCCTGAATATTGAGTACAATGGGCTCTTATCATTATCTTCTTCATGATATCCGAGTCTTTATCTTTAGGTATTCAGGATCTATCTCTGCATCTGAGTACCATCTCTGGATCCAAAGTAAGTCAGGTTTAGGTTTTTCTTTCTCTAAATCTTCTTGTACCGTTCTTATATAAGGATTTATCAAAATTATTACCTTTACTTCGTCTATCAATTCAGAGATGATCTTTAATGTTGTGAACGTAAACGAGGAACTATTGCTCCATTAGTTCATCCATAAGTTCTCGCTCAATTAGATCATCACGAGTTCCTATTATATGTTACTCTCCTTTCAAATCTGAATCTATTGCTGCGAAATATAAAGCAGCATTTATACTGGGTCCTTCCTTGGACTTCAATTCCCTTTTTCTTTAAGGCCTTAGCTACTACATTAGCCTTGCTCGGGTGACACTCAATATCACAGTATTAATCCATGGGCAAGTCCAGCTATTTTTATCCTCATGTTCAACTCCTTCTGGTGAAGAGATAAATAAAACTCTAGTGTTCCCATTTAATCTAAAATCTTCTCCGTATAGGTAATGTCTTCAAGTCTTGATTGCATAATTCATCACTGGTAATTCCAAGTCATGAGTAGGGTAATTCTTTAAATGCTCTTTCAGTTATCTTGAAAAATATGCAACCGCTTATTCTCTTGCATAAGCACACATCCTAAACCCAATCTAGATGCATCAATGTATAAGTTAAATGGTTCTCCTGAGATAGGAATAGTCAAGATGGGAGCAGATATCAACCTTGCTTTTAGAGTTTGGAAACATTCTTCACCCTTTTAGTCCAATTAAACTACTCTCCCTTCCTGGTTAGCTTGGTAAGAGGTTTTGCGATCTTAGAGTGGTCCTCCAAAAATCGTCTGTAATAACCAGCAAAATCCAAGAAACTTCTAATCTTCATAATATTCTTTAGGTGTTTCTCACCATATGATTACTTCTATCTTAATATGGTCCACTTTTATCCCTTTTTATGATGCTATGTTGTCACACCCCAATTCCACACTATTCAGAATGGTGTGATGAACCGCTAATAAACCAACGGTTCAACCAGGATCTTGAATAGGCTGTGTCCGTTTGTTTAAATCATACACATACACAACAATAATCAGAGTAAATACACAATAGCAGAAGTCTTTAATATTAAATGAACTGAGAGTCTAAAGATGATAACATAAATAAAGTATTCAATTATCTTCCAATTACTAAGACATAAATAAAATATTTAATTAATTACATCGTCTGTATAATTTGAATAAGAACTAATAAAAAATGCAAGAGTTGCACTCGCATGACGAACCATGCGATTCCATCAAAACTTCAGCATCCATTGCCGCTGCATGTCCATACACCGGAGCATTCATATAATCTTCAACCGTGGTACCTGCATCATCAACTAAAAGTGGTCGCCAGATGTGAGTTTGGAGACCAAATCAGTGAGCTCGATCCCAGTGGAACTAGACAGCTAGAGGAGCGTCAGTAAAGAGAGCTGGTTCACTTCCTTGCTAGATATGTTTTTCTCTCAGGCAATGAAATTCAAAAGAGTGGGTATTCCGCAGCGTCCTCGTTCTCGGACCGGAACAAGAAACGGAAGTTAGTCGCTTTTGAACAATGTAAAATATACCAAAAGCCTTCAGTCTATCCAGAAATGTTCTGAATAGAGTCAGTTCAAACCATGAAGGTTACAGATTCGGTAAAGAGGAAGAAACTTAGAATATCGTAGCTGCTCATGGTTATTTTGGCCGATTGATCTTCCAATATGTATGCTAGTTTCCACGTCGAAAGGGTGAGCACACATGACGGCTCAGTGAGCAAACAAAACAATGCAACAAACATATGCATGCATTCAATTCATATCTTTGATCTGATTTATAAGTTTGCAATGTGCTATAGAAAGGTTCGGAGGCCGCCTCACCTCTATACACGAGTATGTAGAGCCGCCCAATGAATACGGTATTACCATCCCACATGCACCCACCATGGACAAGTGTACACCCAATGAAAATAGTATTGTTGTACCGGCTGCCCATACCAACACGTAAGCCCCTATTAGCGAGGACTTACAAACTGGGCTCGCAACTAGCCAATCCTAATGTCAAACAATGTATCCAAGGCCTCATCCCAGCATCCCTCAGTACATCCATAGGGATAGATCTAGGGTCTGGTGACCAGGCTGAACCACAATGCCACGTCCCCCCCCCCCCTGATGCCCTACGATGTAATAGTTCCACTAAGGTAATGGCGATACGACGATGTTAGTGGACAAGACTTGAGTAGAGATAGAGCTAGAGTCTGATGACCAGGCTGAACCAAAATGCCACGTCTTTCCCCTGATGCCCCACTCGCGTCAAGTACACTAACCACACACATACATTCACAAGCCTATTCCTAACATCATCATCATCATCATGTTATAATAAACAAAATTAAGTATGCATGAACAGTAATAACAGGTGTCACACCCCAATTCTGTACTTTTCAGAATGGTGTGATGAACCGCTAGCAAACCAATGGTTCAATCAGGATCTCGAATAGGCTATATCCGTGTTATCTAAACTCCATACATCCACATTCATAATCAGAGTAAATACACAATAGCGGAAGTATTATAATAAAATGAACTGAGAATCTATGTGATATTAAAATTTAAATAACAAATTATTCTGTATCAACTGATACATAATTAATTAAATACCAAATACATGTCTTTAATAAATCCAAATAAATGAACCAAAAATCTAATTGAATACACATGAGTTGCACTCGCAAGTGACGTCATGTGTATCCACTTCATCTTCAAATTCCATCGCCGCAACGTTCCCGTACGCTTGAGCATTTAAATAGTTTTCAATGGTATAACCTGCATCATCAACTAAAAATATTCGACGTCGAGGGGTGAGCACACATCATGGCTCAGTGAGCAAACAAAACAATGCAATAATACATATGCATGCAATCAATTTATATCTTTGGTCTGGTTTATAGTTTGCACTGTGCTATAGAAAGGATAGGTGGCCGCCGCACCTCTATACACAAGTGTGTGGATACGACAATGACTCCTGCACTATCGCCCACAGAACCCAAAATGGCACAATATACACCCCATGAAAATGGCATGGTTGTACCGGTTGATACCATACCAACAAATAAATCCCTGCTGGCTAGGGTTGCAAACTGGGCTCGCAACTACCCAATCCTAATGCCAAACAGTGTATCCAAGGCCTCACCCTAGCATCCCTCAGAGCACTCGTAGAGATAGAGCTAAGGCCCCTCGGTAGAGTATAGGACTCAAGGACCAGACCCTCCTTGATGCCCTACGTCGCAATAGTTCTGCTAAGGTAATGACGATACGACGACATCAGTGGACATGACTTAAGTAGACCATAGCACAATATACACCCCATGAAGAACGGTCATGGTTGTACCGGTTAATACCATTCCTACCCTCACCATATACACTGGCCAAACATAAACATTCACATGCCTATTCCTATCATCATCATCATCATCATGTTATAAACAATAAAGTAAATATGCAAGAACAAATAATAGAAATATTGGATGACATGTTAAATGCACATACAAGCATATACGCATAGAATCAATATGGCATTGGACTCAAGAAGTAAAACAGTTTATTATTAACCAATTAGTTTAGGTCTTGTTCCCTCACCTTAGCTTGCTAATAGATATTTTTCCAAGCTTTAGAATCACCTTTATAATGTTATTATATTGCTAGAAGACCTAACAAAGTCGATAAAATTTAATTAAAATTTATTCAAAATTTAAAAACCATTATGTTAACTAAGGGTCGGAGGTAGGGTCGGAGTCCTGATCGACCCTGGGTGCAACCCTCCCCAATCTGGACTTCCCGAACACTGAGGGTCGATACTCAGGATCACCTAGGGTCGGATGGTCATCAACCCTCGGTGCGACCCTCGGTGTACTTTGGTCAATTTCCCTCTTTTTAGTCCATTCTTCGTGCTTGGGATCCTATGGCTTGCTCCTACATTCCATTCAACATTCATTCCATGGTCTGAAACCATGAATAATCCGCCTAGATAGCTTTCATGTAATCTCCCATGGTTTTCTATGAAAACCTAACCATGGGTTGATGGTTTGGGTTTCTCCGAGATTATATTCTCACCATTACCTAACCTAAGGTCTGTAGAAACTCATGGAATTAGTATCCAAATCTGAGAAGAATACTCCTTCTCTGCAACTCTTCTCTTCCTTAGCCTTTTCTTCAAGTTTTCCTTCTCTTCTTCTCTTCATTCTCTCCTCTTTCTCTCAATCCAATTAGGGTTGTAAAAGGAGTGAAAGAGGCTTAGGGACGTCCTTTAAATAAAGTAGGAACATCCTAAAATAAGTCCCTTTGAGATTAGGAAAGAATCCCAATCGAAAATTAGGAAATTTCTTAATTTTAGTTTCGGCGGCAACTGAGGGTCAATGGGAGGGTCGATGATCCCGTCGACCCTAGGTTTCTAAGTTGTCCGACCCTCCCTTCAAAACTGAGGGTCTGACTTTCTGTTTTGGGGGGTCTGACCCTCCTTGGCTGGGTATGCGACCCTCCCCTTAAATTAAGTGTTTTAGGGTCGATTTGATACCTGGGATCTCGATCTCCTTCACGCCCTTGGTCCATTTGACTCGACCATGATGGGTAAAACTGGTTCAAGGTGGTAAGACCGGGTTAGATTGACACGGGTCTTACAACAGGAATAGTAGATGACATGTGATATGCACATTACAATCATACAATCATAGAATCATACATGGCATTGGACTCAATAAACGAAAATAGTTTATTATTAGCCAATTAGTTTAGGTCTTGTTCCCTCACCTTTGATTGAGTGTAGATCCTCTTTCAAGCTCTAATAATCACTTTCATATCACTAGGAAAACCTAACAAATTGATAGATTCTAATTAGAAATAAATTCAAACAATTTAAGCTTGCTGTAAAGCTAGGGTCGCAGGATAAGTCGCAGGTATCTGAGACCCCAGGGTGTAGGGTCATAGGGTCGGTTACCCATCAACCCTTTGTGCGACCACAGCCTCCCTAGACTTCCCAAGAGCATGAGATCGATCCTGTAGTCTCGTGGGTCCATTCTAAGAATGTTCTATTGCTCATAACTATGATTTTTATACACTTTCCATTGTCTATGATGATTACTTTCATGGATTCCTTCGAACCTCATCCATGGGTAGATGATTTGGTTTTCTCCCTACCCTAACTTCTTCATAAGCTATTCTAGGGTCTTTCATAATTCATGGGGAATGTATTCATACCTTAAGGTTGCTGAGATTCAGAGATTTCTCTGAATTCCTTCTCTTTAGTTGTCTTCTCAAATTCTCTTTCTCTTCTTCTTCTCTTCCTTCTCTTTTCTTTCTCTCACTCTCAATTAGGATTTCAAAAGGAGTGAAAGAGGCTAAGGGACGTCCTATTTATAGAGGAAAACCTCCCAAAATACATCCCATCGAGATTAGGAAAGGACACCCTAAAATTAGGAAAGTTTCCTAATTCACAGTTTCAGTCTGTCACCATAGGGTTGATGCTAGGGTCGCAGAATCCGTCGACCCTAGGGTCTCAAGTCATCCTACCCTAGGACTGAAAAGTCATGGGTTGGATTCTGTTGAGGTGGGGTCGACCGTACCTATTTATGCATGCAACCCTACCCTCATATTTACTGTTTTTGGGTCAAATTTAAACCTGGTTTTGTGATTTCTTTACGTACATGGTCCACTTGGCTCGACCATGATAGGTAGACCTGGTACAAGGTGGTAAGACCGGTTAGTTCGGTACGGGTCTTACATCTCCCCCCTGCTTATTAAAAATTTTGTCCTCGAAATTCGTACATACCTTTCGAGTAAAAAAGATGAGGGTATTGCTTTCACATTGCATTCTCTTCTTCCCATGTGATCTCTTCTATATCTCGACTTCTCCAGGTGACTTTAACATAGTATATGTCACGGTTACGTAGACGTTGATCCTTTTGACTGGTGATTTCAGTTGGTGCTACTTTGAACGTCAAATCATCAGTTAGATCTGGTGGATCTGCTGTCAAAATGTGCGTTGGATCTCTGACGTATTTCTTTAATAAGGAGATATGAAATACATCATGCACACTTGACATAGATGGTGGTAGTGCTAACTGATAAGCCACTTTTCCACGTTTGGCTAGAATCTCATATGGCCCGACATATCTCGAACTTAGCTTTCCTTTCTGTCTGAACCGTTTTAACCCACGCATCGGTGACACTTTCAAGAATACCTTATCACCTACAATAAATTCAAGGTCTCGACATCGAGTATCTGCATATTCTTTCTGACGATTCTGAGCCGTTCTTACTCTTTCTTTGATAATGTCGACCACTCGACAAGTTTCTTCAACAAATTCTGGTCCAACAATGCTACATTCTCCAACTTCATTCCAAAATAGATGAGTTCGACATTTTCTACCATACAGTGCTTCATAGGGTGACATCTGTATAGTAGCTTGATAGCTGTTGTTATAGGCGAACTCATCAATGGTAGTTTCTCATCCCATGATCTTTTAAAATCTATTACACAGGCTCGAAGCATGTCTTCTAAAATCTGTATGGTACGCTCCGACTGTCCGTCCGTCTGAGGATGGAATGCAGTACTAAACTTCAACGTTGTATCCATAGCCTTCTACAATCCTTCCCAAAACTTTAAAGTAAATCGTGGATGTCTGTCGGACACAATGCTTTCAATTACACCGTGTAGTCTGACAATATTATCCACATACAAGTTGGCTAACCTTTCTAGTGTATACTGAGGTCGTATTGCTATAAAGCGAGCTATCTTAGTCAGACGATCTACAATCACCCAGACCGCGTCAACCACTCGAGGAGTCAATGGTAACCCGATGACGAAGTCCATAGTGATGCAGACCCATTTCCATGCTGGTTCTGGCAGTGGTTGCAACAGCCCGACAGGTTTTTGTCATTCAGCCTTCACCCTCTGATAGTTTAGGCATTGAGACACAAATTTAGCTACATCAGCTTTCATTCCTCTCCACCAATATAATTTCTTCAATTCATGATACATCTTTGTACTCCCAGGATGTACCGAATAAGCGGTGGTATGAGCTTCCTTCATTAGTCTGTGTCTAACGTCTGAGTTTTTCGTTTCAGGAACACATATTTGTCCCTTGTACTTTAGTACCTTTTCTTCGTCCAAGGTGAACTCAGGAATAGTCCTACCTTTTTCGATGTCTTCTTGCACCGTTCTCAGATAAGGGTCTGATATAATAGCGGCTTTCATTTCATCAATTATATTAGGTACAATCTTTAATGTTGCGAACATATTTGAAAACCGATGAATAAACCCTTGGTTGGTCGATCCACCCGGTGCATCTATCATTAACTGCTCATTACCATCATTGAATACTCTTCCTGTAGTACACATTGCTGCAGTCATGTTAACTTCTCCTTGAGATTTTATCATTGCTTTCCTGCTTAGCGCATCAGCCACTATGTTAGCCTTTCCTGGATGGTACTGGATATCACAATCATAATCCTTTAATAATTCCAGTCATCTTCTTTGTCGCATGTTCAACTCCTTCTGATTAAATAGGTAAGTAAGACTCTTATGATCTGATTTAATCTGAAATTTCTCTCCATACAAATAATGTCTCCATATCTTGACAGCATGTACCACTGCCGCTAATTCCAAGTCATGAGTGGGGTAGTTCTTCTCATGTGTCTTCAATTGTCTTGAAGCATATGCAACTACTTGTTCTCCTTGCATAAGTACACATCCTAAACCCAATCTAGATGCATCAGTGTATAAAATAAATGGTTGTCCTGGAATAGAAATAGTCAGGATGGGAGCAGATATCAATCTTGCCTTTAATGTTTGGAAACTGTTCTCACATTTGTCAGTCCAAATAAACTTCTCTCCTTTCTTAGTCAAACTGGTAAGCAGTACGGCGATCCTGGAGTAGTCTTCCACGAATCGTCGATAATACCCAGCTAGACCTAGAAAACTTCTAATTTCTGCAACACTCTTCGGTGCTTCCCACTTCACAATGGCTTTAATCTTGCTAGGGTCCACTTTAATTCCTTCAGCGGATACAACATGGCCTAAGAAAGTGACTTCATTTAGCCAAAACTCACACTTTGTAAATTTGGCGTAAAGCTTCTCTTTCCGTAATCGCTGTAGAGCGGCGTTTAGATTCATAATATGAGTTTCCTTGTCCTTGGAGTAGACCAATATATCATCAATGAATACAATGACCGACGTATCCGACATATCATGGAATACCCGATTCATAAGTTCCATAAAAGTTGCTACTGCGTTCATCAATCCAAAAGACATAACCAAAAATCATAATGTCCATATCTGGTTCTGAATGATGTCTTTGGAATATCACCGTCCTTTATCTTCAACTGATGGTATCTTGATCGAAGATCAATCTTGGAGAACACCTTGGCACCTTGCAACTGATTGAACAAGTCATCGATCCGAGGCAATGGGTACCGATTCTTGATTGTCAGCTTATTGAGTTCCCGATAGTCTATACACAGTCGAACACTACCGTCCTTCTTCTTTACGAATAATACTGGCACTCCCCATGGTGATATGCTAGGTCTGATGTAACCCTTGTCCAATAATTCTTGTAACTGCACCTTCAATTCCTTCAGTTCAGTAGGAGCCATTCGATAGGGTGTTTTAGATACTGTTGCGGCTCCTGGTATCAAATCTATAACAAACTCTGTAACTCGTTCAGGTGGTAGTCCTGGTAATTCTTCAGAAAATACATCTAGAAAGTCACGCACAACATCAATATCCTCCATTTGTGGGGCTTCCTTGGTGAGGTCGACCACTGAGACCAGATACCCAACTCCTCCTTTCTCAAGGCATTTTTTAGCCTTCAATGTAGAGAGGATGAGTTTCTGTTTACGGGGTAGTTTGGTTCCCGCAAAACTGAACTCTGTTCCTTCCTTGTCTTTAAATGTCAGCTTCTTTTCTGCACATAATAGGTTTACTGAATGTCGAGCTAACCAGTCCATTCCCAAGATGACATCAAAGTCTGCCATCTCAAGTTGGATCGAGGTTGCATCCAAAGTTTTCTAGTCAATAAGAACTAGACATGGTCCATAACCCTTTTCTAATTCCACTTCTAGTCCCATTGGCGATCGTACAAGTAGTTTGTAGTCTAAAGATTTGAGGGGTAGATTTAGCTTCTTTCCAAACGACACAGATATAAAAGAATGAGTAGCTCCAGAATCAAAGAGTACTCTAGCGGGTATGCCATTAATAGGTACGATTCCTGTGATTTGTTTTTATTTAGTCTACATGCTCACACAATGTAATCACAAAGTGAAAGGTTCAGGTCATACCTATGACCACATCAGGTGATGCGACAGCATCCTTAGATGTAACTGCATAAACCTTTCCTTGATGTAGCTACTTCTTGGGCTTAGGACACTCCCTTGACATATGTCCCACTTGATTGCAGTTAAAACACCTTATTCCTTCACCATTTTGCTTCGGTTGCGATGAGGTTGCTGAAGTAGTCTTAGCTGCAGCATTAAAGCCTTGAGTACAGAAGGGTTTGAATGTCCTTGTATTCCCTCCATTATATGAAATTCCAGTTGGCCTTTTAATACCCCTGTTTTGAGCAAAATAGCTCTTTTTCTGGCTCGACTCTATCACTCGAACAATTTGTACAGCTTCATTTTAGACTTTCTTCTCAAGTCCCAGAACATGTTCACGTATGCTTCCCCTAAGTCCCATGATGAACCTTCGGGTCTTCGTATCTTCCTCTTGCATACTGACTGGCGCAAAGAAGAACAACTCCTCATAATGCTGTTGATATGCGTCGACAGTCATCTGTCCCTGATATAAACTCAGAAACTCTCTCTCCATAGAATCTTTGAAACTTCTAGGAAAGTACTTCTCAAAGAATGCCTCTTTATATATACCCCAGGTCAATTGGGTGTGCTTGGTTAACAGATATGTCCTGGTAGACTTTCACCAATGGTGTGCATCGCCCTTTAGCATAAATGTGGCGCACAAGACTTTCTCTTCTTCATTCACTGTCATCATCATAAAGTTTCTTTCCATTTCATCAACCCAGTGTGCTGGCCACAAAGGATCTGCTGGCTTGCCATTAAATTCTTTGGGCTTCATTTTTTGGAAACGCTCGACCAGTCTAGAGTGGTCCAGCTGATACGGAGCATAGGCCCCATTCATAGGTGGTTGGTACTGATATCCACCCTGAGCTACTTCAGGATTCTGCACTTGAGCCTGCATGCCTGGTGTTTGAGGTGCATGGGGTACCGTGTTACTTCCCCCTGGTACTGTGCTTGCCTATCCTGCTGGCATTGGTGTTGTATGTGCAGCTGGAAAAATCATGCCTATAGCAGCTTGCATATTAGATTGCACCTGTTGTATTTGCTGCAGCTGTTGTGCCAAGTTCATTACGGCTGCAGCTGTGCCAAGTTCATTACGACTGTAGCCAGGTCTGTAGATGGGGCTGGCAAATTTGTGGGATTTGTCTAGCCATTAACCACGGACGGTGCCGTATTCAGATTCTCCTGTGTCTCAGGATGTATATGGCTGTCTTCCTCCACAGGTGGTGGTGGTGGAACAGAGTTACAGCTTTGTCTGGTCACTCTTTGCCCAATCATTTTCTGTTCTGATGATGGTAGTGTCTGTAAACGATCATAGCACATGTGAGGCAATCAATATAATTGTTCTCCAATAAAAAATCCAACTAATCAATATCATTTTCAAATTTTTCGGATCATTCTGTCAAAAATACTGTATTTTCCCTCGTAGGGTCGATGATAGGGTCGGTCCTTATGCGACCCCAGGGTATGCGACCCTGAGAATTACTGTCAGCTTACCGAGAGCCTAGGGTCGATGGTAGAGTCGGTAGACATCCGATCCTAGGTCCGACCCCTAGTTCTCTGTCAGATTACCGAGAGGCTAGGGTCGATGACAGGGTTGATCGTAGGGTCGCATGTCTTGGTCGAATTCTGCGACCCTACAGTCCAGAATCAGGTTTTTAATCCCGATTTTAGGATTCATTTCCCATTCATTCTCCTTCCTTCCAACTCAACTCGGTTTCCTGAGTTGCTACAGTAGCAACCCCTGGTGTTTGGTAATCTTCCCTTCCATTTACGACTTCCGCTCCGTCTCTTCAGATATACTCTCTACTATTTCGTATTTTAAAGCTTTCAAAACTAGGTTTTTCCCATTTATGTCGTTTTTTTCAAATTAAAATTTTTCTAACCTTAAAATTTTTTATTTTTATTGGGGGCTTTTGTTGTTGGTCACCCAATGGACGAAAGCCCTAAAAAATATTCAAGTTTCATCGGTTGGTTATCGAGAAACTTGAAAATTTCTAATTTTGACCTAATTTTTGAGATTTTTCAAATTCATTGAAATTTCTTCGAATTCAATCTTTCTAGATTAAATTCCCAACTGTATGAACCTTGCAAGATGGTTTGGAACCTATGTAAGTCCTCCTGCCCAAGTGGTTGGGTGAAAAGTGAGGCTTTTGACCAGTTTATGCCGTTATAATGCCAAAATTTTTGGGTTTTTCACCATTACTAATCTATTATTTGTCTTTCTTTGTTTTGGCAGATAATATGGCTCGTACCAAAGTACCTAGGGTTCACGACCCAGTTCGTTTCCGCTCTAACGAGGCCGAAGCTCAGTATGCTCGCTATGCTCGTAAGAAGGTAGAGGGAGGTTGTCATGTGGACTTGGCTAGTCTAGCCTTGTTCGACGTGGAGACAGCATTTGGTGACATGGGCTGGCTTCCCATGATTACCTATGATGCCTGTACCCGTTCGGATATGGTGAGACAGTTCTATTGTAATCTCTAGGTGGTGGGAGATCACAATGACACTGAGAGGGGTAGGGAGCTCAGGATCATGAGCTACGTCAAAGGAGTAGAGGTTTCCATTGGCTGCCAGTAGTTAGCGGATCTTTTGGGCATATCACATGACGGCCCTTTGGTGTACTGTGCTCCTAGGGAGCCCCAATTCTTTTCCTTGGAGATGCGGGCTGAGATAGACCGTCAGCTTATCAGAGAGGATCGCTGGGAGATGAAAGTGATCAACCTACGTCCAGAGCCTCGGGTGTACTGTAAGATCATCCAGTACAACCTGATACCCTAGAGTGGACATTATGAGAGGATCTCCCAGTTGACCCAGTACTTACTTTACTATATCTGCACTAGGCAACCTGTCTGCCTCCCTTATATTATTATGAGGACGATGATCTGTGCTATGCCGCCTGGTCAGATAAGCAACCTGCCCTACGGACGCCTGATCACTACACTGCTTACCCGCCTAGGGGTTGATTTAGTAGATGAGAAGATTCAAGAGAAGACTTTCTCATCAGTGTTGGACTGGGAGGCCATCTGTAGGATGGGCATGCGGGATGCTCAGGTCAGTAATGAGGAGAGGAACGCTCTGGTGCTTGCTCGTACTCGGATAGAGGTGGCAGACGCTGAGGCGGCAGCAGCAGCAGCAAGAGGAGTAAGGGTTCATGGGGGTGATGATGAGGATCGCATGTATATGGATGTGGATGCTATACCTCCTCCATCACCTCCACATTCTACTGGAGCTGGTCCATCTCGGGCTCCTTCACACATGGCTGGTCCTTCACGCCCACCTTCTGATGATATTATGGGGCTATTGCGTGAGATTAGAGAGGCCCAGCACGTATCGGATCAGCAGATGGCCGAGCTGGCAGCTAGTCTCCAAGTGACCCAAACTCAGGTAGCCTGGTTGACTAGAGTGTATGCTGAGGACTACGATAGAGATCGCGAGGCACCTCCTCCTCCAGCAATCGAGCTCCATGATGTATATATATTTTTTCTTTTGTTTTTCTTATATTACAGAGTAACTGTCCGGATTGTGGACTGTACTCTGATTTGGATATTTATAACCTTTGCTTTTGATTTGATGTATATAAAGCTTGTTCCTTCTTTTATATGTGCATTATTCTCTTTCTTAATTTTGTCTCATACAACACAGGTGCTTATAGTGTGTTCTTATTACAGCTTTTAAATTAAATCTTAACTCAGTTCACGAACTTTTGTGGAAATATACTGGTTTAACAGACAGGGCCTGAGAGCTCTGATACCAAGTTGTCACACCCCAATTCTGTACTATTCAGAATGGTGTGATGAACCGCTAATAAACCAACGGTTCAACCAGGATCTCGAATAGGCTGTGTCCGTTTGTTTAAACCATACACATACACAACAATAATCAGAGTAAATACACAATAGTGAAAGTCTTTAATATTAAATGAACTGAGAGTCTAAAGATGATAACATAAACAAAGTATTCAATTATCTTCCAAATACTAAGACATAAAAAAATATTTAATTAATTACATCGTCTGTATAATTTGAATAAAAACTAATAAAAAACGCAAGAGTGGCACTCGCATGACGAATAATGCGATTCCATCAAAACTTTAGCATCCATTGCCGCCGCATGTCCATACAGAGCATTCATATAATCTTCAACTGTGGTACCTGCATCATCAACTAAAAGCATTCGACGACGAAAGGGTGAGCGCACATCACGGCTCAGTGAGCAAACAAAACAATGCAACAAACATATCCATGCATTCAATTCATATCTTTGGTCTGGTTTATAAGTTTGCAATGTGCTATAGAAAGGTTCAGAGGCCGCCTCACCTCTATACACGAGTGTGTGGAGCCGCCCAATGAATACGGCATTGCCGTCCCACATGCACCCACCATGGACAAGTATACACCAATGAAAATGGCATTGCTGTACCGGTTGCCCATACCAATACATAAGCCCCTATTGACAAGGGCTTGCAAACTGGGCTTGCAACTAACCAATCCTAATGTCAAACAGTGTATCCAAGGCCTCACCCCAGCATCCCTCAATACATCCATAGGGATAGAGCTAGGGTCTAGTCACCAGGCTGAACCATAATGTCACGTCCCCCCTGATGCCCTACGATGTAATAGTTTCTCTAAGGTAATGGCGATACGACGAAGTTAGTAGACAGGACTTGGGTAGAGATAGAGCAAGAGTCTGGTGACCAGGCTAAACCACAATGCCACGTCCTCCCCCTGATGCCCCACTTGGATCAAGTATACTAACCACACACATACATTCACATGCCTATTCCTAGCATCATCATCATCATCATGTTATAATAAACGAAATTTAGTATGCATGAACAGTAAGAACAGGAATAGTAGATGACATGTGATATGCACATTACAATTATACAATCATAGAATCATACATGGCATTGGACTCAATAAACGAAAACAATTTATTATTAGCCAATTAGTTTAGGTCTTGTTCCCTCACCTTTGATTGAGTGTAGATCCTCTTTCAAGCTCTAAGAATCACTTTTATATCACTAGAAAAACCTAACAAATTGATATATTCTAATTAGAAATAAATTTCAACAATTTAAGTTTGCTGTAAAGCTAAGGTCGCAGGATGGGTCGTAGGTATCTGAGACCCCAGGGTATAGGGTCGGGTTATAGGGTCGGTTACCCATCGACCCTATGTGCGACCACAGCCTCCCTGGACTTCCCGAGAGCATGGGGTCAATTCTATAGTCTCGTGGGTCCATTCTAAGAATGTTCTTTGGCTCATAACTATGATTTTTACACACTTTTCATTGTCTATGATGATTACTTTCATGGATTCCTTCGAACCTCATCCATGGGTAGATGATTTGGTTTTCTCCCAACCCTAACTTCTTCATAAGCTATTCTAGGGTCTTTCATAATTCATGGGGAATGTATTCATACCTTAAGGTTGCTGAGATTCAGAGATTTCTCTGAATTCCTTCTCTTTAGTTGTCTTCTCAAATTTTCCTTCTCTTCTTCTTCTCTTCCTTCTCTTTTCTTTCTCTCACTCTCAATTAGGGTTTCAAAAGGAGTGAAAGAGGGTAAGGGACGTCCTATTTATAGAGGAAAACTTCCCAAAATACGTCCCATCGAGATTAGGAAAGGACTCTCTGAAATTAGGAAAGTTTCCTAATTTACGGTTTCAGTCTGTTACCATAGGGTCAATGCTAGGGTCGCAGAATCCGTCGACCCTAGGGTCTCAAGTCATCTGACCCTAGGACTGAAAAGTCATGGGTTGGACTCTGTTGAGGTGGGGTCGAACCTACTTGTTTATGCATGTGACCCTACCCTCATATTTACTGTTTTTGGGTCAAATTCATACCTGGTTTTGTGATTTCATTTACGTACTTGGTTTACTTGGCTCGACCATGAGGTAGACCTGGTACAAGGTGGTAAGACCGATTAGTTTGGTATGGGTCTTACATATGTGATCTAAAAAGATCACTTCGTTTATTCAAGTCTCATATTTCTTGGACTTGGCATAAAGCTTTTCCCTTCTCAACTATTGTGAAGCTGTTTTAAGATCCATTGTATGAGTTGCTTCATTCTTAAAATAAACCAAAATATCATCTATGAAAACAATGACCGATGTGTCCAACATGTCATGAAACACCCAGTTCATCGGTTCCATAAAATGTAAGTGCATTGATTAATCCAACCGTCATAATCGAGAACTCATAATGTCCAATCTCGATTCTAAAAACTATCTTCGGAATATCTTTGTCCAAATTCTTCAGTTGATGATGTCCTAACCGAAGATCAATCTTAGAAAATACCTTTGCTCGTTGCAACTATTTAAACAAGTCATCGATCTGAGGTAGTAGATATCGATTCTTGAATCGTGAGTTTGTTTAGTCCCCGGTAGTCTATACACAGTCGAACGCTACCGTCTTTCTTCTTTACAAACAATACTGGCACTCCCCATGGTGATATGCTAGGTCTGATGTAACCCTTGTCCAGTAATTCCTGTAACTATACTTTTAATTCCTTCAATTCAGTAGGAGCCATTCTATAGGGTGCTTTTGACACAAGTATCGTCTTTAGTAACAGGTCGATGATGAACTCGGTCATATGATCAGATGGTAACCTAGGTAAGTCTCCTAGAAACACATTGGAAATTTATGCATCACATCAATATCTTCCATCTTTGGTGGTTCTTTGGTAACGTATACCACTGATACCATATATCCAACTTCTTTCTCTTCAAAGCATCTCTTCTCCTTTAGCATAGAGAGGATCAGCTTTCACTTCTTAGGCAACATGCTTCCAATAAAACTAAATTATATGTCATCTTTACTCTTGAATGATAACCTCTTCTATGCACATAACAACTTTGTAGAGTGTTGAGACAACCAGTCTATTCCCAAGATGACGTCAAAGTCTGCCATCTCAAGTCGATTTAGGTTGCATCCAAATTCTGTCCATCGATATGATTCAAACATTGTTCATAATACTCATCCAATACAATATCTAGTCCAAAAGGGTTTGAACTAGCAAATCTGGTATAAAGGTCTTAAGAGCTTGTCTAGTTCCTTCATCTCTTAGTTTTTCAAAGACTATCGTCAAAATTTCATATCTTGAAAGAAACTCATTATCTTATCCTTGTTGTTCTACCCTGATCTCTCTTTCATATACCTCAAAAAATATCTTGTGATTGTTACTTACTTTCTTGCTCATGCACCTCTTTTATAGACATGACTCATATCCTTCCATTCAGTAATCTCGAAACAAATCTTCCATTACTTTATCTGAGGTTCATTAGCTATAGCATTTAATCTGAATCCAATCATCTTTCTTTCAATAATTTCATTATCACTAAACATCTTTTCAATAGATGTCGAGAAATGTAGGAATCAGAATGTTTATCCAAAAGCAATTCATTTTCTTCTTTCGAATTCAGTATAATGACGATCACTTGCTTTATCTAGTGAACTTAGGTTTAAAGGATCAGGAGTAAATATGTGGTAATCCAATCGGCATCAAAAGATCGTCGAGTTACACGATGGTCCAAATATATAAAAATAGAGGTTTTACAGTTCTTAACCTCATGGTTATAGGTTCTATCGAGTATATAATGCCATTGGTCGAGGCACTATCAGAATAAATCTGGAGAAAGATTTTGTACATCAGTAAATCAGGTATAAATTAGAAGATGTACGCTCAAAATGATAAAATATTTAACTGTTCATTCAGTTCATATCTCTGTTCATGTTGTCGATCATGAGAGTAGCTTAGATTGGTATAATCAGGATTAATTCTAAGAAAATAACATCTATAACTCCAATTGACAGGTTGAATCAAGAAGGTATCCTGTCAAGACACGAGAATTTAAAATCAAGTATGTGCATCCTCTATAATCATAAGAGTAAGTCAATAATGCACCGTATCCTATATAAAACTATCTAGTTATATGGCTACAATATCTTTGCTCCTTTGCTGAAAAACGTTTGAGGCTTCATCTTTAGAAAATATTCTTCAATCCTTGTTGGATCATTCTACCATGATGCTGTTATCCCATATATCGGTAGCTGATAAGGGTCACCACCTTGATACACTGCTTGTTGTGTACCATGCTTTTGCACTGGGGTGTGTGTTACTGGGACTTGTTGTATGGTAGGCACTGTGTTATAGGTAACAGGTGCTGGGGGTACAGTGTTGCTACCAATCAGTACTGTACATGGCCTGACTCGGAGGTGTTGATGTAACATTGGCAACTTGGGTAGTCCAGGTAAATTGGCTGGGGTCGTTTGGTTGTTCACCTCCTTTGATTTGCTCCAATCTGTTTATCCTTATTTAGAATTTGCTCAGATCAGTTTTCATTACCCGTTCTCGACCTAGATAGTGGTGGGATCAAGTTGCAACATCATCGTAATGCTCATCGGACAATGGATCAGGTGTGGTGGATCTCACTCTGAGTCTCCACATCGACCATGAGTATAGCTTAATCTTCTTTTATAGTTACTCTCAATTTTTGGTGTATGGCCATTGTTCTCCTATCTCTGTTGGATTTAGCCCGAGATCTTTTCCTTTACCTTTGCAGGGACTTAGGCATTACTAGCCATTTTTTTTCTTTTGAAATACATCGAGTTTCACATCTTATGAGTATTAACTCGATATTCTAATTTTTCTACTTTACAGATGCTTCCTTCTTCTTACTGTACTATATCCTTTGTATACTTAGATAACTGTCCGACTTATAGATCATACCCTATATTATTCGTTTATCAGGATAAGTTTTAAATTTTCTCTTTCTGTTTGTGTATATATATGGTTCCACCTTTAATATGTATATTATTGTCCTGTTTAAGTTCTGTCTCAACCAACACAGGTTCTTATGTGTGTTTGTATTAAAACTTTTAATTTATCCTAACTCAGTTCATGGACTCTAGTGGAAGTATTTAGGTTTCATGGGAAAGGCCTGAGAGCTCTGATACCAAGTTGTCACACCCCAATTCTGCACCAACCAGTATGGTGTGATGAACCGTCAACAAACCAACGGTTCAACCAGGATCTCAAATAGACTATTCCCATTTTTGTTAAACCAAAATACAATCCACATTAATCAGAGATAATAAAGTAAATAGTGGAAGGCTTACAAATAATGAACTGATGTCTAGTCATGATAAATAATTAATATTTCATTTATCTCCAAGTAACCAAAACATAATTTAATACATATTACAATATCCAAATACGGTAATTAAACACTAAGTGTATCCATAGTTGAAACGTTCGCTTAATGTATCACAATAGTCCTTCACAGCTTGTTCATCATAGCCGCCACCTGTTCATATGTTGGCGTGTCGGCATAATCTTCAACCGTAATACTTGCAACATCAGAAACCAAAAATAATTGCACGCGCGAGGGTCAGTTATCCAACTTGAGCTCAGTGAGTAAACAAAATAATGCAACAAAACATATGCATGCATTCAATTCATATCTTTGGTCTGGTTCATAAGTTTGCAATGTACAATAGAAAGGTTCGGTGGCCGTCTCACCTTTATACATAGGGTGTGTAAGCCCACCCAACGGATCAAACACCATTGTCGTCCACACCCACCCCACCATGGAATAGAGATAGAGCTAAAGTGCTTAGGACCGCACTGCATCACACTTTCCCTGATGCTCTACCCATACCAACACGTAAGCCCCTGTTGGCGAGGGCTTGCAAACTGGGCTCGCAACTAACCAATCCTAATGTCAAACAGTGTATCCAAGGCCTCACCCTAGCATCCCTCAATACGTCCATAGAGATAGAGCTAAGGTCCCCCGACAGAGTCAGAGACTACACGGTCCGAGACCACCTCCCCTGATGCCCTACGATGTAATAGTTCTACTAAGGTAATGGCGATACGACGATGCTAGTGGACAAGACTTGAGTAGAGATAGGGCTAAAGTGCTTAGGACCGCACCGCATCACACTTTCCCTGATGCCCCACTCACATCAAGTACACCAATCACACACAAACATTCACATGCCTATTCCTAGCATCATCATCATCATCATGTTGTAAATAAACTGAATTAAATATAAATGAACAGTAATAACATGAATAGTAGATGACATGTGATATGCACATTACAATCATACAATCATAGAATCATACATGGTATTGGACTCAATAAACGAAAACAGTTTATTATTAGCCAATTAGTTTAGGTCTTGTTCCCTCACCTTTGACTTGAGTGTAGATTTTGTTTCAAGATTTAAGAATCACTTTTATATGACTAGGAGAACCTAACAAGTCGATAGATTTTAATTAGAATTAATTCCAACAATTTTAAGCTTGTTGTATTGCTAGGGTCACAGGTTGGGTCACAGGTAGGGTAGCAGTTGTCTGCGACCCCAGGGTGTAGGGTCGGTTACCCATCGACCCTAGGTGCGACCACAGCCTCCCTGGACTTTTTGAGAGCATGGGGTCGATCCTGGGGTCTGGTAGGGTCGGTTATCAATCGACCCTATGTGCTACCACACGTAGTTTGAGTCGACCTTTCATCCTACAGTCCATTCTTTCATGTTTGGATCATTTGGCTTACTTTTATAGTCCATTCTATGATTGTTCTATGGCTCAAAAGTCCAAGTTGCACACTTTACTTTGTTTACAATGATTTTCTCCATGGATTCCATTGGAATTTATCCATGGATGGATGATTTGGGTTTCTCCTAGATCCTACCCTCTTCATGAACTATTCTAGGGTCTTACATAATTCATGGAGAATGTATTCATACCTTAGGGTGGCTGAGATTCAGAGATTTCTCTAAATTTTTTCTCCTTTGTCTTCTTCTCCAATTCTCCTTCTCTTCTCCTTCTCTTTGCTTTCTCTCACTTTCAATTAGAGTTTCAAAAGGAGTGAAAGAGGCTAAGGGACGTCCTATTTATAGAGAAAAACCTCCCAAAATAAGTCCCATTGAGATTAGGAAAGGATCCCCTTGAACTTAGGAAAGTTTCCTAATTACGGTTTCAGTCTGTCATCCTAGGGTCGATGCTAGGGTCGCAGGATCCGTCGACCCTAGGGTCTCAAGTCATCCGACCCTAGGACTGAAAAGTCATGGGTTGGACTCTGTTGAGGTGGGGTCGACCCTACCTATTTAGGCATGCGACCCTACCCTCAAATTTACTATTTTTGGGTCAATTTCATACCTGGTCTTGTGATTTCCTTCACCCACTTGGCCCATGTGGCTCGACCATGATAGGTAGACTGGTCACTACACAAAATGTAAGGTTAGACCGGGTTCATGGCATGCAGGTCTTACAAAGAGTGCTAACTTTCCAAACTTTGCAAAATTTATCAAGGATACCTGAAACCCAAAAAAGATTACAACCCCGAGGTCTATCACCAGGAGGTTTAAAACCTAGAATGGAAATAGTCCATTGATCTTCCCATATATGGATTTTGAGCTGTACTGATTTGCCAAACGAGGCCTTAAGAAAGAAAATTTCGGCCCTCAATAATGTTTCTCCACGCCAGGGAAGGTATACTCCCCAATTTAGCCTGCAGAAAATCTTCCTTAGCATAATATAAAGACTTAGAAAAGATAGCTCAAGTAGAATCTGGGGAAGACCATAAACTCCAAGCCATCTTGGAAAGGAGAGCTAAATTCTGAAAGTAAGGATCTCGAAGCCCAAGACCCCCTTTCTCTTTTGATTTACATAATCTAATCCAGGAAATCTAATGAATGCCTCTTATCCTTGTTTAATGAACGCGTCTATCCTTGTTTTCATCCTTCCAAAAGAAATTAGCAACGACTTTCCTAATAGAATGATGATGGGAGGAGGGATGTTTAAAATATGAGTAAGCATAATTTGACATAAATAACACCACCGACTTAAGAAGCACCTCCTTACCAGCATGAGACAATAAGTTACTCTTCCAATTTGATATTCTTTTAAGAGTTTGATCCTGGATATCTTGAAAGCAAAATTTTTTGGATATATCCAAATTCATAATAGAGGCCAAGGTATTTAGTCGACCCATCACTATAGGAAATCTTCAATAATCTGGAAAACCACCTCTTAAATTTGGTTTGAATGTTTGGACTAAAACTCAAATTTGAATTTTTTTTTTCAAATTGATACACTGACTAGAAGCTTTGCAATAAGGATCAAACAATTCTTAAGATAATTGATTTCTTTCAAATTATCTTGAGAGAAAAGGAGGCAGTCCTTTGTAAAAAATAGGTGAGTGATAGGTAGGGATCTGTTCTTTATTTTTATGCTGTTGAGATGACCATTCTCAATAGACTCTAGTAAAATAGTGAAGAGGGCTTAAGCACAAAGAATGAAAATAGCTGGTGATTAAAGGTCACCCTGACGGATACCTTTAGAGGAAGTAAAATCTCCTCTTTCAGCCCCATTCACAATAGGGGTATATGAAATAGAGGTAATGCATTTCATAACCAATTGGACCCAAGTGGGATGAAACCCAACTTCGAAAGAATACCCTTAATAAAAAACCATTCCAATTTATCATAGGCTTTCTGCATATCAAGCTTTAGAGCCATCAATTTAGCTTTCCCTTTCTTTTTCTTTTTGATGTTATGAAAAGCTTCATGAGCTATAAGGACATTGTCCAAAATACTCTAATTGGGTATAAAAGCTGATTGAGTGGGAGAGACAATCTTGTCTAAAATAGGCTTTAATCTCTCAGCTAATATTTTGGAGACCACTTTAATGCACACCCCACACAGATTAATGGGTATGAATTGATCAATGATTTCTGGTTGGCCCACTTTGGGAATAAAACAAAGGTACGTCTTATTGAGGTTTGGGAATAAATAAAAGAAAAGTCTTATTGAGGTCATTACACAAGATACCTCCAGAAAAGAAGTCATGGACAAAGGAAATCGAATCATTTTGAATGACATCCCAAAATTTTTAAAAAAAGATGGGTGGAAAACCATCTGGTCCAGGACTTTTTTGAGGGACCATAGCAAAAAGGGCCTTCTTAATCTCAATTTCATCAAGTAAGCGGCAAAGTTGCTCATTGATATCAGAATTAACCATAGGAGTAACAAAATCAAGCATAACTGATAGAGCAGTATAATCAAAATCTGTAAATGAATATAATTGCTGAAAGTGGTTTTGGATTACCTCATAGACTTCCATCTGAATTGGTCCAAGAGCCATCTGGGAGTTTCAATTGGAAGATTATATTCTGTTGCCTTCTTTGCAGAGTGGTAGCATGAAAAAACTTGGTATTTTTGTCACCATAGCTGAGCCAATCCACCCTTAACTTTTGGGCCCACATAATCTACTCACAAAGGAGATATTCATCCAGCTATTTGAGGATTTCATCCTCCTTGGATTGAGAGAAATCTGAATCTTGCTTGCTTTGAATCTCTAGCAATTAATGATTTAGCTGATTAATGTAAGATTGAATGTTACCAAAAACATCTGAATTCCATTTTCGGAAAGTGACTTTATTGTGGTTAAGTTTAGAAGAGAGACATTGGCCTGCCAATCTAAAAAAATCCTTTTTTCACCCATTACCAGTAGCCCTTTGACAATCTGGATGTCTCACCCACATTGATTCAATTCTAAATGGTCTCCTTCCTTGAGCAATATGACCTTCAGTATTAAGTACTAAGGGATTATGGTTAGATCCTAGAGCAGATCGAACAATGACAGTGACATTTTTGAATTTTCTCATCCATTCAACACTTAAAAAGGCTCTATGAAGCTTACATTGAATATTGTCTGCACCATTCCTTTTGTTATTCTAAGTGAAAGCTAGTCCTTTGAAGTTAATTCCAAAAGATGGCAGTTTTTCAACATTTCTCTAAAGGGTTGGCAGTGCAGTGCTAGAGACAAGATTGCCCCAAATTTTCTCTTTACATGAAAGAATAGAGTTGAAATCCTCAACACATAATCAATTCCCTGAACAGGATCTTGCAATTGTTTGCAATTGATTCCACACAACTTACCTTTTAGATTTAACTAGGTCTCTATAAACAACTGTGATAAAGTGGGAATCAAATGACGAGGATGCAACCTCAAAGTCAATAATTCTCTGATTTGTAGACAAAATGGAAAGATGAATATTCTCATTCCAAAAAAGAGCTAACCCTCCTGAATACCATTTGGATTAAACAAAAAAATATTTTTGAATTTGAATTTTTTTTCTTTAATTTTTCCATCTTCTCAATTTTATTTTTGGCTTTCATAAGATAAACCAGATCTGGCTTCTCACCCTTGAGGAGATAAGTAAGAGAGTAAGACTGTCAAGGAGCTCCCCAATCTTTGATAGATCCAAATAATGAGCTTCATTGGTTCCTATAGGGCTGATTCTCCTCAGCCACTAGGGGGGTTTGCATTAAAAAATGACCGATTGCAACTATGTGATTTTCCTCATCTTTTGAAGACATATGAGCTCTCTTACCCTTATTGGATGAAGAAAGTCTGGAAGTTTGCTCTTCCATGGCCAGTGAAGAAGCCTCAGTATTTTCCAAGGAATGGTGTGTAGGAAGGCTGCTATTATGAGGAATCAATTCTTTGTTTGAAGGAACTTGACTCGTATTATTAGCATGTTTTAAAAGCGGACTAGTATGATTGGGTTCAAATGGTTGCTCAGATGTAAAAGAAAATCCGATAAGTGGATGTTGATCATGATTCAGAGAGGGTGTAGATTGAGTGAGGACACCTAGAGAAATAGTAGTATTGATGTTTATGTTGGAAAACAACGGTAACAGATTAAGGACGACTTTGGTAAATTCTGGGTGGTAGAGTATATGTTGTCACACCCCAATTCCGCACTATTCAGAATGATGTGATGAACCATCAATAAACCAACGGTTCAATCAGGATCTCGTATAGGCTATCCCGATCATGTTAAACTAAAACACATTCCACATTAATCTGAGATAATAAAGTAAATAGCGGAAGTCTTACAGATGATGAACTGAGGTCTAGTCATAATAAATAACTAATATTCTATTTATCTCCAAGTAACCAAAACATAATTTAATACATATTACAAATATCCAAATACGAAAGTTAAACTCTAAGCGTATCCATAGTTGAAACGCTCGCTTAACAAATCACAATAGTCTTCTATAGCTTGCTCATCTTAGTCGTCACTTGTCCATATGTTGGCGTGTCGACATAATCTTCAGCCGTAATACCTGCAACATTAGAAACTAAAAGAACTGCATGGGCGAGGGTCAGCTCTCCAACTTGAGCTCAGTGAGTAAATAAAACAATGCAACAAACATATGCATGCATTCAATTCATATCTTTGGTCTGGTTCATAAGTTTATAATGTGCTATAGAAAGGTTTGGTGGCCGCCTCAACTCTATTCACAGGGTGTGTAAGTCCACCCAACGGATCAAACACCATTTTTGTCCACATCCACCCCACCATGGAATAGAGATAGAGCTAAAGTGCTTAGGACTGCATCGCATCACACTTCCCCTGATGCTTTACCCATACCAACACGTAAGCCCCTATTGGCGAGGGCTTGCAAACTGGGCTCGCAACTAACCAATCCTAATGTCAAACAGTGTATCCAAGGCCTCACCCCAGCATCCCTCAATACATCCATAGAGATAGAGCTAAGGCCCCCCGGTAGAGTCAGAGACTACACGGTCTGTGACCACCACCCCTGATGCCTTACGACGTAATAATTTTGCTAAGGTAATGGCGATACGACGATATTAGTGGACAAGACTTGAGTAGAGATAGAGCTAGAGTCTAATGACTAGGCTGAACCATAGTATCACGTCCTCCCCCTGATGCTCCACTCGCATCAAGTACACTAACCATACACAAACATTCACATGCCTATTCCTAGCATCATCATTATCTTCATGTTATAATAAACAAAATTAAATATGCATGAACAGTAATAACAGGAATAGTGGATGACATGTGATATGCACATTACAATCATACAAGCATAGAATCATTCATGGTATTGGACTCAATAAACGAAAATAGTTTATTATTAGCCAATTAGTTTAGGTCTTGTTCCCCCACCTTTGATTGAGCATAGATCCTCGTTCAAGCTTTATGAATCACTTTTAAATCACTAGAAATATCTAACAAGTCGATAGATTTTAATTAGAATTAATTTTAATATATTTTAAACTAACTGAAATCGTAGGGTCGCAGGTAGGGTAGCACCTAGGGTAGCAATTTCTGTGACCCTAGGGTGTAGGGCCGGACGTGGGGTCGGATACCATTTGACCCTACGTGCGACCACACCCTCCTTGGGACTTCCCGAGGGCATGTGGTCGATCCTGTGGTCTCGTAGGGTCGGATATCATTCGACCCTATGTCCGACCACATGTATTTTGAGTCGACCTTTCATTCTAAAGTCCATTCTTTCATGTTTGGATCCTTTGGCTTACGTTCATGGTCCATTGTATGATTGTTTTATGGCTCAAAACTACAAGTTATACACTATTCATTGTCCATAACGATTTCCTCCATGGAATCTCTTAGAACCTGTCCATGGATGGACGATTTGAGTTTCTCCTAATCTTATGTTCTTCATAACTATTCTAGGATCTCTTGTTCAGGTAGGGAATTAGGTTCATACCTTTATTCAGAGGTTTCTCTAAACTTCCTCCTCTTCCTTAGTCTTCTTCTTCAAGTTTCCTTCTCTTCTTCTCTTCCTTCTCTTTCTCTTTCTCTCACTCTCAATTAGGATTATAAAGGAGTGAAAGAGGCTTAGGGACATCCTATTTATAGAGGAAAACCCTCCATAATAACCCACAATGAGTTTAGGAAAGACCCCCTTCGAATTAGGAAGGTTTTCTAATTTTTGGTTCTTGCTGTTTTCGTAGGGTCGGACGTAGGGTCGGCTGCTACCCTACATTTTTAAAACATGCGATCCTAGGGCGTAAGGTCGCAGGTAGGGTCGCAAAATCCATGACCCTACGTTTCAAAATGTGTGACCCCACGACCAAAAAGTCATGGGTTGGACTCTTTTGAGGTGGGGTCGGTCACACCTTTTAGGCATGCGACCACACACTCATATTTGACTGTTTTTTAGTTATATTTCATACTTAGTCTTCTGGTTTCTTCACGCACCGGGTTCACTTGGCTCGACCATGATAGGTAGATTGGTCATGACACAAGAATGTAAGGTTAGACCGGGTTCGTGGTGTGCGGTCTTACAACTCCACCACCCTTAAAAGAAATTTCGTTTTCAAAATTTGAACGTATGGATCTTACAACTCCGCCATCCTTAAAATAAATTTTGTCCTCAAAATTTGAATTTACTTCGGAGTCAATAGGTTGGAATTCTGTTTCCGCATTACATCTTCTTCTTCCCATGCAATCTTCTTCACGTCTTGTCTTCACTAGGTTACTTTCATATAACAATTATCCCAGCTTTAGAGATGTACCTTCCAACCAGTAAACTAGGCTGGTACCACTTCAATAGTTAAATCTTCTATCTAATCCAGTGGATCAGTGGTCAATACCTTCGATATGGATCTCCAATGTACTTCTTCAATAGAGACACGCGAAATGCATCATGCACACTAGACATGGACAGCAGTAATGCTAGTTGATATGCAACTTTTCTACATCTCTCCAAAATTTATAAGGTCCAACACATATATAGGATACAACTTTCCCTTCTCGTTGAATTGTTTTAAACCATACATAAGCGATATCTTCAAGAACACTTTGTCACTTATGGTGAACACGAGGTCTTGGTGTCTCTCCTGACAATCCTGAGCTGTCTTTGACCTTTTTTTTTATCTTGTTTGCCACTCGACGGGTTTCTTCGATAGACTCAGGTCTTAAAATTCTTCATTCACCAACTTAATTCCAAAATAGAGGAGTTTGACATTTCTACCGTACCATGCTTTATAGGTGGCATTTACATGGTAGCTTGATAGCAAATTCAGTCTGTGGTAACTTTTCAACTCAAGCTCCTTGAAATCAATTTCACAAGCTCGGGGCATATCTCTTAGGATCTGTATAGTCCGCTCCGACTGTCCATCGGTTTAGGATAAAAGGCGATACTAAACTTCAACTTTGTCCCCATTGTTTTCTGTAATCCTCCCAAAACTTTGAGATAAAGCATGAGCCTCTGACCGACACTATGCTCTCAGGCATACCATTCAATCTAGCAATATTATCCACATATAGCTTAGTTAGCCGCTCCACAGCATACCGAGGTCGTATGGTAATGGAATGAGCTATCTTCATAAGGCGATCAACAATCACCCAACTGCGTCAACCGATCTAGGAGTCAGTGGCAAATCGATGACATAGTTCATTGTAATGCAGTTTCATTTCCAGACTGGCTCCGATGGTTGTTGTAATAAGCCACGTTGGTCTTTGTCTTTCAGCCTTTACTTGCTGATAATTCAGATACTGGAACACGCACTAACCACATCTGTTATCATTCCCCTTTACCAGTACAATCTCTTCTGGTCATGATACATAGTGGTACTTCAGGATGTCCTAAATATTGAGTACAATGAGCTCTTATCATTATCCTCTTCATGATATTCGAGTTTTTATCTTCAGGTATTCAGAATCTACCTCTGTATCTGAGTACCATCTCCGCATCCAAAGTAAATCAGGGTTAAGTTTTTCTTTTCTCTAAATCTTCTTACACCGCTCTTAGATATCGATCTAACAAAATTGTTACTTTATTTCACCCATCAATTCAGAGATGATCTTTAATGCCACAAGCGTAGTCGAGTTACTATTGCTCCATAAGTTCATCCATAAGTTCTCACTCAACTAGATCATCACGAGTTTCTATTATATGTTACTCTTCTTCCAAATCTAAATCTATTGCTGCGAAACATAAGGCATCATTTATACTGGGTCCTTCCTCGGACTTCATAATTCCCTTTTTGCTTAATGCCTTAGCTACTACATTAGCCTTGCTCAGGTGACACTGAATATCAGTCTTAATCCTTGAACAATTCTAGTCATTTTCTTATCCTTATGTTCAACTATTTCTGATGAAGAGATAAATAAAACTCTTGTGTTCCCATTTAATCTAAAATTCTTCTTCGTATAGATAATGTCTCCAAGTCTTGATTGCATAATTTACCATCGATAATTCCAAGTCATGAGTAGGGTAACTCTTCTCAAGCTCCTTCAGTTTTCTTGAAGCATATGCAATCGCTTGTTTACCTTATATCAACCCGCATCTTAGATCCAATCCGAAAGCTTCGATGTTTAGGGTAAAAGGTTTCCCTGCTGTTAGAACGATCAAGATGGGAGTTGATATCAACATTACTTTTAAAATTTGGAAACATTCTTCACACTTGTCAGTCCAATTAAACTCCTCTCCCTTCCTAGTTAGCTTGGTAAGAGGTTTTGCAATCTTAGAGTGGTCATCTACAAATCGTCTGTAATAACCAGCTAAACCCAAGAGACTTCTGATCTTCGCAATATTCTGTAGGTGTTTCTCACCATATGATTACTTTTATCTTACTAGGGTCCACTTTAATCCCTTTTTGTGATGCTACGTGATCCAGAAGATCACTTTGTTTAATCAGGTCTCATATTTCTTGGACTTGGCATAAAGCTTCTCCCTTCTCAGCTGTTGTAAAGCTGTTCTAAGATTTGTTGTATGAGTTACTTCATTTTTGAAATAAACCAAAATATCATCTATGAAAACTATGACCAACGTGTCCAACATGTCATGAAACACCCAGTTCATCAGCTCCATAAAAGACGTAAGGGCATTGGTTAATCCATACGTCATAATCGGGAACTTATAATGTCCAATCCTGGTTCTAAAACTATCTTCGAAATATCACTGTCCAAATTCTTCAACTGATGATATCCTGACCGAAGATCAATCTTAGAAAATACCTTTTCTCCTTGCAACTGTTTAAACAAGTCATCGATTTGAGGTAGTAGATATCGATTCTTGATCGTGGGCTTGTTTAGTTCTCGGTAGTCTATACATAATCTGACACTACTGTCCTTCTTCACGAATTGCATTGGCGCTCCCTGTGATGCAATACTTATCCGATTATAACCCTTGTCTAATAACCTCGAGATGCTAATCCATGAAAAACGATACGAGAAATTCGAAAGAACTCATATACGGAACGAGGGCGACCAGTGAAAATACATCGGTTTCTTACTCGAAAGGACTCTTTCTTGGCAACTTGACAGGTGTTGTAAGCCTAAGAAAGATGTAATAATAAGACAAGGAGAACAGAATGCCGCGAGTAGAAAGCCGAGAAAGCCTAGCCAAATGTTGATGTAGGAGACGGTATACCGCCCGGAAACTTGTGTTGTCCCTCCGTAAGTAGTTGTTCGTCTTTCCTTCTTTGCAACACGGCTGAGCAGCCGTGGCCAAACCTTGTCAAATTCAAAGGTAACACTTATCTATATTAACCAAACTTGTATGACCGACCAAAAGCAAGGAAAGCAACGTCTCCGGCTCCGGTATGCAGGACAGCCCACCGAATAGCTGCCAAGCCAAGGGAGGAGGTTGGGGGACCAGAGTCGACGAGGTTACTCTCGTAGTTGAGTCTCAATCCCTTCAACTCCATAGGAGCTACTTTATAGGTGTCTTTGACACATGTATCGTCCTTGGTAACAAGTCGATGACGAACTCGGTCGCATGATCAGATGGTAACCCAGGTAAGTCTCCAGGAAACACATCAGGAAATTTATGCATCACATCAATATCTTCCATCTGTGGTGCTTCTTTGGTAACGTATACCACAGATACCATATATCCAACTCTTTTCTCTTCAAAGCATCTCTTCGCCTTTAGAATAGAGAGGATCATCTTTCACTTCTTAGGCAACATACTCCCAATAATACTAAATTATATGTCATCTTTATTCTTAAGTGATAACCTCTTCTATGCACATAATCACTTGTAGAGTGTTGAGGCAACTAATTTATTCCCAAGATGACGTCGAAGTCTGTCATCTGAAGTCGATTTAGGTTACAACCAACTTCTGTCCATCCATACAATTCGAACATTGCTCATAACCCTCATCTAATGAAACATTTAGTCCAAAAGGGCTTGAACGAGCAAAATCTGGTGTAAAGGTCTTAAGAGCTTGTCTAATTCCTTCATCTCTTATAATTTTTCAAAGACTATCGTCAAAATTTCATATCTTGAAAAATTCATTAGTTTATATTTCTTTTATCACTGTTGTTCTACCCTGATCTCTCTATCATATACCTCAAAAGTATCTTGTGATTGTTACTTCATATCCCAAGTCTATCTATAAGCATTAGGGTATATGCTTATAAATTTATTAATTCAGCCAAACTTTTTTGGCCTTTTCTTAATCATCTCACTCGACATTGGGCATAACTCAGTATTACTTGTACTAATCTGAATACCATCAATGCCATGATTTTTGACTTTATCCTTGTATCCACTCTTAGATTTGCCCTTAGGAATCTTCTGCCTTGTCAAAATTCATACCGATATAGTCATCTTTAACTCTACTTGAGTGCTATCTATTTCTTTACTGACTACTCTTGATAGTTCTCACTTTTTGCTCATGGATTCTTTTACAGACCGTGACTCCTATTCATCAATTCAATAATCTCAAAATAGATTCTCCATTACTTCATCTGAGGTCTCTTGGCTATAAAATCTTCCCATAATTTCTTATTAACTAACATCTTGAGAATGTGAAAATCAGAATGTTTGTCCAAAAGCAATTCATTTCCTTCTTTCAATTTAGCAAGGATCAAGAGTAAATCTGTGGTAATCCAACCGTCATCAAAAGATCGTTAAGTTACACGGTGATCGAAATGCATAGAAATAGAAGTTCCACAGCTCTTAATCTCATGGTTACAGGTTCTATTGAGTATATAATGCCATTGATCAAGGCACTACAAGACTAAATCTGGAAAAGTTTTGGTACATCAATAAATCAGGTATAAATCGAAAGATGTACCCTCAACATGATTAAACATTTAACTGTTCATTCAGTTCATATTTCTGTTCATGTTGTCGATCATGAGAGTGAGTCAGATTGGTATAATCAGGATTAATACTAAAAAAACAATATCTATAACTCCAATTGATAGGTTGAATCAAGAAGGTATCCTGTCAAGGCACGAGAATTAAAATCAGGTATGTGCATCCTCTATAATCATAAGAGTAAGTCAATAATGCATCGCATCCTATATAAACCTATCTAGTTATATGGCCACAATAGATTTGATCCTTTGCTGAAAATGTCTAAGGCTTCGTCTTCAGAAAATATTCCTCAACCCTTATTGGATCATTCTGTCATGATGCAGCTATCCCATACATCGGTGGCTGATAAAGGTAACCACCTTGATACACTACTTGTTGTGCACTAAGCTTCTGCACTGGGTTTTGCGTTATTAGGACTTGCTATATAGTAGGCACTGTGTTATAGCTTACAGGTGCTGGGGGTATAGTGTTGCTACCAAATGGGTACCATATTTGGTTTGACACGGAGTGTTGATGTAGCATTGGCAACTTGGATAGTGATTCACATAGCAACTTGCATAGTCGGTCTCATCTGTTGTTGCTCTTGTATTTTGTCAGGCCAAGTTTTATTACAACCATAGCCAAGGCACTTGGTAGTCCAGGTAGATTGGCTAGAGTGGCCTGGTTGTTCACCTCCTTGATTTGTTCCAATCTAATTATCATTATTTATCATCTGCTCAGATGAGTTTTCATTACCCGTTCTCGACCCAGATAGTGGTGGGGTCAAGTTGCAACCTCTTCTTAATGCTCAGCGGGCGATGGATCAGCTTGTGGTGGATCTCACTCTGAGTCTCCACGTCACCCAGGAGTATAGCTTTATCTTTTTTTATAGTTACTCTCATTTTTGGTGTATGGTCATTGTTCTCCTATCTCTGTTGGATTCAGCCTGAGATCTTTCCCTTTACCTTTGCAGGGATTTAAGCGTTACTAGCCATTTTCCTTCTTTCCTAATCATACATCGAGTTTCATATCATGTGAGTACCAACTCGGTATTCTAATTTTTCTGCTTTATAGATGCTTCCTTCTTGTTAATGTACTATATCCTTTGTATACTCAGGCAACTATCCTACTTGTAAACGGTACCACATGTTATTTATTTATCGGGATACATTTTGATTCTCTTTTTCTTCAGTCTATATATACATATGGTTCCACCTCTTATATGTACATTATTGTCTTGTTTAAGTTCTATCTCAACCAACACAGGTGCTTATGGTGTGTTTGTATTAAAGCTTTTAATTTATCCTAACTCAGTTCATGGACTGTAGTGGAAGTATTCAGGTTTAACGGGCAAGGCCTGAGAGCTCTGATACCAAACTGTCACACCCCAATTCTACACTATTCAGAATGGTGTAATGAACCGTCAATAAACCAACGATTCAACCAAGATCTCGTATAGGCTATCCCCATCATGTTGAACCAAAACACATTTCACATTAATCAGAGATACTAAAGTAAATAGCAGAAGTCTTCCAGATAATGAATGAGGTCTAGTCATGATAAATAACTAGTATTCCATTTATCTCCAAGTAACCAAAACATAATTTAATACATATTACAAATATCCAAATACGAAAATTAAACTCTAAGCGTATCCATAGTTGAAACGCTCGCTTAACGAATCACAATAGTCTTCCATAGCTTGCTCATCTTAGCCGTCACCTATCCATATGTTGATGTGTCGACATAATCTTTAGCCGTGACACCTACAACATCAGAAAATAAAAGAATTACGTGCGTGAGTGTCAGCTCTCCAACTTGAGCTCAGTGAGTAAACAAAACAATGCAACAAACATATGCATGCATTCAATTCATATCTTTAGTCTGGTTCATAAGTTTGCAATGTGCTATAGAAAGGTTTGGTGGCCACCTCACCTATATACACAGGGTGTGTAAGCCCACCCAATGGATCAAACACCATTGTCGTCCACATCCACCCTACCATGGAATAGAGATAAAGCTAAAGTGCTTAGGACCACATCGCATCACACTTCCCCTGATGCTCTACCCATACCAACACGTAAGCCCCTGTTGGCAAGGGCTTGCAAACTAGGCTCACAACTAACCAATCCTAATGTCAAACAGTGTATCCAAGGCCTTACCCTAGCATCCCTCAATACGTCCATAGAGATAGAGCTAAGGCCCCCCGACAGAGTAAGAGACTATACGCTCTGAGACCACCTCCCCTGATTTCCTACGACGTAATAGTCCTGCTAAGGTAATGACGATACGACGATGCTAGTGGACAAGACTTGAGTAGAGATAGAGCTAGAGTCTGGTGACCAGGCTAAACCATAGTGTCATGTCCTCCCCCTGATGCTCCACTCGCATCAAGTACACTAACCACACATATACATTCACATGCCTATTTCTAGCATCATCATCATCATCATGTTATAATAAACGAAATTAAATATGCATGAACAGTAATAACAGGAATAGTGGATGACATGTGATATGCATATTACAATCATACAATCATAGAATCATACATGGTATTGGACTCAATAAATGAAAATAGTTTATTATTAGCCAATTAGTTTAGGTCTTGTTCCCTCATCTTTGATTGAGTGTAGATCCTCGTTCAAGCTTTATGAATCACTTTTAAATCAGTAGAAAGGCCTAACAAGTCGATATATTTTAATTTGGATTAATTCCAATAAATTTAAACTAACCTAAATCGTAGGGTCGCAGGTAGGGTAGCACCTAGGGTAGCAGTTTTTTGTGACCCTAGGGTGTAGGGTCAGACGTGGGGTCGGATACCATTCGACCCTACGTGCGATCACACCCTCCTTGGGACTTTCCGAGGGCATGTGATCGATCATATGGTCTCATAGGTCCATTCTAAGATTGTTCTATGGCTCATAACTATGATTTTTACACACTTTCCATTGCCTAAGATGATTACTTCCATGGATTCCTTTGGAACTCGTCCATGGATGGATGATTTGGGTTTCTCTTAATCTTATCTTCTTCATAATCTATTCTAGACTCTTAATTTATGAAGGGAATTAGGTTCATACCTGAGGTTGGCTGAGATTCAGAGGTTTCTCTGAACTTCCTCCTCTTCCTTAGTCTTTTCTTTAATTTTTCTTTTCTTTTTCTTTTCATTCTCTTTCTCTTTCTCTCACTTTCAATTAGGGTTCTAATGAACACATTTTATGTATGAATTTAGGACATAAAATATACATCTCTTATTCTATTTATGATGCTTCTCGGGTATTTAATGTTGATTTTAGGTTTGTTGGGTATAGGTGAAAAAATGGAGAAATTTGAGCTTAAAAATATCATTTTATGAATTTTTTGTGATCCTGTCCAGTTAACTCACCCAGTCAACTCGGCAGCCGAGCATAAGACTAATTTTATGAGGAGAACCACAAAATTGTGTATAAGATCAGCATTGGACCAAGTCAAAGAATAGCCCAATTTCATGTGAAAGATTCCATTCTCTTGAGAAAATATTCCTTAGTTATTTGGAATCAAATTTACAAGATTGCCATGGCATGGAGGAATGGAAAGCTTCAATCGATTATGGAAGTTTTCAAAAAGAGATAATAATGCTAAAGATATGATGAGTTGGTGCAAGATTTTTTCTACTCAATAATCGTCCATATACAATGAACCTACAAGATTGGAATTCGATTACCAAAATTATCTCCACAAAATCTCTTGTAATTCAATTGTAAAGATTGATTGTGATCTTTACTCTCTTGTATATATATGTGATGCTCAGCAATAGAAAATCATCCAAGAATTCTATTATGAGTTTTTTTTCTTAGTTTTGAGAATTTATGAGAGAGTTCAAGATTCTTAGTTTTTTCTTTTCAAGTTGTGTTCTTCTTGCTTAAGTTTATTTTTATTTATTTATTTATTTTCTTTTAGTTTTAATTTCAGATTTAGAACTCTGTAGTAGGGTAGATAAATATAGGTTGTACCCCATTACTAATTTAATTTAGAGGAGAAGGCTCCCTTTGTAATCGTTTGCACATCGCCTTGGAGTGACAACAAGACGACGAGCAACGACAGAGATAAGTTAAATCTTCTATCGAGATAAGTTTTTCTTACATTCTTTTACTTTTAATTTCATTTCTTTCTTGCAATAAATCTGTGTTACTTTATGGTTAGTGGTTTCGTAAATTTTCGTACCGTTATAAATGGTTATTATTGTTTTTATTGCTTGATTAATTTTTATTTAAAGTGATTAGAGTGTTAATTCAATCATATCCCTTTGGTACGCTTTGCCTTATTTGAGTTAGGATAATAACGATTCCTCCCTGAGATCGACCCGTTACTGCACGATACCGTGCACTTGCGGTTACATACATATTTAATACACATCAAGTTTTTGGCGCCGTTGTCGGGGAGGCAAACTGTTATTTTTCCTATTTTAAATAGTCAAAGTGATTTAAAAAAAATTGCAAAAAAAAAAATTCATTGAATTCTAAGTGATTTAAAAAAAATGCAAAAAGTTTACATTGTTCTTTATGCCTTTCTTTGCACCTCCGATCCGTTAGGTTGGAACAGTACAATCGACGGTCCAATCCTGACCATGATATGGTGTTAAGGGATGCTGGCTATCAAATTATCAAGAGGAATAACGACCAATAGCTTCGGCGGTAATGGTGTTGTTTCTCAAGATAATTGCGGATATGACCGGTCTCTAAGCCATTGATCGTCAAGAGGTTTGCATTGACCCCGATTCGAAAAAATCTAGCTTTTCGCATCGAATTTAGAGGAAAAAGAAAGAAAAATTTTTATTTTATCATTTGAAACAGTTTTATGCATGAGCATATGGACTCGTGATTCTAGCAATCGTCTAGTAAGAGTCTCATCATTTACAATGGCTAAACCAAAGATGACACTTAAGGATAGATTTTACCCTACTAAGGCAGCACAACCTTCATGTATTCAATTGCCGGCTGCCACAGGCAACAACTATGAATTGAAAACTCAATTCATTACCATGCTTCCTCATTTTCATGGGTTATCTTCAGAGGATGCATACTTGTTCCTCCGTGAGTATGAGGAGGTGTGTGCCCTCATTAAAATGCAACAGCTCAGTGATGTTGCTGTCAAATTGAGGTGCATCACTTTTTCACTCAAGGATGGAGCTAAAAAATGGCTTTATGGTCTTCCCACAAATTCCATTACATCTTGGGAAAAATTTACTATGTTATTCCTTAAAGAGTTTTTTCCTCTTCACAAGACAAATAAACTTCGAGGGGATATAATGCGGTTCAAACAAGAGTCAAATGAGTCTTTTTCAAGACTCATGGAAAGGTTCCAAGGTCTACTCCAAGAGTGCCCTCACCATGGTATTGAAATATGGCAGCTTTGTCAAATTATTTACGAGGGGATAGATTTTCCTACCAAGCAAATGCTTGAGTCTATGTGTCCTCAAGGATTCACTTCCTATGATGATGCTAACGATGCTTGGAATTTTTTGACGGATCTAGCCGAAAAAACAAGAGAGTGGGAGTCTGTGCAGGAGACAGATCGAACCCAAAAAGGTAAAGGTTACTTTGTCGATGGCATAGTAGCTAAGAAGGCACACTTAGATAGCCTTATCAAAAGGATAGAAGCCTTAGTTCCTAAAGACCCTATCCAAAAGCAAGTCCTAATGTGCAACTGGTGTCAAACTCCTGGACACACAGTAGAGGAATGCCCTTCACAGGGAAATGCTCAGAATGCTAATGTAAGTGCACTTTACAATCCGTATAGTAACACTTACAATCCAGGATGGAGAAATCACCCAAATTTTTCTAGGAACCAAGGGAACCGTGTGGACCCATCCCAATTTCTAAATCAAGGTCCTCCCGGTCACACTAGACCATATGCTCCCCCTAGACCCAATTGTGTTCTCCAAGGTAATTTTCAGCAACCCCCTGGGTTTTCTAACACGGGTGAGCCGGCCAGACTCAGTGAGTTGGAGAAGAATGTGACAGCTCTAATGGCAGGGCATACCAGTATGGAGAGGACACTTACCCAATTGGTTACCCTAATGTGTGAAAAGAACAAGAGTATTCTGCCTAGCCAACCAGAGACCAACCCACGCCATCACCCACAACCAAATAGGTCAAACCCTCAAGTGAATGGCATAGAGAGTCAATCAGGGTCCTCCAAACAATGCAATGCAGTCCATGCATTACGGAGTGGCCAAGAGTACCTACAGGATGAAGCACCAAAGAAAAAACCCAAAGTTTGTCCCGTTAATGTTCCCCAATCTGAGGCAACTACTGAGCCTCTTTCTTTAGGTTCATCTGATGTACCTGAAAGACCCAAAGAGACATCCCGGACAGAGTTTTTACTCCACCAGCTCCATTCCCTAATAGGTTGGTAAACCAAAAGAAGACTGCTTTAGTTGATAAAATTTTAGAGGTCTTCAAACAGGTAGAATTGAATATCCCACTTTTGGATGCAATTGACCAAATTCCTATTTATGTAAAAGTCCTTAAAGACTTATGCACACAAAAGAGGATTAGTCAAATTCCTAAAAAGGTATTCTTGGCTGCACATTTAAGTTCCCTTCGAACCATCCCGTGGCGCCAAATACAAGGACCCCTGGCTGTCCTACTGTCTCTTGCATCATAGGCAACACTTTTATTGATCATGCTCTGCTAGACTTAGGTGCAAGTGTGAATCTTCTACCTTATCATGTTTACCAACAATTAGGATTGGGAAAGTTGAAACCAACGTCCATCTCACTTCAACTAGCTGATCGCTCTGTAAAAACTCCTAAAGGAATGGTAGAGGATGTTTTGTTAAAGGTAGGAGAATTTCTTTTTCCTGTGGATTTTATTGTTTTAGAAATACATCCTGTCTCCAATAGAGATCAAATCCCTATCATTTTAGGGAGACCGTTTCAAGGCTACAAGCAATGCAACGATAAATTGCGAGAACGGTCTCATGAAACTATCATTTGGTAACCAAACTGTTGATTTAAATGTATTTAGGCTGGGTAAGCAACCGAATGAGGAAGTACATATGCTCCAAGAATTCCCTGACCATGTAGAGACCACTTTTGACATTGACTTTGACTCAGAATTCTTGCAGTGTATGGAAGCGTTGGGAGGAGTAGCGAATACTTTCTCATCAGAGGCATGGAGTATCCACACACCTGTGGAACCTCTAGGACCTCTATCCACTTCCATTCTCAAGCCCTCAATGGTTGAACCACCTAGCTTAGAATTAAAAGAGTTACCATCCACTCTGAAGTATGCCTTCCTAGGACCCGACCAAACTCTTCCGTTATTATTGCATCCGATTTGACTTCTAATCAGGAAGAAGAGTTAGTCAAACTCTTACAAAATCACAAAGAAGCCTTAGGTTGGACTGTGGCTGACATCAAAGGTATTAGTCCGTCTATTGTTCAGCATCATATACACCTTATGCAAGATATCAACCCCTCAAGGGAACCTCAAAGACGGGTAAATCCTGTGATGAAGGAAGCCATTAAGAAAGAGATTCTAAAGTGCTTAGCTCATGGGATCATATATCCCATATCTGATAGTGAGTGGATAAGTCCAGTACATGTGATACCAAAGAAGTCAGGAGTCACTGTAGTTGCTAATGCAGACAATGAATTGATTCCAACTCGTATCCAAACAGGATGGAGAGTCTGCATAGACTACAGAAAGCTGAATACGGCAACGTAGAAGGATCACTTCCCTTTGCCTTTCATTGACCAAATGTTAGAGAGATTGGCCGGACATGAATACTATTGCTTCTTAGATGGATACTCCGGTTACAATCAAATCCCCATTGCCTTAGATGACCAACACAAGACCACTTTGACATGCCCCTACGGAACCTATGCTTACCGGCGCATGCCTTTTGGGCTATGCAATGCCCCTGCCACTTTTCAAAGGTGCATGATGAGCATATTCTCAAATATGGTAGAACAATATTTGGAAGTATTCATGGATGATTTTTCTGTGCATGGGTCTACTTTTTCTGATTGCCTACATAATCTTTCCTTAGTTCTTGTTAGGTGTATGGAGAAAGATTTAGTTTTAAATTGGGAGAAATGCCACTTCATGGTAAAACAGGGCATAGTATTGGGTCACATCATTTCCAAAGATGGGATCATGGTTGACAGAGCCAAAGTAGAATTGATTGAAAAGCTACCTGTTCCCAAATCTGTTAAGGACATTCGCTCCTTTCTAGGGCATGTCGGTTTCTATCGGAGGTTCATTAAAGATTTTAGTCAAATTGCTCGTCCTCTCACCTCTTTGCTTGCTAAAGACCAGCTCTTTGATTTTAATGATTCCTGTCTTGAGAGTTTTAATCAACTCAAAAGATTTTGACCACGCCCCGTTATTCAGGCACCCATATGGACAGAGCCATTTGAGCTTATGTGTGATGCTTCTGATTTTGCATTAGGAGCTGTCCTTGGGCAACGGATCAATAAGTTATCTCATGTAATTTTTTATGCAAGTAGGACTTTAAATGATGCACAGCTTAATTACACCACCACTGAAAAAGAATTCTTAGCTGTTGTATTCGCTTTAGAGAAATTTCGTGCCTACTTGATAGGATCCCATGTCATTGTGTATACGGATCATGCCGCTCTCAAACATCTCTTGCAGAAAAAGGATGCCAAAGCTCATCTCATTAGATGGGTTTTTCTTTTACAAGAGTTTGACTTAGAGATTAGGGATAAACCAGGGAATAGAAAATCTGGTTGCTGACCACTTATCCCGACGCCCTAATTCTTTTGATCTCAATTCACCGATCAACGAGTCTTTCCCAGATGAGCAGTTGTTTGCATTATCTAGTGAGCCTTGGTTCGCTGATATTGTAAATTACTTGGTAACGGGTGCGACTCCTTCCCATTGGTCCGCCCAGGATAGGTATAGATTCTATTCCCAAGTCAAGTACTATTTTTGGGACGATCCATATCTGTTCGAGACTTGCCCTGATCAGATTATCAGGATATGTGTACCTGATCATGAACGGCAACTGCGTGCTGTCTTATTGTCATGATCAGGCGTGTGGTGGCCACTTTGGGCCAAATAAGACTGCGGCCAAGGTTTTACAGTCTGGATTCTACTGGCCTAGTCTTTTTAAGGATGCATTTAATTATTGTAAGGCATGCCCTTCTTGTCAGTCTTAGGCCGCATTACCAAGCGGAATATGATGCCACTAAACCCAATTCTGGTGGTTGAAGTTTTTGATGTTTGGGGCATTGATTTTATGGGTCCGTTCCCAAAGTCTTTTGGGAATGAGTATATCTTGTTAGCTGTGGACTATGTGTCTAAATGGATAGAAGCTGTTGCTACTAAGACCAATGACCACAAGGTAGTAATTAAATTTTTAAAGGAGAATATATTCTCCCGATTTGGTACCCCTCGAGCTATCATTAGTGATAGGGGAAAACACTTCTGTAACAAACCATTTGAGGTCCTTGTTCAAAAATATGGTATTACCCATAAATTGGCAACCCCTTACCACCCTCAGACTAGTGGACAGGTTGAAGTATCCAATCGACAAATCAAGCAAATTTTAGAAAAAACTGTCAACCCTACTCATAAGGATTGGGCTATTCGCCTCATAGATGCTTTGTGGGCTTATAGAACTTCTTTCAAGACCATTCTTGGTCAATCCCCTCACCGTCTGGTGTACGGAAAAGCCTGCCATCTACCAGTCGAATTGAAACATCGGGCATTTTGGGCAATTAAGAAATTAAATTTTGACTTGTCAGATGCTAGCACTCATAGAGGACTCCAGCTCTCTGAGTTGGATGAATTGAGAAATGATGCCTACGACAATGTCCGCATCTATAAAGACAAGACCAAGGCTTATCATGACAGACATATCCTTCGGAAGTCTTTTACCCCTGGCGACAAGGTTTTTCTTTATAATTCTCATTTGCATATTTTTCCTGGTAAACTTAGATCTCGTTGGGAGGGCCCTTATATTGTTAAAAATATTTTCTCATCGGGTGCAATTGATATTTTAAATCCAGGTACAGGTGCAACCAGCAAAGTGAATGGTCAGCGTTTGAAGCCATTTTTGGAGCTTCCACACGACTCCACTGAAGAGGTCATGGATCTCCATGAGCCTTTTTACACTGATCCTTGATTCAGGGAGTTTTTTTCTTCCCCTTGTCCTTGTCTTATATTTTTCTGTATACATTGAGGACAATGCATGATTTAAGTATGGGGGAAGGGTTGAGATTTCATAAAAAAAAATAAATTTTGAGCTTTCATTGTAAATTTTAACTTTTTAACTTTGGTTTTTGGGAAAGTCAATCACTATTTCTATGGTTTTGACACAAAAGAGGAAGGAGAAAGAGACCTAGGAAACTATCACATACGAAGTAATGAAACCCTATGTGAGGATAGTACTTAGGTTGTATTTTGAGATGGAAATTTAGAAAATACATCTTACCTCTCCTGAAGGGATGAATATTTTATGGTTATAGTTGGTAATTTCAACCTTTGAATAAAGTTGATACCTCCTTGTACTATAAAAAAAATCATAATAACAAAATAATAATATAAGAGTTTTTTTTGTTCTTGGAACTATACAGGACATTCCGCCTCAAGAAGCGAGGTGTCTTGATTGAAATTCCTTGGATACAGCTCTTGCAAAAAAAAAAAAGTACTCTTTAGCATCAATGTCTTTAAAGATATATGCCAAAAGCGAAGCTACATAGTAACATGGGAATGCATAACCACCTGCACTTCTCAAGCCAATTGTAGTGGAGTAGTTTAAAGAGGAGAAAGAAAGAAAGAAAAAAAAATACAAGTGTTGAAAGCTATTCTTGGGTCTTGGTTACCAGTATGTTACAAAGGGTTCACCTTAATGAGAGATATGTTTGGAAGATATAACAAGGTTTCCTAATTGAGATGCAACCTTAGTGTTTGAATCATATGAGGTAGCAATGTTCAACTGTGGGGGTTTCTATGTTTTCTTGATCCCAAGTTGAGTGTCTTGACTAATAAGATATGTGTGTGCTCTCTTTCCTTAATACCAAAATTAAAGTTTGAAATTTCTATATGAATTTTGTGTGTTTATTCTCTGAAAATACTCACGAGACACAACTCGTCCACTAGGGGTAACCTAGGGGTTTAAAGGCTTGTTGCACGTGCTAAGTGCAATCATGACTCCTACGAAAGTGAGTTAGGATTTTATTTTATTTTTATATTTTTCTTCGTTCGAGACTACCAAAGCTCAAGTGTGGGGGAATCTGATGAACACATTTTATGTGTGAATTTAGGGTATAAAAAATACATCTCTTATTCTATTTATGATGCTTCTCGGGTATTTAATGTTGATTTTATGTTTGTTGGGTATAGGTGAAAGAATGGAGAAATTTGAGCTTAAAAATATCATTTTATGAATTTTTGGTGATCTTGTCCAGTTAACTCACCCAGTCAACTCGGCAGCCGAGCATAAGACTAATTTTATGAGGAGAACCACGAATTTGGTGTATAAGATCAGCCTTGGACCAAGTCAAAGAATAGCCCAATCTCATGTGAAAGATTCCATTCTCTTGAGAAAATATTCTTTAGTTATTTGGAATCAAATTTACAAGATTGCCATGGCATGGAAGAATGGAAAGCTTCAATCGATTATGAAAGTTTTCAAAAAGAGATAATAATGCTAAAGATATGATGAATTGGTGCAAGATTTTTTCTACTCAAGAATCGTCCATATACAAACCTACAAGATTGGAATTCGATTACCAAAATTATCTCCACAAAATCTCTCGTAATTCAATTGTAAAGATTGATTGTGATCTTTACTCTCTTGTATATATATGTGATGCTCAGCAATAGAAAATCATCCAAGAATTCTATTATGAGTTTTTTTCTTAGTTTTGAGAATTTATGAGAGAGTTCAAGATTGTTAATTTTTTCTTTTCAAGTTGTGTTCTTCTTTCTTAAGTTTATTTTTATTTATTTATTTATTTTCTTTTAGTTTTAATTTCAGATTTAGAACTCTGTAGTAGGGTAGATAAATATAGGTTGTACCCCATTACTAATTTAATTTAGAGGAGAAGGTTCCCTTTGTAATCGTTTGCACATCGCCTTGGAGTGACAACAAGACAACGAGCAACGACAGAGATAAGTTAAATCTTCTATCGAGATAAGTTTTTTTTACATTCTTTTACTTTTAATTTCGTTTCTTTCTTGCAATAAATCTGTGTTACTTTATGGTTAGTGGTTTCGTAAATTTTCGTACCGTTATAAATGGTTATTATTGTTTTTATTGCTTGATTAATTTTTATTTAAAGTGATTAGAGTGTTAATTCAATCATATCCCTTTGGTACGCTTTGCCTTATTTGAGTTAGGATAATAACGATTCCTTCCTGAGATCGATCCGTTACTGCACGATACCGTGCACTTGCGGTTACATACATATTTAATACACATCAGGTTCTAAAAGGAGTGAAAGAGGCTAAGGGACGTCCTATTTATAGAGGAAAACCCTCCAAAATAAGTCCCATCGAGTTTAGGAAAGAACCCCTTGGAATTAGGAAAGTTTCCTAATTTATGGTTTTTGTCTGTCATCGTAGGCTCAGACATAAGGTCGCAGAATCTGTCGACCCTACAATTTTCTAGTCATGCGACCCTACGACTAGAAAGTCATGGGTTGGACTTCTGTTGAGGTGGGGTCGACCCTACCTATTTAGGCATGCGACCCTACCCTCACATTTACTATTTTTGGGTTAGACTCATACCTAGTCTTGTGATTTTCTTCACGCACTTGGTCCACTTGGCTTGACTATGATAGGTAGACCTGGTACAACGTGGTAAGACCGGTTAGTTTGATACGGTTCTTACAACTCCCCCCTCTTATTAAAAATTTCGTCCTCAAAATTTGTACATACCTTTCGAGTCAAAAAGGTGAGGATATTGCTTCTGCAAAGCGTTCTCTTCTTCCCATGTGATCTCTTCTATATCTCGGCTCCTCCAAGTGACTTTAACATAGTATATGTCATGGTTGCGTAGTCATTGAACCTTTCGACTAGTGATTTCAGTTGGTGCTACTTCAAATGTCAAATCATCAGTTAGATCTGGTGGATCCGCTGTCAAAACGTGCGTTGGATCTCTGACGTACTTCTTTAATAATGAGATATGAAATACATCATGCACACTTGACATAGATGGTGGTAGTGCTAACTGATAAGTTACTTTTCCACGTTTGGCTAGAATCTCATACGGCCCAACATATCTCGGATTTAGCATCCCTTTCTGTCCGAATCGTTTTAAACCCCGCATAGGTGATACCTTCAGGAATACCTTATCACCTACAACAAATTCAAGGTCTCTGCGTCGAGTATCTGCATACTGTTTCTGACGATTCTGAGCTGTTCTAACTCTTTCCTTGATAATGTCGACTACTCGATAAGTCTCTTCAACAAATTCTGGACCAACGATGCTATGTTCACCAACTTCATTCCAAAACAAAGGAGTTCGGCACTTCCTTCGATACAGTGCTTCATAGGGTGCCATCTGTATAGTATCCTGATAGCTGTTATTATAGGCGAACTCGATCAATGGTAGTTTCTCATCCCATGATCCCTTGAAATCAATAACACAGGCTCGAAGCATGTCTTCTAAGACCTGAATAGTACGCTCTGACTGCCCGTCTGTCTGAGGATGGAATGCAGTACTGAACTTCAACGTTGTACCCATAGCCTTCTGTAATCCTTCCTAAAATTTTGAAGTAAAGCGTGGGTCTCTATCGGACACAATGCTCTCAGGTACACCATGTAATCTAACAATGTTATCCACATATAGCTTGGCTATCCTCTCCAAGGTATACTGTGGTCGTATAGCTATAAAACGAGCTGTCTTAATCAAACAATCTACAATCACCCAGACCGCGTCAACTACTCGAGGAGTCAATGGTAATCCGGTGACGAAGTCCATAGTGATGCAGTCCCATTTCCATGCTGGTTCTGGTAGCGGCTGCAACAATCCTGCAGGTCTTTATCGTTCAGCCTTCACCATCTGACAATTTAGGCATTGAGACACAAATTTAGCTACATCTGCTTTCATTCCTCTCCACCAATATAATTTCTTCAAATCATGATCCATCTTTGTACTTCCAGGATGTACCGAATAGGCAGTGGTATGAGCTTCCTTCATTAGTCGGTGTCTAATGTCCAAATTTTCTGTTTCAGGAACACATACTCTTCCTTTGTACTTCAGTACCTTTTCATCATCTAAGGTGAACTCAGGAATAGTCTTACCTTTCTCGATGTCTTCTTGTACCGTTCTCAGATAAGGGTCTGATCTACTGCTTTCACTTCATCAATTATATCAGGTATAATCTTCAACGTTGCGAACATACTTGAAAACCGATGAATAAATCCTTGGTTGGTTGATTCACCCGGTGCATCTATCACGAATTACTCATTACCGTAATTGAACACTTTTCCTGTAGTACACATTGCTGCAGTTGTGTTAACCTCTCCTTGAGATTTTATCATTGCTTTTCTGCTTAGCGCATCAGTACTACATTAGCCTTTTTGGATGATACTGGATATCACAATCATAATCCTTCAATAATTCCAGTCATCTTCTTTGTCTCATGTTCAACTCCTTCTGATTAAAAAGATAAGTGAGACTCTTATGATCTGATTTAATCTGAAATTCTCTCCGTACAAGTAATGTCTCCATATCTTGACAGCATGTACTATTTCCGCTAATTCCAAGTCATGAGTGGGATAGTTCTTCTCATGTATCTTCAGTTGTCTTGAAGCATACGCAATTACTTGTTCTCCTTGCATAAGTACACATCCTAAACCCAATCTCGACGCATCAGTGTACAAGATAAATGGCTGTCCTGGAATAGGAATAGTCAAGATCGGAGCAGATATCAATCTAGCCTTCAATGTTTGGAAACTTTTCTCACATTTATCACTCCAAACAAACTTTTCTCCTTTCATTGTCAAACTGGTGAGAGGTACGTCAATTCTGGAATAATCTTCCACGAATCGTCGATAATACCCAACTAGACCTAGGAAACTTCTAATTTTTGCAACGCTCTTTGGTGCTTCCCACTTCACAATGGCTTCAATCTTGCTAGGATCCACTTTAATTCCTTCAGCGGATACAACATGGCCTAAGAAAGCGACCTCATTTAATCAAAACTCATACTTTGTAAATTTGTTGTAAAGCTTCTCTCTCCTTAATCGCTACAAAGCGGCTCTTAGATTCATGACATGAGTTTCCTTGTCCTTGGAGTAGACCAATATATCATCAATAAACACAATGACTGACGTATCCAACATATCATGGAATACTCGATTCATGAGTTCCATAAAAGTTGCGGGTGGATTAGTCAATCTAAAAGACATGACTAAAAATTCATAATGTCCATATCTTGTTCTGAATGCTGTCTTTGGATTATCTATGTCACACCCCAATTCTGACTGAACTAGAAGTGTGAGTGAACCGTCACTGAACCAACGGTTCACATCAGGATCTCAATAAGACCGTGTCCACTCATACAAACCATTGCACATAACCACAATCAGAATATAATAAATACAGTGAAAGTTTTAAATAAAATGAACTGAGTAATCTATTAACAAATTTAGATAAAATATTCAATTATTCAAATTCCCAAAACTTAAATAAATATCTTTACATTACTGTATTTCCAACCAAAAATAAATAGAATAAATTAAAATCAAATCCTAAAGGTACACGCAGAAAGGGCACTCGCATGAAGCGTCATGCTCGTCCTCTCCTGCTTGCACGTCCATAGCAGCCACACCTCCATACACAGGAGCATCCATGTAATCCTCCACTGTATAACCTGCATCAACATCTAAAAACATGTATATATATAAGGGTGAGCTCACAACTTAGCTCAGTAAGACAATCAGACAATGCAACAAACATATGCATGAGTAACATTCACATCATGATCTGGTTTTAAGTTTGCAATGTGCTATAGAAAGGATTGGCGGCCACCGTACCTCTATACACGAGTGTGTAAAGCCGCCCAATGGATCAAACACCACTGTCATCCCACATGCACCCTATAATGGAATAGAGATAGAGCTAAGGCGTCCAGATCAAACACCGCCAATACCTCCCCTGATACTCTACCCATACCAACACGTAAGTCCCTATTGGCGAGGGCTTGTAAACTGGGCATGCAACTAACTAATCCTATATGTCATCATAGTAGGCCCCATCCCAGTGCAGCTCCCTACGGCATAAAGATAGAGCTAGAGTCTAGTGGCCAGGCTGGAGACCACAGTACCACTTCCTCTCCCTGATACCCTACCCGCACCAAGCATGCTAAGACAGAACAATACGTACCGTAGGCCCTATCCCAACACAGTTCCCTATGGCATAGAGATAGAGCTATAGTCTACTGGCCAGGCCGGAGACCACAGTGCCACTTCTCCCCCTGGTACCCTATCCGCACCAAGCATACTAAGATAGAACAATACGAAAAGGTGCTAGTGTGAGGAATGATCCCACACCTCCAGTCCTTCCCATTCCATACACCAAACGAAAACAATCACATGCCTAACAGTCACAACCTAGCATAGCAAGTATGCATGAACAATAATAATAACAGAAAGTAAAGGTTGACTTGCGAGAATACACAAACATCAATCCACAGAATCATAATTATTATCCACGGTTTACTGTTATTTAATTATTAGGGTTTAGGTCTGATTCCCTTACCTGACGCTTGTTTGATGGTTCGCTCCTTGTCACAAGGTCCAAACGTGCTATCACAAGGTCCTACGGGATATTAGGGTTTAGTTAGAATAGTTTTACGTTGGTCGAAAACCAACAATGACAAAATACATCTCACAAAGTTGACCGATCACATGTACCAATCACAGCATTGTGGGGGAACCTGCAGCCGGTATGGTCGGCCGGTCCCCACAGACCAGTCCCCGAGAGGTACCGATCGTGGTACCGGTCGCATATGGTGCAATCGGTATGGTTCGACCGGTATTTCTCCGGAAGACCATAAACTTGGTTCTCGCCTTCCGTCGGTCACCCTCTATTGATCCTAGGATTTCTCCTATACATCCTAGGTCTAAGCATTGAGTTAGAGTTGTTTCCAACTCCATTCAAGTCCTAGTTTCGATGATCTCAACCTAGAACTTGAATCTAGGGTTTATCGACTAAATTAGGGTTTGACGGCAATACAAGGTTTAGATCAATACCTTGCTTTGCATGGTATTGATCCAACTACAACTAACCATTCTAGATTACTTATGGTAGAGGAAGGTTTGAGCACTTACCGTTGACTTGCGGTAACTTGTTCTTCGTCGAACGGCAATGTCGGCTCTTCCCTTTCCTTCCTAGCTTCTTCTCCTTCTTTACCCTTTTTCTCCTTTCTAGGATTTGTTAGGATCATGGAAGAGGTTTTAGGAGGTTTAGAGGGGTTTATATAGGCTCGGTTTAGGTTTAGGAAAGCCCTTCGATTTGAAATTTGGAAAATGGGACCCACAGAGATCCGTTTCCTGATCTTAATGGTCTGCTGCGCAGGCTATACCGGTCGATCGGTACCAAGACCGGTACCATCGACCGGTATGAATTATTTCATACTTAATTCGGTCCGTTTTGTACTTGTTTATCATCCGCTCGCCCCATTTGTCCTGATGATGATTGGAAGACCTGTTACGACATGAATTCAAGGTTTAGATCGGGTTCATGGAGTGCGGGTCTTACAACTCCCCCACCCTTAAAAGAAATTCCGTCCCCAAAATTTGCATGTAGGTGTCACAACTCCCCCATCCTTAAAATAAATTTCGACCTCGAAATTTGAATGTACCTTGGTCATCGAAAAGGTTAGGGTTTTCCTTTCTCATCGCATTCTCTTCCTCCCAAGTAATTTCTTCTACATCTTGGCTTTTCCAATGTACTTTCACATAGTGGATATCCTTTCTTCGGAGATGTTGTACTTTTCAGCTTGTGAGCATCACAGGTACAACTTCAAACATCAAGTCCTCTATCAAGTCTGGTGGGTCTGCTGTCAAGATGTGCGAGGGATCCCTGACATACTTCTTCAATAAAGAAACATGGAACACATCATGAACGCTTGACATGGATGGTGGTAGAGCCAATTGATATACCACATTGTCATGTCTGGACAAAATCTCGTATGGTCCTATATACCTGGGGCATAGCTTCCCCTTCTTACCAAACCATTTCAGACCTCGTACAGGTGATATCTTCAAGAATACTTTATCACCCACTATAAATTCCAGATCTCGACGTCGATTATCTGCATAGTGCTTTTGTCAAACTTGAGCTGTCTTCACTCTTTCCTTGATTTGATCAATCACTCGACAAGTTTCTTCGACAAACTCCGGTCCTACAATCCTTCTCTCTCCCACCTCATTCCATAACAGAGGTGTACGACATTTCTTCCCATAGAGTGCCTCATATGGAGTCATCTAGATCGTAGCTTGGTAACTGTTGTTATAAGCAAACTCGATGAGTGATAGCTTCTCGTCCCAAGCTCCTTTGAAATCTAGAGCACACGCTCTGAGCATATCTTCTAAAATTTGAATAGTTCTTTCTGACTGCCCGTCTGTCTGAGGATGAAAAGTTGTGCTAAACTTCAACTTGGTTCCCATTGCTTTCTGTAATCCTTTCCAGAACTTTGATGTAAAACGGGGATCTCTATCAGATACTATACTTTCTGGGACGCCATGAAGTTTGACTATATTATCCCCATATAGCTTGGCGAGCTTCTCCATGGTATACTGAGGTCTGATAGTGATAAATCGAGCTGTCCTAGTAAGTCGATTGACTATAACCCATACTGCATCCACTGACCTTGGTGTCAAGGGTAGGCCTGTGACGAAATCCATTGTGATATAATCTCACTTCCACGCTGGTTTCGGTAGTCGTTGTCGCATGCGGTTCTCTACCTTTCAGCTCTAACTTGCTGACAATTCAGACATTAGAATACGAACTGAGCTACATCCGCTTTCATACCCCTCCACCAATATAATCTTCTTAAATCATGGTACATCTTGGTGCTTCCTGGATGTACCGAATATGGGGTGTAATGAGCTTCTGTCATAACTCGATCTCTGATATTTTAGTTCTCACTCTCAGGTATAGAAAGTACCTTGTCTGAATCCAAGGTAAAGTTAGGATTGCTTTTACCCTTCTCTAGATCTTATTGCACAGTCTTGAGGTGTGGATCCTGTAGGATTGCTACTTTGACCTCATCTATGAGATCCGATGAGGTCTTCAAAGCTGCGAACATCAACGTGAACTTATGAATTAAGCCCTGTTCTACAGGATCTCCTGCAGTTTCTAATATATACTCTTCATCATTTTCTATTAAGATTGAGGCTGCATCACACATTGCAGCATTTGTACTAGGTCCCGCCTCAGGCTTCGATGCCCACTTTCAGCTTAAGGCATCAGCCACAATGTTTGCCTTACCCGGATGGTACTGGATGTCACAATCATAATCTTTTAATAATTCCAGCTGTTACACCCCAATTCTGCACCATTCAGAACGGTGTGATGAGCCGCTATAAACCAACGGTTTAATCAGGATCTCTAATAGGCGGTATCCATTAAAAATAAAACCATGCACATTCACAACCATAATCAGAATAAATACACAATAGCGGAAGTCTTATAGTAAATGAACTGAGCATTCTAGTTGTAATAATCATAATTAAAATATCAAGTTATTGTTGTATCAACTGAGACATAAATAAATAAAATACCAATTATATCTTTATAAATTCAAGTAAAATCCTAATAGAATACGCATGAGTTGCACTCACATGAGGGGTCATGCGCATCCTCTAAGTCTTCAGCTTCCATTGCAGCAACACGCGCATACACCGGATCATTCATATAATCTGCAACTGTAGTACCTGCATCATCAACTAAAAATATTCGACGTCGAGAGGGTGATTACACATCATGGCTCAGTGAGCAAACAAAACAATGCAACAAACATATGCATGCACTCAATTCATATCTTTGGTCTAGTAAATAAGTTTGCAATGTGCTATAGAAAGGATAGGTGGCCAAAGGTCACGTTTATTGACACCGCACCTCTATACACGAGTGTGTGAAGCCACCCAAAGGTAACGTTTATTGTCGACTCACATGCACCGACCATAGACAATGTACACGCAAAGGTCACGTTTATTGTTGTACCCGTTGCCCATACCAACACGTAAGCCCCTGCTGGCGAGGACTCGAAAATTGGGCTCACAACTAACAAATCTTAATGCCAATCAGTGTATCCAAGACCTCACCCCAGCATCCCTCAATACGTCCATAGAGATAGGGCTAAGGCCCCCCGACAGAGTAAGAGACTACATGGTCCGAGACCACCTCCCCTCATACCCTACGACGTAATAGTTTCGCTAAGGTAATGGCGATACGACGATGTCAGTGGACAAGACTTGAGCTAGAGATAGAGCTAGAGTGCTGAGGCCCTGCCTATGACACCTCCCCCTGATACTCGCTCGCATCAAGCACTCCAACCACACACATACATCTACATGCCTATTCCTATCATCATCATCATCACATTATAAATAATAATTTAATATGCATGAACAGTAATAATAGAAATATTAGATGACATGTTGAATACACATCACAAGCATACACGCATAGAATCAATCATGACATTGGACTCAAGAATAAAATAATTTATTATTAACCAATTAGTTTAGGTCTTGTTCCCTCACCTTTACTTGATCGTAGGTCCCCTTTCAAGCTTTAAGAATCAACTATATATTGATATTATAACACTAGAAGACCTAATCAAGTTGATAGAATTTAATTAGAATTAATTCGGACTTTAAAAAGCATGCTGTTAACTGGGGGTCGATGCTAGGGTCGGAGGTTCCATCGATCCTTGGTGCGACCACCCACAGTCTGGACTTCCCGAACACTGGGGGTCGATTGTTAGGGTCTGGTAGGGTCGATTGGCCATCGACCCCCCGTGCGACCCCCTGGGGGTTTCGTCAAATTTTCATCCTTCAGTCCATTCCTTTGTGTTTGGGGTCCTATGGCTTGCTTTTACAACTCATTACACACATGTTCTATGGCCTAGAACAGTAGTTTACTCACCTATATGGCTTTCATGATTTCCCCCATGGTTTAACATGAAAACCTAACTATGGGTGGATGATTTGGGTTTCTCCTAGATTATTCCCTCTTCTCTATCTATTCTAAGGTTTGTAGAATTACATGGAGATAGTATCCATACCTGAGAATTAGGCTTGTTTGTCTGAGGCCTTCTCTTTGATCTTCTTCTCCACTTTCCTTCTCTTCTCTTTCTCTTCTCCTCCTCTTCTCTTTCTCTCAATCCAATTAGGGTTCTAAAAGGAGTAAAAGAGGCTTAGGGACGTCCTATTTATAGAGTAAAAACTCCCAAAATAAGTCCCATTGAAATTTGGAAAGTTTCCAAATTACGGTTTCTGTCGGCAAACTGGGGGTCGATGAGGGGGTCGGAGATCCCGTCGACCCCTGGTTCTTAAAATGTCCGACCCCCGGTATGAAACTCAGGGTCCGACTTTTATACTGGGGGGGTCCGACCCTACCTTGCTGGGTATGCGACCCTCCCCCTATTTTTAGTGTTTTTGGGTCAGTTTAATACCTGGGATCGTGATCTCCTTCACGCACTTGCTCCATTTGGTTCGACCATAATGGGTAGACCTGGTTCAAGGTGGTAAGACCGGGTTAGTTCGATACGGGTCTTACAACTCCTCCCTACTTATACAAATTTCGTCCTCGAAATTTGTACATACCTTCCGAGTCAAATAAATGAAAGTATAGCTTTCGCATAGCATTCTCTTCTTTCCATGTAATTTCTTCCATATCTCTACTTTTCCAGATGACCTTAACATAATAGATATCACGGTTGCGTAGTCGTTGAACCTTTCGGCTGGTGATTTTAGTTGGTGTTACCTCAAATGTCAAATCATCAGTCAAATCAGGTAAATCTACTGTCAGAACGTGCGTTGGATCCCTGACATACTTCTTCAATAAGAAAATATGAAATACGTCATGCACACTTGACATAAATGGTGGTAGTGCTAACTGGTAAGCCACTTTCCCACGCTTAGCTAGAATCTCATATGGCCCGACATATCTTGGACTTAGTTTCCCTTTCTGTCCGAACTGTTTCAATCCTCGCATAGGCAATACTTTTAAGAATACTTTATCACCCACGATGAACTCAAGGTCTCGGCGTCGGGTATCGGCATATTGCTTCTGAAGATTCTGAACTGTTCTCACTCTTTCTTTGATAATGACGATCACTCGACAAGTCTCTTCAACAAATTCCGGTCCAACAATACTACGTTCCCCAACTTCATTCCAAAACAAAGGAGTTCGACACTTTCTGCCATACAGTGCTTTATAGGGTGACATCTGTATAGTAGCCTGATAGCTATTATTATAAGCGAACTCAGTGGTAACTTTTCATCCCATGATCCTTTAAAATCAATTACACATGCTCGAAGCATATCTTCTAGAATCTAAATTGTACGCTTTAACTGTCTGTGTGTCTGCGGATGGAATGCGGTACTAAACTTTAATGTTGTACCCGTAGCCTTTTGCAATCCTTCCCAAAACTTTGAAGTAAATCGTGGATCTCTATCGGACACAATGCTTTCAGGTATACCGTGTAATCGCACAATGTTATCCACATACAGCTTAGCTAACCTCTCCAGTGTATACTGAGGTCGTATAGGTATAAAGCGAGCTGTTTTAGTCAGGTGGTCTACAATCACCCAAACTCCGTCAACTACTCGAGGAGTCAGTGGTAATCCCGTGACGAAGTTCATAGTGATGCAGTCTCATTTCCATGCTGGTTCCGGTAATGGCTGTAACAGTCCTGCCGGTCTTTGTCGTTCAGCCTTTACCTTCTGATAATTTAGGCATTGAGACACGAACTTAGCTATATCTGCTTTCATTCCTCTCCACCAATATAGTTTTTTTAGATCATGATACATTTTTATACTTCCAGGATGTATCAAATATATGGTGGTATGGGCTTCTTTCATCAATCGGTGTCTAATGTCCAAGCTTTCTGTTTCGGGTACACATATTCTTCCTTTGTACTTTAGTACCTTTTCTTCGTCCAAGGTGAACTCAGGGTTAGTTCTACCTTTTTCGATGTCTTCTTGTACCGTTCTTAGGTAAGGGTCTGATTTGATAGCTGTCTTCACTTCATCAACTATATCCAGTATAATTTTCAATGCGGCGAACATATTTGAAAACCGATGAATAAACCCTTGGTTGGCTGATCCATCTGGTGCATCTATCACAAACTGCTCATTACCGTGCTTGAATACCTTTCTGGTAGTACACATTACGGCAGTTGTGCTAACCTCTCCCTGAGATTTTATCATTGCCTTTCTGCTCAACGCTTTGGCTAATACATTAGCTTTCCCTGGATGATACTGGATATCACAATCGTAGTCATTCAATAGTTCTAGCCATTTTCTTTGTCTCATATTCAGCTCCTTTTGATTAAATAGGTAAGTAAGACTTTTATGGTCTGATTTAATCTGAAACTTCTCCCCGTATAGATAATGTCTCCATATTTTGATAGCATGTACTACTACCGCTAGTTCCAAATCATGACTGGGGTAGTTCTTTTCATGTGTCTTCAGTTGTCTTGAGGCATATGCAATTACTTGTTCTCCTTGCATAAGTACACATCCTAATCCCAGTCCTGACGCATCGGTGTACAAGATAAATGGTTGTCCTGGAATCGGGATGGTCAAGATTAGAGCTGATATCAATCTAGCCTTCAAGGTTTGGAAACTCTTCTCGCATTTATCCATCCAGACAAACTTCTCGCCCTTCTTAGTCAAACTGGTAAGAGGTACGGTAATTCGGGAATAGTCTTCCACAAATCGTCGATAATACCCAGCTAGACCCAGAAAACTTCTAATTTCCACAACGCTCTTCGGTGCTTTCCACTTTACAATAGCCTCGATCTTGCTGGGATCCACTTTAATTCCTTCAGCGGATACTACATGGCCTATAAATGCGACTTCCTTTAGCCAAAACTCACACTTTGTAAATTTGGCGTAGAGCTTTTTCTTCCGTAGTCGCTGCAGAGCGGCGTTTAGATTCTTAACATGAGTTTCCTCGTCTTTGGAGTAGACTAGTATATCATCAATGAATACTATAACCGACGTATCTAACATGTCGTGGAAAACCCGGTTCATAAGTTCCATAAAGGTTGCTGGTGCATTTGTCAATCCAAAAGACATGACCAAAAATTCATAATGTCCATATCTGGTCCTGAATGCTGTCTTGGGGATATCACCATCCTTAATCTTCAGCTGATGGTAGCCTGACTGAAGATCAATCTTTAAAAACACTTTGGCACCTTGTAACTGATCGAACAGGTCATCGATCCAAGGCAATGGATATCGATTCTTGATTGTCAGTTTATTCAGTTCTCGGTAGTCTATACACAAGCGAACGCTACCGTCCTTCTTCTTCACGAATAATACTGGCGCTCCCCATGGTGATATGCTAGGGCGAATGTAATCCTTGTCCAGCAGTTCTTGTAGTTGTACTTTCAATTCCTTCAGTTCAGTAGGAGCCATTCGATAAGGTGCTTTCGATACTAGCACGGCTTCAGGTATAAGATCTATAACAAACTCTGTAGCTCGGTCGGGTGGTAATCCTAGTAATTCTTTAGGAAATACATCTGGATAGTCTCGCACGACATCAATATCTTCCATTCGTGGTGCTTCCTTGGTAAGGTCGACCACAGATACTAAATACTCGTATGCTTCTTTTTCAAGGCACTTCTTAGCCTTTAGCGCCGAGAGTATGAGAGCTTTCGTTTACGGGGAAGTTTAGTTCCCGAAAAACTGAACTCTGCTCCTTCTTTGTCTTTAAATGTCAGCTTCTTTTCGGCACACAATAGGTTTGCAGAATGCCTAACGAACCAGTCTATTCCCAAGATGACATCAAAGTCTGCCATCTCAAGTTGGATCAAGGTTGCATCCAAGGTCTTTTCATCAATAAGCACTGGACATGGTCCATAACCTATTTCTAACTCCACTTCTAATCCCATAGGTGATCGTACAAGTAGTTTGTAGTCTAAGGACTTAAGGGCTAGGTTTAACTTCTTTCCAAACATTACAGATATAAAGGAATGAGTAGCTCCTGAATCAAAGAGTACTCTGGCGGGAATGCCATTAATAGGTACAATACCTGTGATTTGTTTTGGTTTAGTCTACATGCACATACAATGTAATACAACTAACAAAAATGTAAGTCATACCTGTAATCACATTAGGCGATGAGGCAGCATCCTCGGATGTAACCGTGTAAACTCGTCCTTGATGTAGCTGCTTCTTGGGCTTAGGACATTCCCTTGCTATATGTCCCACTTGGTTGCCATTAAACTCTCTGGGTTTCAGTTTCAGAAAATGCTCCACCAGTCTGGAGTGATCTAGTGGCTGCGGGACATACGCTCCATACATAGGTGGTTGGTAGTGATATCCACCTTGAGCTATTTCAGAATTTGGTACTTGAGCCTGCATGATAAGAGTCTGAGGTGCATGGGGTACTGTGTTACTTCCCCCTGGTGTTGTGCTTGCCTGTCCAGCTGGCATTGGAGGTGTTTGTGCAGCTGGAAGAGTTATGCCTATGGCAGCTTGGATAGTAGCTTGTGCCTATTGCATCTGTTGCAGCAGTTGGGCCAACTTCATTACGACTGTGGCCAAGTTTGTAGGTGGAGCTGGCAGATTGGTAGGATTTTCCAGCCCATTTATGACGGACGGTGTCGTGTTCATGTTCCCCGGTGTTTTCGAGTGTGCCTGGTTTTCTTCCCCCACAGGTGGTGGTGGTGGGATAGAGTTACGGCTCTGTCTGGTTACTCTACGTCCCGCCATTAATTAATCTGATAGTGGGATTGCCTAAAAAATCATTGAACACGAGAGACAATCATTAATTACTTCATTCTCATATTTTAAAACCACTAAACATTTTAAATTTCAAATTTTTCAGATCATTCTGTCAAAAATATTGTGTTTTCACTGTAGGGTCGATGGTGGGGGTCGATGCGTGTCCGACCCTCAGTATTCAACCCTGAGAAATCACCCATTCTTCCCGAGAGCCGGGGGTCGATGGGGGGGTCAGAGTATGTCCGACCCAGGGTGTGAGTATACTGCAAGATCATCCAGCATAATCTGATACCGCAGAGTGGACATTACGAGAGGGTCTCCCAGTTGACCCAGTATCTATTATACTGTATATGCACTAGGTAGCCCGTCTGCCTTCCCTACATCATCATGCGTACGATGATCAGTGCCACGTTGCCCAGTCACACTAGCAACCTTCCTTACGGACGCATGATCACTACCTTGCTTACCCGCCTGGGGGTTGACTTAGTGGATGAAAAGATTCAGGAGAAATCCTTCTCATCGCCTCTGGATTCGGAGGCTATCTGTAAGATGGGCATGTGGGATGCCCAGGTCAGTGATGAGGAGAGGAACGCGATGGTACACCCTCGCACTCGAGTGGAGATAGCTGATGCCGAGGCTACAGCAGCAGCCGCTAGAGCAGGGGTTCATGGGGATGGTGACGATCGGCTATACATGGATGTAGATGCCATATCTCCTCCATCACCTACTCATGCTACTGGAGCTGGTCCGTCTTCTTCAGCTGGTCCTTCGCATGCAGCTGATCCTTCGCATGCAGCTGGTCCTTCGTATACTCCATCTGATGACATGATGAGGATATTGCACGAGATACGAGAGGCTCAACGTATGTCTGACCTGAGGATGGGAGAGCTTCTAGAGGCTCAGCGCTCGTCTGATCAGCGGGTGGGAGAGCTTCTGGTTGCTCAGCGCGTATCAAATCAACGGATGGGAGAGCTGAGGGATGCTCAGCGTGTGACTGACCAGCAGGTGGCTGATCTCACAGCTAGTCTCCAGATGACCCAGACTCAGATAGCTTGGTTGACCAAAGTCTACGTTGAGGACTATGATAGAGATCGTGAGGCACCGCCTCCCCCATCACCTCCAGCTTCTTGATGTACTTCTTTTATTTTTCTTTTTGTATTTCAGAGTAACTGTCCGGACTGTGGACTGTACTCTGCTTTAATCATATATATATATAAACATTTGTTCTTCCTTTTGGTTGTATATAAATTTGTTTCTCATTTAATAGATGCATTATTCTCTTTCAGTTTAGTCTCAAACAACACAGATGCTTATGGTGTGTTATTATTACATCTTTTAAATTTTTTTATCCTATCTCAGTTCACGACCTTTTGTGGACGTATACGGTTTACAGATAAAGTCTGAGATGCTCTGATACCAAGTTGTCACACCCCAATTCTGCACCATTTAGAACGGTGTGATGAACCGCTATAAACCAACGGTTCATCCAGGATCTCTAATAGGCGGTATCCATTAAAAATAAAACCATGCACATTCATAATCATAATCAGAATAAATACACAATAACGAAAGTCTTATAGTAAATGAACTGAGCATTATAGCTGTAATAATCATAATTAAAATATCAAGTTATTGTTGTATCAACTGAGACATAAATAAATAAAATACCAATTATATCTTTATAAATTCAAGTAAAATCCTAATAGAATACGCATGAGTTGCACTCGCATGAGGGGTCATGCGCATCCTCTAATCTTCAGCTTCCATTGCAGCAACACGCGCATACACCAGATCATTCATTAATCTGCAACTGTAGTACCTACATCATCAACTAAAAATATTCGACGTCGAGAGGGTGAGCACACATCATGGCTCAGTGAGCAAACAAAACAATGCAACAAACATATGCATGCACTCAATTCATATCTTTGGTCTGGTAAATAAGTTTGCAAAGTGCTATAGAAAGGATAGGTGGCCAAAGGTCACGTTTATTGATGCCACACCTCTATACACGAGTGTGTGAAGTCGCCCAAAGGTAACATTTATTGTCGACCCACATGCACCCACCATAGACAATGTACACACAAAGGTCACGTTTATTGTTGTACCCGTTGCCCATACCAACACGTAAGCCCCTGCTGGCGAGGGCTCGCAAATTGGGCTCGTAACTAACCAATCCTAATGCCAATCAGTGTATCGAAGGCCTCACCCCAGCATCCCTCAATACGTCCATAAAGATAGGGCTAAGGCCCCCCGGCAGAGTCAGAGATTACACGGTCCGAGACCACCTCCCCTCATACCCTACGACGTAATAGTTCCGCTAAGGTAATGGCGATACGACGATGTCAGTGGACAAGACTTGAGTTAGAGATATAGCTAGAGTGCTGAGGCCCCGCCTATGACACCTCCCCCTGATACTCGCTCGCATCAAGCACACCAACCACACACATACATCCACATGCCTATTCCTATCATCATCATCATCACATTATAAACAATAATTTAAATATGCATGAACATTAATAATAGAAATATTGGATGACATGTTGAATGCACATAATAAGCATACACGCATAGAATCAATCATGGCATTGGACTCAAGAATAAAATAGTTTATTATTAACCAATTAGTTTAGGTCTTGTTCCCTCACCTTTACTTGATCGTAGGTCCTCTTTCAAGCTTTAAGAATCAACTATATATGGATATTATAACACTAGAAGACCTAATCAAGTCGATAAAATTTAATTAGAATTAATTTGAACTTTAAAAAGCATGTTGTTAACTGGGGGTAGATGCTAGGGTCGGAGGTTCCAACCACCCTGGGTGCGACCACCCACAGTCTGGACTTCTCGAACACTGGGGGTCAATTGTTAGGGTCTGGTAGGGTCGATTGGCCATCGACCGCCCGTGCGACCCCCTGTGGGTTTCATCAGATTTTCATCCTTCAGTCCATTCCTTCGTGTTTGGGGTCCTATGGCTTGCTTCTACAACTCATTACACACATGTTCTATGGCCTAAAACCGTAGTTCACTCACCTATATGGCTTTCATGATTTCTCCCGTGGTTTTCCATGAAAACCTAACCATGGGTGGATGATTTGGGTTTCTCCTAGGTCATTCCGTCTTCTCTATCTATTCTAAGGTCTGTAGAATTACATGGAGATAGTATCCATACCTGAGAATTAGGCTTGTTTTTCTGAGGCCTTCTCTTTGATCTTCTTCTTCACTTTCCTTCTCTTCTCTTTTTCTTCTCCTCCTCTTCTCTTTCTCTCAATCCAATTGGGGTTCTAAAAGGAGTGAAAGAGGCTTAGGGACGTCCTATTTATAGAGTAGAAACTCCCAAAATAAGTCCCATTGAGATTAGGAAGGAATCCCATTGAAATTTGAAAAGTTTCCAAATCACGGTTTCTGTCGACAGACTGGGGGTCGATGAGGGGGTCGGAGATCCCGTCGTCCCCTGGTTCTTAAAATGTCCGACCCCCGATATAAAACTCAGGGTCTGACTTTTATACTGGGGGGGTCCGACCCTACCTTGTTGGGTTTGCGACCCTCCCCTTATTTTTAGTGTTTTTGGGTCAGTTTAATACTTGAGATCGTGATCTCCTTCACGTACTTGCTCCATTTGGTTCGACCATAATGGATAGACCTGGTTCAAGATGGTAAGACCGGGTTAGTTCGATACGGGTCTTACACCAGCCATCTCCTCTGTCTCATATTCAGGTCCTTCTGAGTGAAAAGGTATGTTAAGCTCTTGTGATCCGACTTAATCTGAAACTTTTCACCATAAAGGTAGTGTCTCCAAGTCTTGATTGCGTGAATAACCACTGTTAACTCCAGATCATGCGTAGGATAGTTCTTCTCATGCTCTTTCAACTGTCTTGATGCGTAGGCAATCACCTTTTCTCCTTGCATCAACATACATCCCAGACCCAATCCGGAGGCATCTGTATATAGGGTAAACGGCAAGCCTGGTGCTGGGATGGTCAAGATAAGTGCAGAGACTAGTCTTAACTTCAAAGTTTGAAAGAACTTCTCACACTCATCTGTCCATATAAATTTTTCTCCTTTCTTGGTTAATCTGGTAAGTGGAACGACGATCCTTGAGTAGTCTTCCACAAATCTTCTATAGTAACCAACCAATCCAAGGAAACTAAGAATCTCTGCAACTGATTTCGGTGCATCCCATCCTACTATAGCTGCGATCTTGCTTGGATCTACCTTGATACCATCTGTAGATACTACGTGACCCAAGAAGGCCACTTCCTTCAGCCAAAATTCACATTTCTTGTACTTGGCGTAAAGCTTCTCTCTTCTCAGCCGTTGTAGGGCTGCTCTCAAATGTGTCGCATGAGTCTCCCTATCTTGCGAGTAGACCAATATGTCGTCAATGAATATGATGACCGAAGTGTCCAACATGTCATGAAACACTCGGTTCATCAGTTCTATAAACGACGCTGGAGCGTTAGTCAACCCGAATGACATTACAAAGAACTCATAATGTCCATACCTTGTCCTGAAAGCAGTCTTCGGAATATCTGTGGCCTTAATCTTCAATTGGTGATACCCTGATCTAAGATCAATCTTTGAGAAAACCTTTGCACCCTGCAACTGATCGAACAGATCATCAATCCTAGGCAAAGGATATCGGTTCTTGATGGTTAACTTGTTCAGCTCTCGGTAGTCGATACATAGCCGTACACTACCGTCCTTCTTCTTAATGAACAATACAGGTGCTCCCCATGGTGATATGCTTGGTCATATGAAGCCCTTATCCAGTAGTTATTGTAATTGGGTCTTCAACTCCTTTAATTCGGTAGGGGCCATCCTGTACGGTGCTTTAGACACCGGCGCCGACCCTGGCATAAGGTTTATCACGAACTCTGTAGCCCTATCTAGAGGTAGACCCAGGAGATCTTCTGAAAATACATCTGGAAACTCTCATACCACATCTAGATCTTCCATCTTTGGCACCTCAGCAGTTATGTCGACCACAGACACTAAATACCCCACTCCTCCCTTCTCTAAGCATCTCTTAGCTTTTAGGGCGGAGAGAATCAACTTTCGCTTCCTAGGTAACTTGGTCCCAGTGAAGCTAAACTCTTTCCCTTTCTCATCTTTAAGCACCAGTTTTCCTTCACCACATAATAAGCTAGCCGAATGATGGCCTAGCCAATCCATTCCCAAGATGACGTCAAAGTCTGCCATCTCGAGTAGAAACAGATTTGCTTCTAGGTTTTGGCCCTCAATACTAACTGTACACGGCCCATAGTATTCATTCAACGCCACTTCAACTCCCGACGGAGAGCGACCTATCAAGCTTGGGTTTAAACACTTGACAAGTAATTCCATTCGCTTCCCAAAAGAAATAAAAACGAAGGAGTGCGTGGCCCTAGAGTCAAAGCGTACTCTGGCAGGTATACCAGCTATATTTACAGTCTCTGAAATTTAATTATCCCTTAGTTCTACATGCTCAAATACAATAAACAGTAAGTCAAATAGGAAGGGATAGAATCATACCAGTAACCAAATCAGGTGATGCGACTGCCACTTCAGTGGTAACTGCAAATACCTTTCCTTGCTGCGGCAGTTGCTTCTTAGGTAGAGTACAGGTCCTCGCATAATGACCCAATTGCTGGTAGTTGAAACATTTAACATTTGGGTTCTGTCCAGCAAACTGTGACGGTGGTGGTGCAGTAGTGTTCCTTGCAGGCACCACAGCCGACTGAGCCTTGTATGGGCGGAATGGTTTAGTATTGCCTCCACCTGAAGTCTCAGTAGTAGGCCTCTTTAGTCCCCTATTTTGAGCAAAGAAGCTGTCTCTTTGACTGGATTCAATTACCCTAGCAATCTGTACAAACTCATTATATATCTTCTTCTCCAAACCCAAGACGTGCTCTCGGATACTCCCTCGCAATCCCATGGTGAACCTACGGGTCTTGGTTTCTTCCTCTTGCATGCTTGCCGGAGCGAAGAAGAACAGCTCTTCATATCTCTGCTGGTAAGCATCAACCGTCGACTGGGATTGCTGCAGGCTGAGGAATTCCTTCTCCATTTGATCTCTAAAGCTCTTCAGAAAGTATTTATCGAAGAAAGCTCCTTTGAATATTGCCCAATCGATCTGAGTGTGCTTTACCTCTAAGTATGACCGGGTAGAATTCCACCAGGCATTGGCATCTTCCTTGAGCATGTGCGTAGCAAACAATACCTTCTCATATTTCGTGCAAGTCATCAGATGGAAGTGCTTCTCTATTTCAGACACCCACTGTCCAGGCCACAGTGGTTTCCCTGGTTTCCCTGTGAAGGTAGGGGGTTTCAGTTTTAAGAACCTATCCACTGCCCAGCTTAGGTCATTTTGCCCCTATGCATTCATTCCATACCATGGTGGTGGGTACGGATAGATTCCTGGATAGACAGATGACGATAGAAATTGGTGTGGTGGTTGTAGATTATGTGCTTGACCCATCGGCCCAGTATTACCATCCATTGGCGGTGTGGTGTTATTTCTTCCAGACTTAGGCATACCTTCTGTAGGAATATATCTCGGTGGCCTAAATATTTTCAGCATCTCGTTCAGGAATGTTTTCTACTAGGCTTCCATTTGAAAAACCAGATTCGTCACTTGTTTCAGAGTTTGTGTGAGGAGGTCCTGGCAAATTTGTTGGTGCTCTGGGACTCTGCCTTTCTTCACCGTTTGGGTTCACATTTTGCTCATCAATATTTCTTGTTTCCACGTTGCCCTCGTCTTGGCGTACCCTGGAGTGGTGAGGCCTTCGTGAGCCTCTACGATCGTTTTCGCCTACAATCTCAGATTAATTTTTCTGTTTGGATCTGAGAAGAAGACATAACACATGAGGTATAATCGAATAGTCATAATAGTGTTAGTCTTTAACAATTGCAAGGTGAAACATGTAAGGAAATTTAAATCAAAATTTTACAAATTTTTTCCCAAAATTATTGGGTTTCCATTAGTTGTCCGGTCGCAACATACCGGTCGCGGCACTGTATAAGGTAGTGCGACCGGTATGTCCAGGCGGACAAAACTTCTCGGATTCCCGAGGGGTACCGGTCGGTCGTAACTCTATGGAAAAGGGAGCGACCGATATAGTTCGACTGGTCAGGATTTTCTTCTGACCGAGGGGTACCAGTTGACTTTACCAGGGAGGTACCGGTCGACCGGTATGGGCAAAACCATCAACTGGTATGCCCAGAATGGCTTTAAAATCGAGAAAAGTGAGATTTTTCTCACTTTTCTTTTCTTCTTCCTCTCCGGTGGCGATTCCTCTCTGGCTTGCTGACTTACTACAGTCCAACCGGTGGTCTTAGAAGCCATTTACTTCCGATCAAGACCTAGAACATCGCCCCCAAGTAAGTTCCTTCCCTCCAATCATACTTTTTATATCGTTTCTTCATGGTTTCATACCCAAAAACTAGGTTTTTCTTAGTTTGGAAGATTCTAACCGTAAGAACTCTTTTCCTTCGGCTTAGAAAGGGTTTAGGGACCTCTATGGGCAAAAGCCCTCAACCAATTTGAGGTTCTACCAAAAGGTTTTCACAAAAATCAAAATTTTTTATTTTTAACCGAGGTTTTGGTAAAAAAAATTGAATTTTTCTGAAAATTCCTAAATTTCTTGTTTGATTGATGTATGTTTGGTTTTCATGAAGTGTTTGGGGGTTACATAAGTCCTCCTCCCCAGGTTTTGGGTGAGTTCGAGGCTTTTGCTTAATTTACTATCGTTATGCTGCCGAAATTTCAAAAATTTCTACCCCATTTCTCTTTGTTTTGTCTTTGTTTGTAGATTAAAATGTCTCAACGCAGAGGTGTAAGTAAACGTTCATTCGGTCTTGGCATGAATCGTCTGCATCCTCCTATTCCACAGCTCGATGAGCGGTGGTTTTGTTCTGAGGCGGCGCAAGCCCGCTTCCCTTGGTTTGACGAGAAGAATATCGAGTCAGGGCGACTGGTGAACCTGGAGCAGCTTCATCGGTTTGATGTGGAGGCAGCTTTTGGCAGACTTGGGTGGCTGCCCGTCATCACGTACACTGTGACCACTCGCCCCAACCTAGTCAAACATTTCTACGCCAACTTGGAGATAGAGGGGAATGTCAATGACTTCAACCAAGGCAGGGAACTCCGCCTTACCAGTCTCGTCAATGGTGTTCCCATCTCCTTTAACACTCACCAGCTCGCCGATCTCCTAGAAATTCTCAATGATGGGGACTTGGTTTACTGCGCCCCTAAGATGAAGGGCTTTCTCACTGAGGATCTGCGCCAGGAGATTTCAGAGCAGCTAAACCTTGGAGCACCTATGAAGGCTGCTAGCTTGAAGCCTGTGCCTCGTGTATACTGTCGCATCATCCAGCACAATATCATGCCTCAGAGCGGCCATTACAGTGAGATGTCTCAGCTCACTCAGTATTTGACCTACTGTGTCTGCACTGGGGAGCGGGTCTATCTCCCCTACATCAATATCAGGACCATGCGTCAGGCTACTCTGTCTGATCGGGCCAGTAACCTTCCATATGGCCGACTCATCACCACTCTTCTGCAGTGATTACGAGTGGACATGAGGGGTGAGACTGCCGTTGAGGATACTATGACCTCAGACATTGACTGGGATGCCATTCTCCGAATGCAGATGGACAACCTGTCGATCAGTGATGAGGAATTAGAGGCTCGTCCTAGCCCACTCAGGAGGGTAGCAGCCGTGGTAGCAGCAGCAGCAGTAGCCAATGCGGCTCATGCAGTAGAGGCAGGGGGTGATGATGAGGGTGATGATGATCAGAGGGAGGATGTTCCAGCGCCAGCACCATAGCCCACACATGCAGCGGGACCATCTCAGCCTCCTCTCGATACCGTGATGGGTATGTTCACGGAGATCCGAGATGCCCAGCGGGAGATGAGCCGTGATCTAGAGCACCTTACTCCCAGCCTCAGAGTCACCCAGGAGCAGGTGCACTAGCTTAGGGTAGCCTACGAGTGTGATTATGACATCGCTGACCCCATTCCTCCTAGGCCCCCAACCCCATGATAGACCTCTTATTTTCCTCTCTCTCTTGGCACGGTTTATATAACAGGGTAATTGTCCGACTTGTGGACTGTACCCTGTAGCACAATCTATTTTTACTCTTTGGATGTCTATGTTTATTTTCACTCTTCATACAGTTTTCTTTTCCATCTAATAGAAGTTTATGATTTTTCTCACCTGTCATCAAGGTTCCTATCTAGAGCATGACTGTTTATTAATTCCACCTTTAGTATAGTATATTATGCTCTTTCGAATTTAGCCTCAAACATCAAACAAGTGCTTAAGGTGGGTTTTTATTAAAGCTTTTAATTCTTCCTATCTCAGTTCATCGACTTAGTTAAGTGCAATATGGTCTGTTGGACAGAGCCTAAGAGCTCTGATACTAAGTTGTTACACCCCAATTTCGACTGAACCAGAAGCGTGAGTGAACCATCACTGAACCAACGGTTCACATAAGGATCTCAATAAGACCGTGTCCACTCATACAAACCATTGCATATAACCACAATCAGAATATAATAAATACAGCGGAAGTCTTAAATAAAATGAATTGAGTAATCTATTGATAAATTTAGATAAAATATTCAATTATTCAAATTCCCAAAACTTAAATAAATATCTTTACATTACTGTATTTCCAACCCAAAATAAATAAAATAAATTAAAATCAAATCCTAAAGGTACACGCAGAAAGGGCACTCGTATGAAGCGTCATGCTCGTCCTCTCCTGCTTGCACGTCCATAGTAGCCACACCTCCATACACAGGAGCATCCACTTAATCCTCCACTGTATAACCTGAATCAACATCTAAAAACATGTATATATACAAGGGTGAGCTCACAACTTAGCTCAGTAAGACAATCAGACAATGCAACAAACATATGCATGAGTAACATTCACATCATGGTCTGGTTTTAAGTTTGCAATGTGCTATAGAAAGGATTGGCGGCCACCGCACCTCTATACACAAGTGTGTGAAGCTGCCCAATGGATCAAACACCACTGTCATCCTACATGTACCTTATCATGGAATAGAGATAGAGCTAAGGCGTCCGGATCAAACACAGCCAACACCTCCCCTGATACTCTACTCATACCAACACATAAGCCCCTATTGGCGAGGGCTTACAAACTGGGCTCGCAACTAACCAATCCTATATGTCATCACAGTAGGCCCTGTCCCAGCGCAGCTCCCTACGGCATAGAGATAGAGCTAAAGTCTAGTGGCCAGGCTGGAGACCACAGTGCCACTTTCTCCCCCTAATACCTTGCCCACACCAAGCATGCTAAGACAGAACGATATGTACCGTAGGCCCTATCCCAACACAGCTCCCTACGACATAGAGATAGAGCTAGAGTCTAGTGGCCAGGCCGGAGACCACAGTGCCACTTCCTTCCCCTGATACCCTACCCGCACCAAGCATGCTAAGATAGAACAATATGAAAAGGTGCTAGTGTAAGGAATGATCCCAGACCTCTAGTCCTTCCCATTCCACACACCAACGAAAACAATCACATGCCTAACAGTCACAACCTAGCATAGCAAGTATGCATGAACAATAATAATAACTAAAAGTAAATGATGGCATGCGAGAATGCACAAACATCAATCCACAGAATCATAATTATTATCCACGGTTTACTGTTATTTAATTATTAGGGTTTAGGTCTGATTCCCTTACTTGACGCTTGTTTGATAGTTCGCTCCGCGTCACAAGGTCCAAACGTGCTATCACAAGGTCCGACACAATATTAGGATTTTGTTAGAATAGGTTTACATTGGTCGAAAACCAACAATGACAAAACACATCTCACAGAGCTGACCGGTCACAAGTACCGATCGCAGCACTGTGGGGAAACCTGAGACCGGTATAGTCGGCCGGTCCCCACAGACCAGTCCCTGAGAGGTACCGGTCGCGGTACCGGTCGCATATGGTGCGACCGGTATGGTTCGACCGGTATGTCTCTGGAAGACCATACACTTGGTTCTCGCCTTTCGTCGGTCACCCTCTATTGATCCTAGGGTTTCTCCTACACATCCTAGGTCTAAGCATTAAGTTAGAGTTGTTTCCAACTCCATTCAAGTCCTAGTTTCAATGATCTCAACCTAGAACTTAAATCTAGGGTTTATCGACTAAATTAAGGTTTGACGGCAACACAGGGTTTAGATCAATACCTCGCTTTGCATGGTATTGATCCAACTACAACTAACCATTCTAGATTACTTATGGTAGAGGAAGGTTTGAGCACTTACCGTTGACTTGCGGTAACTTGTTCTTCGTCGAACGGCAATGTCGGCTCTTCCCTTTCCTTCCTAGCTTCTTCTCCTTCTTCAGCCTCTTTCTCCTTTCTAGGGTTTGTGAGGATCATGGAAGAGGTTTTAGGAGGTTTAGAGGGGTTTATATAGGCTAGGTTTAGGTTTAGGAAGTCTCCTAGCATTAGGAAAGTCCTTCGGTTTGAAATTTAAAAAGTGGGACCCGTAGAGATCCGTTTCCTGATCTTAGTGGTCTGCTGCGCAGGCTATACCGGTCGACCGGTACCAAGACCGGTACCATCGACCGGTATGAATTATTTCATACTTAATTCGGTCTGTTTTGTACTTGTCTATCATCTGCTCGTCCCGTCTGGCCCGGTGATGATTGGAAGACCTATTATGACATGAATTCAAGGTTTAGATCGGGTTCATGGAGTGTGGGTCTTACAATCTACTTCCTTAATCTTCAACTGTTGGTATCCTGACCGAAGATCAATCTTGGAGAACACCTTGGCACCTTGCAACTGATCGAACAAGTCATCGATCCGAGGCAACGGGTACCGATTCTTGATTGTAAGCTTATTCAGTTCCCGGTAGTCTATACACAATCGAACACTACCATCCTTCTTCTTTACAAATAATACTGGCACTCCCCATGGTGATATGCTAGGTTTGATGTAACCCTTATCCAATAATTCCTGTAACTGTACTTTTAATTCCTTCAATTTAGTAGGAGCCATTCTATAAGGTGCTTGATACTGGTGCTGCTCTGGGTATCAGATCTATAACAAACTCTGTCGCTCGGTCGGGTGGTAGTCCTAGTAGTTCATCAGGAAATACATCTGGAAAGTCACACACAACATCAATATCCTCCATTCGTGGTGCTTCCTTGGTGAGATCGACCACTGATACTAGATACCCAACTCCTCCTTTCTCGAGGCATTTCCTAGCCTTTAATGTAGAGAGGATGAGTTTTCGTTTACGGGGTAGTTTGGTTCCCGCAAAACTAAACTCTGCTCCTTCCTTGTCTTTAAATGTCAGCTTCTTTTCTACACATAATAGGTTTGCAGAATGCCAAGCTAACCAATCCATTCCCAAGATGACATCAAAGTCTGTCATCTCAAGTTGAATTAAGGTTGCATCCAAAGTCTTCTCGTCAATAAGAACTGGACATGGTCCATAACCCTTTTCTAATTCCACTTCTAATCCCATAGGCGATCGTACAAGCAGTTTGTAGTCTAAAGATTTGAGAGGTAGATTTAGCTTCTTTCCAAATGACACAGATATAAAAGAATGAGTAGCTCCAGAATCAAAGAGTACTGTAGCGGGTATGCCATTAATAAGTACAATACCTATGACCACATCAAGAGATGCAATAGCATCCTCAGATGTAACAGCATAAACCTTTCCTTTATGTTGTAGCTGCTTCTGGGTTTAGGATACTCTCTTGAATAATGTCCTATTTGGTGTAATTAAAGCATTTTACTCCTTCATTCTTTTGCTTTTGTTGCGGTTGAGCTGCTGGAGTAGTATTGGCTGCAGCATTGAAACCTTGAGTACGGAAGGGTTTGAATGTCCTTGTATTCCCTCCGTTATAAGAATTCCCATTTGACATTTTAATGCCCCTGTTTTGAGCAAAGTAGCTCTCCTTTTGGCTCGACTCTATTACTCGAGCAATTTGTACTGCTTCATTGTAGACCTTCTTTTCCAATCCCAGAACATGCTCGCGAATGCTTCCCCTAAGTCCTATGACAAACCTTCGGGTCTTTGTATTTTTCTCTTGCATGCTAGCAGGTGCAAAGAAAAACAGCTCCTCATAACGCTGTTGGTATGCATCCACAGTCATCTGGCCCTGATATAGACTCAGGAACTCTCTCTCCATAGAATCTCTGAAACTTCTGGAGAAGTACTTCTCAAAGAATGCCTATTTATATATATAGCCCAGGTCAATTGGGCATGCTTTGTCAATAGATAAGTCCGTGTGGACTTCCACCAGTGGTGTGCATCACCTTTCAGCATGAAGGTTGCACACAACACTTTCTCCTCCTCATTTACCGTTCTAATCATGAAATTTCTTTCCATTTCATCAATCCAGTGTGCTGGCCACAAAGGATCTGCTGACTTACCATTATATTCTTTGGGCTTCATCTTCAGAAAATGCTCGATCAGTCGGGAGTGGTCCAGCTAATACGGAGCATAGGCCCCATACATAGGTGGTTGATACTGGTAACTGCCTTGAGCTACCTCAGGATTCTGTACTTGAGCCGGCATGACTGGTGTTTGAGGTGCGTGGGGTACCGTGTTGCTTCCCCCTGGTACTATTGCTAGCTTGTCCTGCTGGCATAGGTATCGTATGTGTAGTTGGAAAAGTCATGCCTATAGCAGTCTGCATATTGGTTTGCACCTGCTGTATTTACTGCAACTGTTGAGCCCAGTTCATTACTGCTGTAGCTAGATCTATAGGTGGGGCTGGCAAGTTTGTAGGATTTTCCTGGCCACTAGCCACTGGCGGTGCTGTTTTCAAATTCTCCTGTGCTTCATGATTTACATGGTTGTCTTCCTTCACAGGTGGTGGTGGTGGAATTGGGTTACGGCCTTGTCTGGTCACCCTTCGCCCAGCCATTTCCTGTTCTGGTGGTGGTAGTGTTTGAAAACAATCATAGCACATATGAGGCAATCAATATAAGTTGTTCTCAAGTAAAATCCATCTAATTAATATAAATTTGCAATTTTCCAGATCATTCGGACAAAATATTGTATTTTCCATCGTACGGTCGATGGTAGGGTAGATCCTTATGCGACCCTAGGGTATGCAACCCTAATAAACCCTGTCAGCTTACCGAGGGCCTAGGGTCGATTGTAGGGTCAGTATATGTCCGACCTTATGTCCGACCCATGGTTCTCTGTCAGATCACCGAGAGCCTAGGGTCGATGGTAGGGTCTGACGTAGGGTCGCACATTTTGGTCGAATTCTACGACCCTACGATCCAGAATCAGGTTTTTAAACCCGATTTTGGATTCATTTCCCATTCTTTCTCCTTTCTTCCAACTCAACCCGTTTCCCTGAGTTGCTACAGTATCGACCCCTAGTGTTTGGTGATCTTTCCTTCCGTTTGCGACTTCCGCTCCTTCTCTAAAGGTATGTTCTCTACTGTTTCCGCATTTTTAAGCTTTCTAAACTAGGTTTTTGTCTATTTACATCATTTTCTTCAAATTAAACTTTTTCTAACCGTAAAAATTTAATTTTTATTGGGTGCTTTTGCTATTGGTCACCCAATGGATTAAAGCCCTCAAAAATATTTGAGTTTCATTGGTTGGTTATAGAAAAACTTGAAATTTTCCATTTTTTGACCTATTTTTTGAGATTTTTCGAATTTATTGAAATTTCTTCAAATTCGATCTTTCTAGATTAAATTTCCAACTGTATGAGCCTTGCAGGATGGTTTGGAACCTATGTAAGTCCTCCTGCCCAGTTGTTTGGGTGAAAAGTGAGGCTTTTGGCCAAATCACGCCGTTATAATGCCAAAATTTTTGAGTTTTTCACCATTACTAATCTATTATTTGTTTTTCTTTGTTTTGGCAGATAGTATGGCTCGTACCAAGGTTCCTAGGACTCATGACCCAATTCTTTTCCGCTCCAACGAGGCCGAAGCTCGGTATGCTCGCTATGAGCGTAAGAAAGTAGAAGGGGGTCGCTGTGTGCACTTGGCTAGTCTAGCCTTGTTCAACATAGAGGGTGCTTTTGGTGACATGGGCTGGCTTCCTGTGATTACCTATGTGGCTTGTACCCGCCCTGATTTGGTGAGACAGTTCTATTGCAATCTCCAGGTAGTGGGGGATTGCAATGACACAGAGAGAGGTAGGGAGCTCAGAATCACGAGCTACATCAAAAGGGTAGAGGTTTTATTTGACTACCAGTAGTTGGATTATCTTTTGGGCAAATCAAATGATGGCCCTTTAGTGTACTGTGCTCCCAAGGAGCCCCAGTTCCTATCCTTGGAGATGTGTGCTGAGATTGACAGTCAGCTTATTAGAGATGATCGTTGGAAGATGAAAGCGATCAACCTATGTCCAGAGCCTCGGGTGTACTACAAGATCATCCAGCACAACCTGATACCCTAGAGTGGACATTATGAGAGGATCTCCCAGTTGACTCAGTATGTCCTCTACTGCATTTGCACTAGGCAGCATGTCTACCTACCTTACATTATCATGAGGACGATGATCCGTGCTACGCTGCCTGGTCAGCTAGGCAACCTATCCTACGGACGTCTGATCACTACACTGCTCACCCACCTAGGCATTGATTTAGTAGATGAGAGGATTCAGGAAAAGTCCTTCTCCTCGGTTCTAGACTGGGAGGCCATCTGTAGGATGGGTATGCAGGATGCTCAGGTGAGTGATAATGAGAGAAACGCTCTGGTGCGTCCTCGTACTTGAGTAGAGATAGCAGACACTGAGGCAGTAGCAGCAGCAGCAGGAGCAGGGGTCAATGGGGGTGATGCTGAGGATGAGGATCGCATGTATATGGATGTAGACACTATACCTCCTCCATCACCTCCACATTCTACTGGAGCTGGTCCATCTCGGGCTCCTTCACACATGGCTGGTCCTTCACACCCACCATTTGATGATATGATGGGATTACTGTGTGAGATCAGAGAGGCTCAGCGCGTGACGAACTTGAGAGTGGGAGAGCTACTAGATGCTCAGCGCACGATAGATAGGAGAGTGGGCGAACTTCTAGATGCTCAGCGTGCATCTGATCAGCGGATGGCCGAGTTGACAGCTAGTCTCCATACGATCCAGACTCAGGTAGCCTGGTTGATTAGAGTATATGCTGAGGACTATGATAGATATCGCGAGGCACCTCCTCCTCCATCACCTCCAGCTCCATGATGTATATTTTCTTTTTGTTTTTCTTTGTACTACAGAGTAACTGTCCGGGTTGTGGACTATACTCTACTTTGGATATGTATAAACGTGCTTTTTATTTGATGTATATAAAACTTGTTTCTCCTTTTTATATATGCATTATTCTCCTTCTTAATTTTGTCTCAAACAACACAGGTGCTTACAGTGTGTTCTTATTAAAGCTTTTAAATTTTATCCTAATTCAGTTCACGAACTTTTGTGAAAATATATTGGTTTAATAGACAGGGCCTGAAAGCTCTGATACCAAGTTGTCACACCCCAATTCCGTACTATTCAGAATGGTGTGATTAACCGCTAATAAACCAACGGTTCAACCAAGATCATGAATAGGCTGTGTCCGTTTGCTTAAACCATACACATACACAACCATAATCAGAGTAAATAAACAATACCGAAAGTCTTATATATTAAATGAATTGAGAATCTAAATGTGATAGAGTAAATAAATTATCCAATTATCTCCACAAGGACTAAGACATAAATTAAAATAATTAAATCAATTACATTGTCTGTATAATTTAAACCAAATCTAATCGAAAACACAAGAGTTGCACTCGCATGACGAATCATGCGACTCCATCATAACTTCAACGTCCATTGCCACCGCATGTCTATACATCAGAGCATTTATATAATCTTCTACTATGGTACCTGCATCATCAACTAAAAATATTCGACGTCGAAAGGGTGAGCACACATCACGGCTCAGTAAGCAAACAAAACAATGCAACAAAACATATGCATGCATTCAATTCATACATTTGGTCTGGTTCATAAGTTTGCAATGTGCTATAGAAAGGATAGGTGGCAGCCGCATCTCTATACACGAATGTGTGGAACCGCCCAATGGATCAAACACCATTGCCGCCCCCACATGCACCCACCATGGAATAGAGATAGAGCTAAAGTGCTTAGGACCGCACCGCATTACACTTCCCCTGATGCTCTACCCATACCAACACGTAAGCCCCTGTTGGTAAGGGCTTGCAAACTGGACTCACAACTAACCAATCCTAATGTCAAACAGTGTATCCAAGGCCGCACCCCAACATCCCTCAATACATCCATAGAGATAGAGCTAAGGCCCCCCGACAGAGTCAAAGACTACACGGTCCGAGACCACCTCCCCTGATGCCCTACGACGTAATAGTTCTGCTAAGGTAATGGCGATACAACGATGCTAGTGGACAAAACTTGAGTAGAGATAGAGCTAGAGTCTGGTGACCAGGCTAAACCACAGTGTCACGTCCTCCCCTTGATGCTCCACTCACATCAAGTACACTAACCACACACATACATTCACATGCCTATTCCTAGCATCATCATCATCATCATGTTATAATAAATGAAATTAATATGCATAAACAGTAATAAAAAGAATAGTGGATGACATGTGATACGCACATTACAATTATACAATCATAGAATCATACATGGTATTGGACTCAATAAACAAAAATAGTTTATTATTAACCAATTAGTTTAGGTCTTGTTCCCTCACATTTGATTGAGTGTAGATCCTCGTTCAAGCTTTATGAATCACTTTTAAATCAGTAGAAAGGCCTAACAAGTCGATAGATTTTAATTAGAATTAATTTCAATAAATTTAGACTAACCTAAATCGTAGGGTCGCAGGTAGGGTAGCACCTAGGGTAGCAGTTTTTTGCGACCCTAGGGTGTAGGGTCGGACGTGGGGTCGGATACCATTCGACCCTACGTGCGACCACACCCTCCCTGGGACTTCCCGAGGGCATGTGATCGATCTTGTGGTCTCGTAGGTCCATTCTAAGATTGTTCTATGGCTCATAACTATGATTTTTACACACTTTCCATTGCCTATGATGATTACTTCCATGGATTCTTTTGTAACTCGTCCATGGATGGATGATTTGGGTTTCTCTTAATCCTATCTTCTTCATAATCTATTCTAGACTCTTAATTTATGAAGGGAATTAGGTTCATACCTGAGGTTGGTTGAGATTCAGAGGTTTCTCTGAACTTCCTCCTCTTCCTTAGTCTTTTCTTCAATTTTCCTTCTCTTTATCTTTTCCTTCTCTTTCTCTTTCTCTCACTTTCAATTAGGGTTCTAAAAGGAGTGAAAGAGGCTAAGGGACATCCTATTTATAGAGGAAAACCCTCCAAAATAAGTCCCATCGAGTTTAGGAAAGAACCCCTTGGAATTAGGAAAGTTTCCTAATTTATGGTTTTTGTCTATCATCATAGGGTCGGACGTTGGGTCGCAGAATCCGTCGACCCTACAATTTTCTAGTCATGCGACCCTACGACTAGAAAGTCATGGGTTGGACTTCTGTTGAGGTGGGGTCGACCCTACCTGTTTAGGCATGCGACCCTACCCTCACATTTACTGTTTTTGGGTTAGACTCATACCTGGTCTTGTGATTTTCTTCACGCACTTGGTCCACTTGGCTCGACCATGATAAGTAGACCTGGTACAAGGTGGTAAGACCGGTTAGTTCGATACAGGTCTTACACTATTGGCGAGGGCTTGCAAACTGGGCTCGCAACTAACCAATCCTAATGTCAAACAGTGTATCCAAGGCCTAACCCCAGCATCCCTCAATACATCCATAGAGATAGAGCTAAGGCCCCCCCCCTGATGCCCTACGACGTAATAGTTTTGCTAAGGTAATGGCGATACGACGATGTTAGTGGACAAGACTTGAGTAGAGATAGAGCTAGAGTCTGGTGACCAGGCTGAACCACAATGTCACGTTCTCCCCCTGGTGCTCCACTCGCATCAAGTATACTAACCACACAAAAACATTCACATGCCTATTCCTAGCATCATCATCATCATCATCATCATGTTATAATAAATAAAATTAAATATGCATGAACAGTAATAACAGGAATAGTGGATGACATGTGATATGCACATTACAATCATACAAGCATAGAATTATTCATGGTATTGGACTCAATAAACGAAAATAGTTTATTATTAGCCAATTAGTTTAGGTCTTGTTCCCTCACCTTTGATTGAGTGTAGATCCTCGTTCAAGCTTTATGAATCACTTTTAAATCACTAGAAAGACCTAACAAGTCGATATATTTTAATTAGAATTAATTCCAATATATTTTAAACTAATTGAAATCGTAAGGTCGCAGATAGGGTAGCACCTAGGGTAGCAGTTTCCGCGACCCTAGGGTGTAGGGTCAGACGTGGGGTCTAATACCATTCGACCCTACGTGCGACCACACCCTCCCTGGGACTTCGAGGGCATGTGGTCGATCCTGTGGTCTCGTAGGGTCGGATATCATTCGACCCTACGTGCGACCACACGTATTTTGAGTCGACTTTTCATTCTAAAGTCCATTCTTTCATGTTTGGATCCTTTGGCTTACGGTCATGGTCCATTCTATGATTGTTCTATGGCTCAAAACTACAAGTTATACACTATTCATTGTCCATAACGATTTCCTCCATGGAATCTCTTGGAACCTGTCCATGGATGGACGATTTGGGTTTCTCCTAATCCTATGTTCTTCATAACTATTCTAGGATCTCTTGTTCAGGTAGGGAATTAGGTTCATACCTTTATTCAGAGATTTCTCTGAACTTCCTCCTCTTCCTTTGTCTTCTTCTTCAAGTTTCCTTCTCTTCTTCTCTTCATTCTCTTTCTCTTTCTCTCACTCTCAATTAGGGTTCTAAAGGAGTAAAAGAGGCTTAGAGACGTCCTATTTATAGAGGAAAATCCTCCATAATAACCCCCAATGAGTTTAGGAAAGACCACTTCGAATTAGGAAGGTTTCCTAATTTTTGATTCTTGCTGTTTTCATAGGGTCGGATGTAGGGTCGGACATACTGCTACCCTACGTTTTTAAAACATGCGACCCTAGGGTGTAGGGTCGCAAGTAGGGTCGCAAAATCCGTGACCCTATGTTTTAAAATGTGCGACCCCACGACCAAAAAGTCATGGGTTGGACTCTTTTGAGGTGGGGTCGGTCACACCTTTTAGGCATGCGACCACACACTCATATTTAACTGTTTTTGAGTTATATTTCATACTTGGTCTTGTGGTTTCTTCACGCACCGGATTCACTTGGCTCGATTATGATAGGTAGACTGGTCATGACACAAGAATGTAAGGTTAGACCGGGTTCGTGGCGTGCGGTCTTACATATGTTCCGGAATGAGTAGAGATTGGTCTATATGTGGTGGGGAATGTGATGAAATAGAAGAAGATGGAGAGTTTTCCTCATTATGGAAATGGGAAGCCATCCTCAATAATGAAGGCGTTTATTTCTCCAAGGAACCAACAGTATTCATGATTAATTCACACCAAGTAAAACAATGTCTACAATTTCGAACATATGCATGCAAACTATCTTTGTAAGAGTCAAACCAAACTACACACTCATCTTTTGGGATAAAGTATGCATTGGTCCTTTCGATGTCCATGCATTAACCGCAAAAGAATAATGGTCTTTGGAAATCCAATCAACTTTGGGTGAATGAAACCCCTAAACCAATATTCTCTAAGCCATATACATGAATTACTTTAATCTTGGCAATGCCACCTTTGGGTAGACATTGCCTAACTAAGCTACAATATGATTTGTTTAACTCTTTGAGTTTGCAAACATCACAGATAAACTAAATGTGTCACTTTGGTAGACACCACCTAATCCCACCATGACATTCACACATTCGAAAAAGTAGCAAAAATGGAAACTGTTAACATAAACGTTAAAAAATATTCAAGTATGACACTTAAATAATCATATATCATGTACAAAACATCTCATCATGCATCTGGTAACTTTTAAATGGAACAAACACTGCATAAAATGCAAACTAGATTCCAAAAGGGTATAAAAATATATTGTTTTCTCAAAAACACTGTTCCCAAAAACTCAAATTATGTCAAACCTATACCAGATTGAAGAGTACAAAGAGACGAAGCCGGAACAATAAATCGGAGGTCCATTCGACCTCCCATGCATCCCCCAACGGTGTCGCATGAAGCCCACTCACTGGGGTCCAGTATGGGTTTTGAAACCAGCTTAAAATTGAACCGGGGCTTATGGTTCATTCTAAAATTGAACCAAACCGGTCTGGTATTTCGGGTTAGGTAAACATGTCAAATTTTGGGACAGCGGGTCAACCCATCGGGGCACATATTTGGGTCATCGGGTTAATTACACAAGTTTCTGGGGTCAATCTATAGGGTTAAAAACTCAGGTTGCTAGTTTGGGTAATGGTTCAAAGACACAGGCCAAAATTTTGGGTCTGTCAATGGGTCTTAGCCGGTCCAGGTTACAAGTGTACCAGGACTGTTGGGCCTTCTTAGTTGACCCGGTCTGGGTTGAATCACTCTAGTTGAGCCGACTTTTCGGGTTGACCCACTAGGGTTTCCTAGTCGGTTGTTTTTTTTTTCTTCCCATTGGCAAATACATCTCACTTGCAGCTTCCGGAGATTCGTGAGGGCACGTCTAGCAGCGGATGGTGGCAATTTTTTTCACCGTGACCGTCTCGCCAAAATCTTTCCGTTAGTGTAATTTTTGTGACCTTTCACTGGTCGAAAAAAATATTTTTCTGGTATGAACAAAATTTTGACAGGTTCATTCGAATAGGGATGGAAATTTTTTTTTCTTTTCTCAATCAAATCTAATAGGTAGATCTTTACAATGTTCTACCATCTATTCTATGCTTGTAAGATTTGCTCTAATACTGTCACACCCCAAATTTACGTTATATAAAATTTTGGAATATGACTGGACCGATACGACATTTAATCACGGTCCAACCCATAATCAATAAGTTGAGTGCAACCAATATCAACCACTCCCAATCCAATGTTACAAAAATATAAAATTCAGAGTAGATACCATAGCGAAAATAGTTAAGTAACACTGAGCTCTATTGATAAATAATAAATTTAAATCACATTTGTTCAAATAATATCCTTGTTCTTCAAACCATAACAAAACCATTTTTAGACCTACCCCATAATACTGGGTTTGACAAGTAGTTAACTAATAACTGAAATAAGAACAACCAAGAGTTCTCTGGTTATTCTGTTAATCCATCACGTCCATGTCACGGGTGTGTTCTACATCATGCCACTCTACTTCCATAGCCTGCTCTCCTAGTGGTGCTGAATTGGAGGTGTCCGGAACCCTTGCCCGATCCGTCATAGAGGTACCAGCAACGTCGACTAAAAGAAAGGCGATTAAGAGGGTGAGCTCTCCAACTTAAGCTAATGAGAAACAGACAAGCAAGCAAGCAAATACATGATAGATTAATGCACACACAAGGGTCTGGCGTAATGCATGTTATGTGCTATGGTAAGGCCTGACCACACTCACCGAAGCTGACTATAACCTCCATGCATAGAAGAGAATTGACACTCACCTAGCCTGCTCCGACAACGCTGGTAAAGCCACTCGTCTCCCACTACGAATGGTGATAGAGCAGAAGCCCGACTAGTGATGCTCCAACGACCACTCTCAACCCTTCACCCTCATCCCCCATTACATAGCAATACTTAACCCCTTACTGGCTAGGGTTGTACACATGGGTTCTGTCACTAACTAATCTTATATGACATCATATGCACCTCACAATACCCCAGCAGGAATCCTAATCCATCTGTTTACCCCTCCTAAATGTTATCCATTCCACTAGGACACCGAGGTAATGCATGGCAAGGGTCAGCCTGGCAGGTTGGATCCAATGGTCTTCAACTATTTCACTACTACCCACCAAGCATCAATAACATACATTCACAACCAATATATATATAAGAAATGCAAATGCATTCAAAGTGACAGTTATTGGATGACGTGTTATTCACAGCAAGCATGCAGCACAGACAAATGCAAGATCAGAAAACAATCCAAAAAATTAGTCAGGGTTCTGTTCCTCACCTGAGGTTTCGTAAATACAATTTACCACACCACAAGAGTCGATATCTTCTTTGTATGCGATACCTAGGTAGTGTGTGAAGGTTTTAGTTAATTGCTCAAATCATTATACAGTGATTTAGGGCTCTCTGACACTATCCAGTCACAGCTTCGGACGCATAGGGTCGAGTCCAATGTTTCTTCCGGTTGGAATCCGAGCCTTCTATTAGTAGTCATCACAGCATCGGTCGCATAGTATATGGGACTGGCATTGCATCTGATTACTTACCAAGACCTTCTATGGTTGGCCAGTCGCAATCCGGTATTGCATCCGGATCCTCCCTGAAGGGTTGGTCAAGGTAATAATTGGCCTGGCTGGAGGCACGGATTTTGCTTTTAGACATGCTATTGGGCTTCTTCTGTGGAAGTCCGTCGGCAGTCCTTATGATCGGAGTTGCACCATTAACTTATCCTATAAATTGTTAGCTAATTATGGTTGATTAAAGGTGTACCTCTTAGGTTTAGGTATTGCTATCCTGAGTTTAAACCAAGAACGTATTCAAGGTTTTATCTGAACCGTCTAGTGAGAAGATTCTTTCTCGAGACAATAAGGATGATACTCTGCTCTGCCATTAACGGAGAGCGAAGCTTCATCATGGAATCACGGTCTGGATCAATTAATAAGTTAATATCACCTACATTAAGATACTAAATGGTTTAAGACGTTTTACCGGTGACCGTTCGAGCGGTGGTGCAAGGCGATAAACAACGTCGACAGTTTTCCAAGCAAACGTCCCTCCAAGCTTCTCTTCCTCCTTCAACTCTCTCCCTCTCTGAGAATGTGTCAAAGTTTTCTTGTAAATGTACTCAGATGATAGGAGTTTCATAGGGTTGATCAACTAGAGTCTCCCCTTAAAGTGGAACATTCCTACTTAGAGTGGGAATTGTGGGGCGATGCCATGTGGCAGAACTGAGAACAGAGTAGGAGTTGAACTCCCTAATCCTAACTCAATCAGCTGATTGGGAGGTGGACCGGATTCGTTCGTGAGTCCAAGGGAATATTGAATCCCATCAAACATGCTGCCCCCCAATCCCGACAACCTTGCTTTCGGTATTTGCCATTCCGCTGCCCTTTCACATTCATGTATGTAGCAGCGTTCTCTAGCGAACACATATGAAACGAACAACCGATCGAAATCAATCGTATTCGTCGTGAGTAGTGGAGGGCTCCATCCTCCATTCTTCGTGACACCGGTGTGTTTTGCTTCGCTCTCCTTGTCTTCCTTTTCTTTTTCCTCCTTACGCTTTGGCTTCCATCTTATGTGACCTTCCTCTCGCAATAATAACAATTTTTTGCGCCTTGTGCTGGGCGCCCCTTTCTTGCCTATTCTGTCTCCCTTTGTCTTCCTCTACCCCGACCACCACGTAACCAGGCACTACCCTCTCCGCGTCCCTCCTCTTTTTTTCCGCCGTGTCTCATTCTTAGCAAATCGCAATAACTTGTCGTTTGAGGTTCCTTACCAAACAACGTGTAGTCACAATGTGATCAAATGAATGGGCATGTTCAACAGTAGTGCCTTGTCGCCCTCTTCGTCTTCACTCGGCGCACTCCGTCGTCTGTTGAACTCATCTTGCCCTCATTTCCTCCTCCGACACGAGCCATATAATTGTTTCTTAAAACAATCGTTTGTCAACGTTTGGCTTGTCCGCTCTCCACCGTCCAAACTTCTTCGTCCTCCAAACCATGACCTCCGAGGTTTTCCGCCGAAACATTGATCGTCTATTTGCGGTCCCTTTTCTGCCCTCTCTCCGTCGCTTTTCTGTCGGTTTCTTCTTGGGCCTTGTCCCCTCCGCGTAGTTTCTTTGCCCGTTGTTCCCAGGTAAATCTTATAGCCATTAAAGGTTCTATGGGGTTTGAACCCTTCGCGCCATTCCATTACTCGATCTTTCCTTCGTGCTGCCATCAACTCTAGGCTTCTCACCGTTGTCTTGTACAGGCTGTCCGTCGTATCAAGCCGTTGTCCGTCCGTGTCTTCCATGAAACCGTTGCACCCAAAACCCTTGGGACAACAACCTCTATGTTTTCCCTTCTCTTTGGTGTACACGTCCCCGTCGCCGTCTTTTTTTTTTTTTTCACCACTTCCGTGTGCTTTAGTTTTTTTTTAAACTCCCTCTTCTTGTCGGTTGTGCTCCCTTTTTTTCTTTTTCCTTACTTTTCCTGTTGGCTCACCCTTTTCTTGTTCAATATTTCCTTCCTTCCCAATTAACCAAATTTGAGTCTGAAAATCCGCGGGTATCTATCTTGGGCTTATCTCTAGTTGCAGGATCGGTCGCGCCTAAGCTGGGGGGGCTTTCCGACCGATGGTCGCGACCTGTGCCACTCTAGGTTGCACCCCAACATAGTTATTATTTTACCTAAGATTTTTTTTGGTACAAGCTGTGCTGGTCTTCAAGTTAGGGTCGATTCGGGTTCATCCGCGGTGGAAAAATCTGGCAGGGAAGAAAAGCCAAGTTAGGCCTGGTTTTCTGGGTGCGGGTTTTACAAATACCAACTGTTAGACTTTTATATGATTAGGGTTTCAACCAAACCCTTAACAATCTACATTGGAACCCTAAAAATGATGGAGATATAATAAACAATAAATCATAAAGACATACCTTTTTGTGAAAATTAATTTCCCTTGCACTCTAAGCTTTGATCTCTCTTTGGTTACAGTCCTCCACAACCTCGAGATGATGGATATCCCATGATCTCTTGCTAATGGGTGATAAGAGATTTTTCATAAACTGTGACTGCTGGGACTCATATAATCCAATATTTATAGAATACTGTTATAACTCTAATCCTCTTCTGACAATAAAATTATGGTTACCTTAATAAGACTAAACCGATCCTATCAGTTGAACTTCCACTAATAAATTGATTGTGTAATTTATTAATTCTATAATAATTCCAACACAAGATAGTCTTATGTGATACAATGACTCCAGTAATCAAGGTTGAAGATATCAGCATGGTATCGGCCGATATCAAAATTGACATGATGCCAATAACAGCCAATGGGCTTCAATTAAGGGTGTCAACGGGTCGGTCCGGGCTGGTTTCAGTCCAGGCTGAACCGGTGTCGGGTTTTATAAGCCTAGCCCAAAACGTGTCCATTAAGAGTTCGGGCTGGGTTGGGCTGCGCTGGACACAATAACTAACGGACTGGTCCGGTGTCGGTTTGTTATCGGGCTAGGCTTATTGAGGTGATTTCGGGCTAGTTCGGTCCGGACCGGATTTATCAAACTTATCGGACCTATTTTATATGTAAGATATATATCCTATTTTATTATTTCTATCTATAAAATTAGCGTCATTCATTCTCTATGTATGTAATTCAATAAATTGTAACAATTAACATACTCTTTTCAACTATATATTCATATAATCTTTCGGATCAAGAAGTGAACTATAACAGTGTAAATATAATCCATCAAAATTTAAAACTATTAAAATTAAGAAACTGGGCCCGGATGGACCTTACCGGTGTTCGGGTTAGGTATTATTGGTTCGGGTTAGTTTGGGTTTCTTAACAGGCCGGTCCGGTCTGATTTCGGTCTGGGCTGAAACGGTGTCAGGCTTTACAAGCTGAGACCGAAACCTATCCATTAAGGTTTGGTCCGGGCTGGGTTCGGGTTATATTGGGCCGGCTTGGTCTGTGTTACCGGGCCGGGTCCATTTTTGACACCCATAGCTTCAATTGAAAATAAACTTTTTTTCGGTTCAATATCGGATTAGTATGCGATACGGCCGATCCGATAGAAGACGGTCATGGACTCATGGGTGTTGCTTTCTTTTCCGCTTGATTCCAATCTGACGGTAGAAAGTCTCTCAGCACAATTTGGCCTCACGTCGAAGCGTCATTCTTCCTTTCACAGTATCAGTTTTCCCTCCGACAGCACCCCTGGATCGCCTTCAACAGTTCAACCCCAAGTCTCCAACACAGCTCATTAGGGTTTCTTAACGGTACGCTTTCACGACGCTTATACTCATTCAATTTACAGAGACTAAAATTTTAAATTATTTTCTTTAAATATTACTCCAGTTTTCTCTTCCATTTTTCTTTCGAATCAAAGTCCGGAAGAAGAAAGCATTTTTATCATCGATTTTTTTATCTTCCCGTCTGAAAATTTGAAACACAGGAACGAAGCAGATTAGATTGGAAGCTCCAAAAGTTCAGGAAGTTCGAGTAATTGAAGCGAGTTACTTAGTTTGATATTTGAATTATTAACAGTTGCAGTTTAGATCTATTGTTTGTTAAAATTATGACAGTGAATTTAAGAAAGATGAAATCTAGAACTGTTTGATATTTAAACTGATAAGTTGCTATTCCCATTCATTAATTTATATTTTTCAATCTGAAAATAAAGTTTAAAAATAAAAAAAAATAGATAAATGATCAAATTTTGGTATTTTAGTGAAGCAAAGTGTGATGCATATGTCTTGAGAATTCTTCTTTTGAATCTTTTTTATTTTTTTTATTTTTTTATTTTATGGTGTGGGTGTATTTATGTATGTGTGTTGGAGTCTTCATTTTTCATAATTATATTATTTTCCTCTGCAAATTTAGGTAATATTTAAGGGTGTTAGCTCATTCATTTCAGGTTGCTATATGGATTTATTGATGAGATAAGCGGCTTCATCTTTCATGGACGGTAGATGTAATTTGCCCTTGCCCGACGCATATCTTGATTTTCTGAAAGACAATGGGATCGATCCTTCAATCTATGTTATGTGTGATTCAACCCCACGCTATATAAGGTATCCTGAGTTCACTATTGAGCAAAGCAGCATTTGTCTCATGTAAACCTTTTTGTTGAAATTCACATAAAGATATCCTTGTTAATAAATCCCTTGTGTTAAGGATGGATTTTTACTCATTAATCTTGATGGATACAGTGGTAATTTTCAGCAGTGTTAATGCTAGGCCACCAAAACCAACCATTTTGAACACTTCCAGTTTTGCAGCTCGGTAGCTAGATTGCTAGGCACTGTGAATGGTGTCTACTCTTAACTGCAACTCTCCCCCCCCCCACAAAAGAAAAAGAGAAGAAAAGATAGACATCGGCAACATGACAGGATTGGGTGAAACTCAGTTTATGATTTTAATTAATGTCAACATTAAGCAATTATAGGTTCCTCTGTGTACTTAATTATCCTGGTTTTTGGTGGACAAGCAGATTTTGCTTATGTGAAAGCCATTTGTGTTCATTGATGAGTCTCTATGATTTATATTTCAGTTTTGATGCATATAGTACTATGTGATGATTAAGTTCTTTCCTTTTGAAAGGATGAAACCTGGCACAGAAGATCAGGTGCAAGAGGTTGAAGACGAGATCAAATGTAAGCTTGAGAAAGTGCTTTGGTTACCGAGGTTCTTTTCCATTCCACCATCTATTCAGATTGCCAGCTCGAAGGTATATCAGGATGGGAAGGTGAGGAGTACTACGTTCAGAACATTTGAATTATCTGGTTATGGTATTAGATCTTAAGTGCAAGTCCTGGAAAGATGTTCAAGTTTCCTTTTCACACACATCCTGTCAGGCAAACTCTTTTACAATTGTGAAAGCCTTATTTACCTGTGTTTACCTTTACATTTATTGACTTGCATGCATCTGGTCTTATCGGTAGATGTACTTTATTCAGATATATGGAATGGATGCGGCTTCTGGAGCTGCTGTTTTGGCTTTGAATGTCTCAGCTGGAGATCACGTCCTTGATCTCTGTGCTGCTCCAGGTATCTTGTTTTTCTTGTATTTTGTGATCTATCATTACTTATTGCAATTTTTAATAATATAATTTGTTACCTAAATTTGACATTAGTGGTCAATTGCGATGGCGTTGATGGTTTGGTTTGTTCAATGTTGCATCCTGTAATAATTGCTGCTTTCCAAAGTTTAAATTACATTATGCTGGGTGGAGTTTTCTTCTAGTAGTGCTATATGCTAGTTGAAGTTTCAAATATTTTGTTCAAGGGTACAAGAAGAGTTTGTCTAGTTTTTGTTGCCTTTTATTTGTCAGGCATGCGTGAGCGTGTGTATGTGTTACCACACCTTGTTGCTGGTATTATTTATCTAAAACTTGCTTCTGCCTATAAGGTGATTTTGCTAACACATATAGCTCTTATCTGGTTGCTATTTATATGATTGCCAGGTTGGCTGCACCCCTTTGCTATACAAGCCATGCTCATTTGCAAGAGTTTTAAGTTTTCTCCTGCCTTTTGCATTACTATTTCTTGAAAGCTATCAGGGAAAAAGTTTCTTTTTATTTTTTCCCCTAACTAACTGTTGAGGTTTTCTGTGTGAATTTGTTTTTAATTTTTTTAGCTTCATTTCAGGTGCAAAGCTTTGTATGCTCCTGGATCTTCTTGGTAGCTCAGGTTCGGTGACGGGGGTTGATGTTGCAAGACATCGCTTGGCAGCTTGTCGAACGATGATACGGAAATATAACTTGGGTGATTATTGTCGACTTTTTGTCGCAGATGGAACAACATTTTCGTTCTTACCTTTGAGCACTCAATGGGATGCTGAATCATGTAATGAATCAGGAAATAAGTTTTCATAACCATATCACAATTACTTTTTGAGTTATTGTGAAACTTAAGCACCTACCTATCCCTGTGAAATTCTTATTTTTTTAATTAAAATTTTTTATGCTTCTTCCTGCATTTTGAGTTTAAGTGTTCTGTCTATAAATGCATAGGTGCACCAAAAACTGAGGAGAAAAAGGACGTCTTCAAAGAGTGGACGTCTAGGAGATTGTGGAAAGAAAGAAAACTTGCTAGTAAATCTAGGAATTATAACACTTCAGAATTAGTTCTAGGGGCTCAAGAACCAGAGATGCTATTCTATGGACGATGTACAGGTGTGGTTGGCCTTACTAAAAATGAAGTACTGAAAACTTCCAGCGGCAATGAAGCTTTGCACTCTGGCTATGACAAGGTGAACTTCTTTCTGCATCTATATTAGAATAGCGCTAACTATTTCTCTCCCTCCCTCTCTCTCTCTAACCGGAATTAATTATTTATTCATTTCAGTTTGGCTTTGTGATTTTGTTGATCACTTGATTTAGACTAGCAATGATGTATGGGGCTGGATATTGGCAGTAAAAAAACTACATATAAACAAACTTATTGTAGCTGAAATGTGGATGTTGAGATGCAGTAAAACTAAAGAAGATAAAATAAGAAATGAACAAATTAGAGCTAATTTAGGAGTATTTTTCTGATACATGATAAGTTGCAAGAAAGTCGTTTGAGGTGGCATGGACAGGTGCAACAGAGGGATGCTCTAGTGCATAGAGGCTAGTTGATTCAGGTGCTAAAAGATCTAGGGATAGGCCTAAAATGACTGGAGGAGAAATAGTGGGAAATATATGCATAACTTAGGACTAGTAACTGTAACTAATACCGAAATAAATGAACCAGAACTTAGGGAAAAAAAAAAAAAGAAGAGCAAGAGGGAAGAGAGAATGCTGATTCTGCTGTAGAAGGCAGAATCGATCTGAGCCATTAGACTCTCCCATTCACCCTCATTTATAGTATTGGATTGTTACAGCATTAAGGGATAAGGCTGCCATATGTCAACATGACAGAGCAGTCTTATAAGACTAAAGAGAAGAAAAGAAGTCCTATTAATCTAAAGAGATAGGGAACTCCACATGTCACAATAAGGTGGAGTCCTAATTGCATAAAGAGATTAAAAGGAATCCTAGATAATTAAAAGATAATGTAAAAAAAGGCTTATCAACCTAGGTATCCAAGGCTGCTTTGACTTAGTCAAAGCAGCCAGCTAGATGGCACTAATCCTGAGATGTGATTAGCACTATCTAGTTGTCGAGATTGGGAATGGACCATGGTGAATGGGTCCATTCCCTTATTGTTATATTGTTAACAATAACATTTATGGCTTTGAATAAAACTGGTTGGAGAAAAAAGATCCACGTTGTTGACCCCTTTTAGTTGTGATAAGGCTGAGTTGAGTTGATTTGTAGAAGTGGCAAGGGGTAGGGTAGGGTAGGGTTGGGTTTTGGGTATAACCTTTCCCTTACCATCCAAGGGACGTGGGAGGCCTTTGCCCTTACTCTACGGAGTAGGTTGAAGACTTACCCTTACCCCTTACCCCATAAGGTATGTGTAAAATTCCCATTACTCATTAGGTAAATTGGTAAGGTGGGTAAAGTTCCTATCTAGAACATTTAATTAGGTGAGTAAGTCCTTTTTACCCTTGCCTTTCCCATTTAGCTTATAAGGTAGAGAAATCCCATCCTAACCTCCAAAAAGATGGGAGCCAACAGTAAATATTGTATATTCGTTTTTGTATCTTTTTAAATATATATATATATATATATATATATATATATATATATATATAATATATATATATATATATATAAAAAGAAGCACTGAAAGGGGGGGAAGATGCCTAAAATCTCTGAAACCATTTTCTGGAAATTCTCTTTCCTCTAGATCTTTTTAAATGACCTTTTTTCTTTTTTTCTGGCTGACCGGGCTAGATCTGCTGGAAGGGAAAGTCGCGGGGCTCTGCGCACTGGGAAAATGCTGACGCGACGGGAAACCGGCCACCTTTTTTTGTTATTGAACTGAACTCCTCGTATTGTCTTTTCATGTTCTTATTTTACTTCCAGTAGTTAGTGAGTTTCCTTGAGCCAATATTCAATGTTTCTTTTGAGGAAACTGTATCTTAAAAGATCTTTTTCCATAAAATTATTTTTCTTTAAATTTTGTTGAGTTTTATGCTCTCTTTTGACTAACTAAAGCAGTTATCAGGTGCTTGTGGATGCAGAATGTACGCATGATGGGTCAATTCGGCACATCCAAAAATTTGAAAATTGGGGCTGGAAAACTCTTGAACGTCGAGTACTGGATGCACAGCGAACAGATACCTTGACCCATCTCCAGGCAACTAATTCCTTCTTTAGATACCCTTTGGATAATGTCTTCTCTTGTTAAGTTATTGGTTTTTAAATGGCCCAAATAATAGATGGTTTTGGCATGTAGAATGAAGGCCATTAAATGCACTGGTAAGGAGAAGACCTTGGAGGAGAGAACAGATATGATTGGGTTTGAATTAACAACAAATATGACTATTAAATAGAATTGAATGCTAAAAACAAGATTCGTTTAGCCAATCCCATTTGGTTCGGACAAGTATGAGTTGATTTTAGCTGATTTGGATTGCCCGAACTACTTTTTATGCAATGTTAGCCTTATAAGAGGTAGACTGATACATTTTTAAAGAATTGCTGGTAGCTACTCCATCCAGTCTTATAAGAATTTTTGTGAGCAATGTGACCTTGGAATGCCAAGATGTTTAATCTCTACATGCGTCCAGATTCATGTAGTTACATATTTAGTTCTTTGGATATTTCTGTGAAGGAAATTGTAGAGGGTCTATGTTCACTCCATAAACCATTGGAAAAATATATTATCTGTCTTGGAAGGGGAAAATGTGTTCCAAATTTACTAGTTATATGAATGTCCTGGAGATCTGATGTAATCTAGACATTAAGATAACCAATCAATGTTCTTTTTGTGATGCCTAGTTTCTTCTGAGAAAGTTAGTCTTTTGTCTTTCTATTGAGATCTAAAAAGTCAGTGACTCCTGTACACTTTTTCAATGGAATGCACATTTCAGGCACATCAAAAGACCCTTTTTTTTTTTGCTGCTTGTTTTCATTTCACCATGTGCTATAGGTTTCCTAGTTGCATCTATTGGAACCTGTCCTTACAATCCTATAAGTGTATATGCAGTATGCTACAAACAGGCAAAATATACAGAAACAAATCTTTTAGAGTGCAATATTTCTAACATCAAATTAAAGTTGGAGTGCCTCGTCCTTCTGAGTTGAAGAATATGAATTATCTTCACTTGAGATGGAAAGATGTGTTGGAATGTATGCTACTAAGGGTGCTGGATGACAGGGAAGTTGAATAAGAGGAGAAGCTGTTTAATCTGTCCAACGAGATTCTGGAAAATAGTAAATTTTAGTAAGGGAAAGTAAGGTGTGGGATACATGATCACTATCCCAGATGGTATTGATATCTGGTTTGGATATAATCTGGTATTGTCATTAAAAAGGTACAATAAAAAGTTGGTGCAATAAAAATATTAGTCTATACTTTTATATATTACTCACATAATTATCAAGGTATTGCGCGCCCAAGCGGTTTTTCAACCCCTGGGCATTTGGTCACCTTATTGTATCATGTATTTTTTTAATTGATTCAGTTTGTAGCATTTTTATTAGATGTATAAAATACATATACACTATAATGCATGAAATCATGCGTATGCATTAAAAACAATAAAATTTGATGCTCTTACCCCCTCCCTTTTATATTAATCCTCTTATGGAGATGTACCCTTACGCGTCTTGAGTACGCCTAGTCCACTCGCTTTGTCGCCTAAGCACTCATGCAGCCTTCCAACACCTTGGGTCACTTTGTTGCTGTGATAACTATGATTACTCATGTAAATTAATGATTTTTAAATACAAATATATGCTACAAATGAAATAAAGGAAGAATTTGCAAGTAGCAGGGCCAAGGTATAAAATAAGAGATCGTTTCTGTATATTTGATATTTGTGCCAAGCATTTTGTAATAAGTTATGTGCACAAATAATTTTCAAATACATGAAAATTACTTTGTGCTTGAATGTGGTCGTGGGGACAAAATTTTATGGAGCAGTGTTAGGGTTTTTTTTGTAGATTGTTCAGATTTAGATACTTTGTTGTTGGGCAGATTTCTGTTCGGAATATTTTTGCTCGCTCTGTCTTGGGGTTGGGTTTTTTTTAATTATTATTATTATTTTTTTTTTGGGGGGTATTGTTTTCTTTTTTAGGGGACAAATTATCACATTTAAATTATTTGTTAGATATACCATCTCACCCCCATCCATTAGGAAATCTTAGTTCAAGCCCTTCGCATCTAGGTACAGGATGCCCCTTTGCATTTCCGATTGGAGATGTAGAGATGGGAAAGCAGAGCTAGAGAGAAGTTATTTCTTTCATGGATAATGTTTGCTTTTTGAAGTTTTAACTATTAGGTCATGTCATTTTCCTACATATGTTTTCTCGCACATATAGATATATCTTTATTAGGGTTCTAACCTATGACTTATTTTAGATGTGTTTGCTTTTTATCCATGCAGTTACAACTTCTTACTAACGGTTTCAGACTGTTAAAGGCAGGAGGGTCACTTGTTTACAGCACTTGCAGGTACCATGCATTTAAGCTATTCTTTTTGGCTATAGATTTGTCTTTCGGATTATCTTTTCTGCCATTTTTTTTTTATTTTTTTTTTATTTTTATATATATATATACTATTTGCCTTTTATCCTGCCCTGGTATAGTTTAACAACTGCTCAAAATGAAGATGTGGTGGAGAAGTTTCTTTCACAAAATGCTTTGGCTGGTAAGAGTGGGTAAGAGTGTGATTTTAATAGATTGAAATGCTGTTCTATCCCATCAATAAATTATTTTGAAGTTTGGAATTTTGAATTTTTAAAAATTTTGGTTCCTAACGATTTCATCTATCAGAATTTGTTTCCAAATTTTAGGTGTATGGTAAAGCTACTTTGCCAATAGGATAGTTATACATTTGACACAGACAATGTAGATACGTTCATACTTTTGTCAGCTTAGCTTCTCTTTAGTGGTTGACTAGGATATTCCACTGGAAAGTCTTGAATAGTCAGTACCAGGTCATTGGTTGAATGTGCCACTGCCCTGATTAGAGTATTTCTGATATACTTTATTCATATATTGAGCAATTTTCGACAGATGGCTCAGGTTTCATTTTCCTCTTCCTCCAGGCCCTATTTGTTTTGTTGTAAATTTTCCCTGCAAATGATATTTTTCATGAAAATTTTTCTAATTTTTCAATGTATTTCTTTGCATTATACGTTAAACTAACAGTGGAAATCCTATTTTATGGGAAAAAATTTCTTTTCCGCCATTTTACCTGGAAAAAAATAGAGTCTAAATGTATTTGTATTGGACATTGTTTTTGTATTTACTAATTAATTCTATTTTTTGAGCAGAACTACAGGAGATTGATGCTGCCAAAAACTGGCCTTGTAGAAGTGGGCGGATACCAAATACCTTGCGGTTTGACCCTTCCACATCTCACACTAGCGGACTTTTTGTTGCAAAGTTCACAAAAATAGTGTCTTAGTCAATGTTGTGCTTTTTATAACCAATTGTATTTTTAAATCTTATTCTTGGCCTCATTTTCAATGAAATGCAGCATTTTTGTACCTATGGCTCCTAATCTGAAGCAGTAAGATGCTGCAAAGGTATAAGAGATACTGAGTTGCATGAGAACAATGGAAAAACTATATAAAGTTTGGGAGGGGGATTGCCATGATACTGGCATGTAATGGAATCCCTATGCCAAACCAATGCGAGCGTGGGAGATGAGAACACGGTTCGTATACATGGGGGCAGAGTGTTAGGGAGAAGAGAGAATGTGAGAGGGCGCATCATGCCGTATGTGGGTGAGCCATTTTCCTACAAAGTTCCGAGGCACTTTTCGAAGGTTGATGAGATTTATCAGAATCCATTTTACCCAGTAGTTGGATTACACCCCAAGGGAATAGTTTGATTGGTAAAGATAACACCTCAAAGAGATCAAGAGTAAAATATCTTTGGGGCCTATCTAATCCCTTCCCCCCATCCAAAAAATAGAAAAAAAAAATTTGCGCTGGACCAGGATGACAATAATTGCAGGGGGTGATAGCAATAGTGAATGAATATAGGCCACCTTAGAATGTAAGGGAGGCTGTTGAAAGACTTGTCTCCCTGAAGGCAGATTCAAGTCACACTGTTCGTCTTGTAGAGAGGGACAGAGAGCTTCCATGGCTGTAGAAGTAGAGGTTCTATGCTTATAAAATTTTTAGAAAGTTTTTCTCCACTTTGGGTGAAGAGAAATTAGCCATTGAAATTCATTATTAGTTCTCCTCCAAAAAGAACATCGTCGTTGTCCCTGTTAAGTTTTCATCTGAAAAGCTTGAATTAGTAAGTTTATGGATTCTCACATATATAAGGCATGTAAGGTTCTAGTCTTAAGCAATGTAGGACTATTTCCATCACTCTCCTTCAAGTGTTGTCTTTCTTTTGAGTGATAGTACATGTGGTAAATGTGGTCTTATTTTTTGATGACTGTAAAAAGGGAACCTGGAGCTCTGATATCATGTTAAGTTTTTATCTCAAAAGTTTAACTAGTAAGTGAAGGTATTCTCACATATATAAGGCACGCAAGGTTCTAGTCTTCAGCAATGTGAGACTATTCTCAACACTCCACCTTATATGTTGATCCTCTTATGAGTGGCAATACACGTGGCAAATGTGGTCCCATTTTTGGGTGACCGTAGTTTCTCTTTTTGGGTGACTATAATGAAGGAACCTAGAGCTCTGATATCATATTAAATTTCTATCTTAAAAGTTTAAATCAGTAAGTGGATAGATTCTCTCCCTCCCATTATCGTGGGATCTCATCTAAACCTTAAAACTCACGTGTGGAGAGATTCTTCTTCCATCATGGATGGATGACGAAAAACTCTGTCTTTTGCATAATAAGGGACATTGCATCCGAGGACACAGAGGCCAAGTTTCAGGAGGCTTCCTCCTCTTGAAGGTCCACAAGCGCTTGGTTGATGAAATCCTCCATTGCATCCTTACTGATTTGCATGATTTGCCAAGTGGCAAAATATTAGGGGCATAAAAGAAAGTTTCCATCATCAATGGTCCATAATATTTATAAGAAAAAATTTCATCTACAACCCATCAAAGATTCTTAACATCATCTACACCCACAAGAATGCTGAAACATCACCTAGGTCCACTAACTTTGGCTGTGGTAATCAAAGAAGTCCACTCCGTCAGTTGATTCCCGTTAGATGCTGACGTCAGGTGGATTGAAATTTTTCACGGACAAGAATACCCTTTTGTAGGTTGAAAAGACCAATATACCCTTCTGACAATTGTTTTGAAACCTCCTCTATTTCGAACTGTTTCACTTCGAAACAGTAAGTGAAACAGTAGAACTTGAGACTTAACATTTTCCTTCTCGACGAGGACGACAAGGACGAAACCCTACCTCTACTCGACGAGGACGAGGACTACGAAGTTCAAAGTTTTCTTCTTTGCCGTCAACGGGGCCTTCATCTTCCTCGACCACGGTTATTACTGCAACAAAGGTAGGTAAATGTTTATCAATGTTGAGAAGTTTGCTTGGTCTGGACAAAATTTCGTGCAAACAAGGTAGCAGGAAAATTTTTGCTTTTCGATTTCATGTGCATGGATATGGAATCCTACTCTAATTAAAAGGATATTATAGATAATACTAAAACTTAAGAGAGGATTTGTGAAGCCGTAGGAGAAATAGCAGCAGATTGTTTCATCGCAGGTTAAAAATCTTGGACGATTATCTAGCAGTTTGATGAACAGTTTGTTTTCACCGGGAAAAGAAAAGAAAAAGATGATTTGCATAATGATGAAGATGTCACTTCCATTCAATTTGCATTTTTGAAAAAAAAATCAACTACTTAAAGCTTTTCTGATTCTCCAATGGAAAGAGGGAAAATAAAATCCGTAGAAACCCAATAATGTCTTTAGGTTTTGCAGATCAATTTCTCTTCTTCTTAACTTACTTCTCCAAAAAAATTAGGATTGTTACTCTGCTTTCCTCTGTACTTTAATGGCGTCCATGTTTCTGTAGCATTTGGGTATTTTGTGGAAACTGTAAAAACCTCCCAGATTCATCCATTTTCGACCCAAATTAAGTTTCGGATTCGCCAATGTCAGCCTCCCCTAAATCTAAACATGGCTTTGTTGCAGCAAGGATAAGTAACATTTGAAGGCTAAATTCGTAAATGAATATAAATTTTCTTTTTTAAAATTTTTATTTGAGGGGTAAAATTGTATTTCAATAATTTTAGTGATTTCCGTCAGTTAAGTGGACTTAGATGATGTTTCGGCATTCTTGTGGGTGTAGATGATGTTAAGGATCTTTGATGGGGTGTAGATACAATTTTTTCTATTTATAATGAAAAATTTAAATATTTTGATGCAATGGCAAATGAACATTAGGTTTCATCAGGCAAGGATTTAGAAATGAGATGGAAGGTTAGTAAGACCATCAATCCCATTCCATACCGGGTGATCCAAGTTGATATTGATCGGCATTAGAGTAGCAGCTCTGTAGGAAAAGGTCTATGCCTATGTAAGCAGAGGTCCTCAATTCAACTCTTTTTCACCTGTTGGGCCACTGCCATGAGGTTCCATGGTTTCGTCAGTCTCAGTTTTTCCTGGTTTATGTGGATTGCAAGGTTTTGGTGGGTCTTCCCCATAAAGTCAAAAGAGGAGGCTTAATGAAAACAAAAACATTAATGCAATGTAATGCATTAAAGGCAAAGCAAAGAAAAAGAAATGTAGCTGCAAAAGCATTTATGGATTACACAATTATTTTCAGTTAGAGTGTGAAGCAGAGAAAGCAATGTATGATTGGTGGGTAGAGGAAAAAAGTCCCTCCTTCTCCTTGTTGCACTATGTAAAGGGGTAAAAGTAATTCTGGATCGAAATTGTGAAATCAAACAGGAAATTGAAAAAAAATTGAGTCGAGACAAACAAAAAATGATCGGTTCATTTTTGATTTTATACATAGTTAATCGGTTCAATTGTGATTTAGAACCATAGAAGTCAGTTAATCGATAAAAAAACAGATCAAATAAAACTGAATAAAACTGGTTAGGAAACTCAATAAAATCAATTGACTACCTAACTTAGTATATTTTTAATGTTTTGTGCATCGACACAATGTCATGTGATATGATAAACTTAGTTTATTATTTAATATTTAGAGTCTTGTTGTTGAACTATTACAGTCATAAAATATTCGATCCTTCCCAATAAACCATGTAAGAAACCTTTTATGGATAGATCATTGAAAACGGTAAGAAATTGATAAACCACTTATTAATCGGTTCAATTTTGGTTTGGAAAACAAGAACCAATTATTAATTGGTTCGAAATAATTGGTTCGATTATGATTTCTTTTTAATAATAACTGTGAACTAAGCCAAGCTGAGCCAATAGACCGTTTATGAACCAATTTGACAACCTTAAAGGGGGGAGGGGAGAGAGTTCAAGATACATAACTTACACTAAGCCATAACGTAAGAGAACGATTCTAAGTGGGTTATTGTACCTTTCTAGTGGTAGGACATTGGTATTTTCCTGTTTTGGGCAAGAGGCTATGGTTCCTTTGTTAGTCAAGCCAGAATTTGGTGAGCATTGTAACTTTTATAATTTTATTTTATATGGTGAGTTCCTTGTACACCTCTGATGTTGATAAGGAAAAAATTGTATTTCTATTATTATTTAGTAGAGTGGAGATTTTTAGGATTAGAGTCTCGGTGTTTTTTTACCCTCACTTTGAGGATTGTTTTCCACATTAAAACTCTGGCAAATTCTTTTGACCTACTATTAGTGTGTACTAGGTGGGATCCACGAAGTAATTATTTCCGAGCACTACTCATAGTTACTATTTAGGAGCACTATTCACATGGTCACTATTCATAAAATTACTATTTAAAATTACTATTCATTGTATTATTCATGTGTAAAGTTGTTGTATTTCTCCATTAATTTACATGTGGGAAAAAGATTCTGCGATTATATTTGCAATAGGCCTTACATGGGCCCGAGGTTTACCCAGTCTATCCGATAAAATCAAGGTGGGCTGTAAGTTCCTTGTTACCAAAAAAGGGAGGGGGGGGGGGGGGGGATAAGGGGTACAATCCATATCGGATGGTGGCGACCAATCCCGATCTTGACAGGGGAATTCATATGATATGATTTCAAGATTTCAATACTTGAAAACATATCTCTTGGATGAAAAATGGTTCAAAATACAAGATTAGTGTATGAAATCATTGAAAACAAACTCAAGGTCCTTTTTAATTTGGATGGTCAGTCATGTTTATGCTATAGTAGTATCTATTATTTTTAATCTTCTTGAGTATAATCATCCGTTGTAGTCTAGTTGGTCAGGATACTCGGCTCTCACCCGAGAGACCCGGGTTCAAGTCCCGGCAACGGAATTATTTTTATTTCCTTTTATTTCCCACTCCACTTTGTAACAAAAAATACCGTTCCAATCCCAAAAAAACTGAAATATAATAAATGAAAATTTTTTTTTCTACTTTACCCCATCCTTAATACATACGTCAACCCTCAATACTCCCAAACAAAAAACGGGGGGAAATAAAAAATAAACTAAGATAGGAATTTACAACATATATTATTTAATTGATTATATATTATATCATGATAAATATTGTTGTTTGATATGATTAATGGTATTTATTTATATTTAAAAAAAATTAATATAATTTAAAATCTATATATAGATTAAAATATGTTTATCATTATTGTGATAAACTATTATTATTTCTTTACTTATGTCTTATAGTACCAAACAGTTACTATTTATTTTTACCAAAAAAAAAAAAAAAATTCAGTTAATATTTATGATTTATAATTTATTTTTATAAATGATTTGTCATAATCAACTCATAAACATAAATATAAATTATACTAAAGAGAGCCTAAATAGAAACACCTTCTAACCTATTTGTAGATTTTATATTATATCAATTTATTTTAAATATAAATAAGTACAATAATTCATACCAAACAACTACATATGTCATAATGTATTATATAATACATACCAAAGAAAGCGTTAGATAAATAGAAATTTATTGAAATCCAACAAAAAAAAAGAAAAAAAGATCCCCCTCTTCCCATAAAAAAAAAGGTAAAATATAAAGAAAAAAATACAATCAAACCCAAACTGCCCACTATTAAGGTAGTTGGTAGGTCTCCTGCTACAACCGATAAGACATTCCATAACAATGTTGCAATTCAACAGAGAATAAAATTGGAAAATCTTTACATGCGGCCGTATGTAGAACCCTTTCACATTCTTTCTCCTCTTTGACACAATCTCCTCCATCTTGCTCCATCTTGCCCCGCCCTTTTATTGCACCTACTCCTGTGTGTCCCATTGGTTGGGTATGGTGATTCCATTCCACACCGCGGGTGGTTTGATACTTTGATCCCCCTCCCTAGCAGGATATAAAAAGAAATGGGAAGCTGTGCATCAAAACATGAGGGCTATGGTACCGTAGTCTACAAACATATGCATTGCTTATGATCATATTCCTCACAAGTTCTCACACAAAGCTACAAGTAACATACAAGGGAGATTTCTTGAACAATCATTGAAAGGAATGTGATAGATCCAATGCTTACGTTGATGTTTAAGATGATATTGAAGTATTGTGGCACTCACTAGTAAGGTTCTAAATCTAGATATCTAACACCGTATCAGTCATGTCCAAACTGATCCAATTCAATCCAATCCAATCCGATTTTTTATTAAAATAATATTAAAATATACTGAAATCGAGGATCAGGGATTGATCAAATTCAAAACTGACACGAATCGATTGATTCAACCAATCTAATACAAATTACTTGAACCATGCTAACCAACCAGGTGTTGGGTTCTGTAGACTGCAAGGCTTTAACACCTTTCGTTGAAGATGAAGTCCAGTTGAACACAACATTTTTATTTTGTTACATGGAAATACCTCCATGGCAATAGTAGTTTTATATACACAATAAAAATGATGATTGAAAACATATATAATAAAAATGAAAATTGAAAACAGTACTTCCCCTTGGAATGTTGAAGTTACTTGAGCCTAACCCCACACAAAGAACAAGAATAACAAACAAATTAAGCCAATTTCATTGGATTAAATATGCTGATTAAACAAAGAGAAACAAAGATTAAAGAACCCAACTGGGTTGGGATCCAAGTACCTGAAATACTTTTCTTGTAAAGTCACTTTTCTCTTTCTTGTCTATCAATAGGAGAATGTGTTTTGAAAGCTGTATTGTATTTTAATGACAGGCATGGGAGACAAACCCAACATAAGTTACATAATCTGCAGCAACATATCAGGATAGATTTGCTTTTGGGACTTTTGGTGCCTTTGTCTCTCTCTACCATATCAACCCTTTTGAAATTCCAAGAAAAGACGAGAACTTTAAAGCTTGGAATTTGTTGAAGATCCCACCCAAAAGTTGCAATAAAAATTTCTCAAAAGTGTTTTCATATAGCTGGTAGATCATGCTATAGAACTTGACGTTTCTGTAATGTGTTAAAAGATTATTGCCTAATACTAGTTTGAACCCTGAAAGGGAGAAGAATTTTTACATGTGGCACTTGAGGTGTCTGCCTAGAATATTTCCATGTCTCCATCCTGTCATCATCTACCCACGTGGTAAGTTTTGGCTCGGTATCATCTGTCACGTGGGGAAAAATCACTTTATTCAAGAAATAAAGGCTATCAATCATTGGGCAAGAGTTCCAGACTAGGAGGGAATGGGGCTGATGTGGATAGTGGAACATTACACATGATGACTTGAAAGGTGTTGGATGATCGGAATTGCCATGTCATCCATTCATGAGATCCAGCAGTGTTTCAAGCTCATATTGATAAATAGGAAACTTTCTGCTAAATGGGAATATTTATAATTAAACCAGCTTCTCCTGTTTCCCTTTCGCAGCTCAGCATTTTCTGTTGCCATATTTCTTTATCCTACAATCTTCTGAATTCCAAAAGAACCCAAAAAAAGAAAAAAAAAGGGTGGGGAATATATAAAGAATTCAACATTGTCAGTGTTGGAAGAATCTTCCATGCCACATCAATTACATGATCGTTTTGTTCATAAAAAGGCTCAAATGGTCAGGAAGAAAGAGAATATTGACGCTGAGACCATATGGCAAGAATGCGAAAGAATATGGGAAAGCATTATCACAAGACAGCATGAGAATTTTTTTCCTGTTAAAAAACTTTTCCAAAAAGATATGACTTGACCAATTCTAACCAATGCTACCCCTCACAAAACATGTCACATGCCCATTTACATTACAACTTAATTAATCATGCATGTTGACCTAATTCATAAATTCATCTGCAATGCATCTTCACTTTGTCTGATATTTAGTAAAGCAACAAACATGTTCTACGGCACTGTTAGGACAAAATTTTACTACAGTTTTTTCTCTAATAATTTAGGGGATAGATGCAAGGCCAAGTGGCCCTGTACCAATATGAGCCAATGAGAACATGAGGCATCCAATAAAAATGGAATTTTTTAATTCAAAGAATTAAACCATTATTTTTCCTTCTTGTGTCGGTGCACAAAGTTGCACGTACCCCAATTTCTAAGTAAATTCCAAATCCCTCTCTGAACAATTGCCCACATTATAAAACCAATTCCATATCCCTTGAATTCCTCCATTAATTCCTCTTCACGTGGAACCTGCAAGCTTACTCATTGTTGTCCTATAAGGCCTTTAATTAGTTTGCTTGCATATTCTCATCTCTGCAGCATTTATGCCTATATAAGTTTATAACCCTTAAAATGCTGTCCACCATCCCTCCCATGCACCATATGTGCCAGCTATCTTTGCGTTGTGATTAGGTAAGCATATTGTTTTTATTGGCATTTTCTGAAAACATCCAATCTAGACTCTGAATTTGATATTGAAATGGGTTTTTGCTTGCCCTATCATGATATATCTTGCGATCCATGTTTGCTGTCAAGACCCAAAATTTCAAAGGAACACTACAAGAAAGTAGGTCTATAGCGGCGTTCTTAAACGCCGTCGTAGATATATTAAACGCTGGCAAATTGATACACCAGCGTTTCTTCAAACGCCGCATATAAGCCGCTAAAGGCAACGTAGCTAACGAACCACGGCGTTTCTAGCAAACGCCTGTGTATGTGACAATGCGCCTGCGTTTCTTAACAAACGCCAGTATATTGATTACTGGCGTTTTTAACAAACGCCGGAAGATTTCTTGAAAGTTTCACACGGACCGGCGTTTGATGAGAAACGCCGTTTATAAAACCTATAACGGCGTTTCGTCCAGAAACGCCTTTTATATACCTGGTGGTCATACGGCGGCGCTTACTAGAAAACGCCGCCATAAAATATGTTTTTTTTTAAATATCAAATCCATTTCTTTAGCAAAAAAATCCTCTCCCGCCCACCTGCCGCCTACCAAGGGCGGGATTTCAGCCGGCCCGCCTCCCCATGTATTGGTAGGCAGGCCGATTGATCCCCAACCCTTGGATCAACGGCAGGAACCTCCTGCCGCGGGAGAAGATTTCTTTCCATTTCTTTATCGTCACAACTGTAATCTGTGAAAACAAAATTAAAATGGACAATATAAATTTAAATTAACTACATTTAATATCAAGAAAAATTAAAAAACACTTATTAAAACTTGAAAACGAAGGAAAACTTGAATACGAAGGAAAAAAATTAGTACTTACATCATCCTCCACAATATCTGATGCATCACTCTCATTAATGGGCTGAGACTGCACTGGAGGGTCGTGCGTGTCAGCTACCTCAGGTGAAGCACGGGACTTTTCAACTTTTCTCCTTTGTTCAGCACATTTCACAGCTTCAGTTCCTGGATCCTCACTATCAGTAGCACCTTCAGCTTCCAAGCATGGATAGACCTTCATTGAAGCTGAAGCAGCATTTCTGACAAGGCTAGGTATACTATTTTCCACTTTCAAAGAAATGTCCGCAGAGTTAAATGCAGTTGTTTTCTTGCCAAAAACACCATCGCTTACTACCACTCTATCCAATGACGACTCTACATGTTCCATTGAACATTCAGAAGGTCCTCGAAGGTGAGAACAGGAATTCTCTTCTAGATCCTTGGCATCTGCATTACAAAAGATTGTTTTACCACTGTGAGAAGGAGAATTCGGAGGTTTTAGTTTTGGTGAATAATTGCTAGCATAGACATCTTTTGAGGAAGGAAACTCTAATGAATCAGTCTTATGAGGAAAAACCAGAGTAGCTGCAATCACAGGTCTCTTCTTTTGTACAGATTCTCTGAAGAGTATACCTGATCTCCTAGAGTTATTGCGCCTCTCTTCCACTTCAAAAGGGAAATCAATGAGACAACCTGAAGCAGTGTCAATATTAACTTTCTTTTCCACACCTCCTGGATGAAAGCTACAAACTGAAGCTGAACTACATGATACATTCTTTCTGTCCATGTCAACATTATGATTATCATTTGGAACGTCTGCAAAATTAGCTCCTCTAACACATGAACCGTTATCACCATTGCAGTCAAAACCTTTCTGCTCCTGATACTGATTTGAGAAGGTTGTCTGATCCATGTTAGATGCAGTATGACTGCTTGCTGAAATTACATCTCTCTGAACATTAAGAGTTTTAGAAATAACCTTATCTTGACCATTCATTCCACCTGAGGAGAGCTTTGGTTGCATCTCAACATCTTCAGATGCATCAGAGGTTCTCAAAGCCATTTTACTTTCAGCGTTTTGAGAAAATGAATCATGACTTGAACTGGCACTGAGTAAGTTACTAGTTTCGCTAGCTGTAGGTTGCTGATCAATGCATGTTCTACTCTTAAAAGAAGGTAGCATACCAGCATCATTAAAAGAACACCGACTAGCTGCCTTTCCCCGACATGGTCCATCTGAAAATTCATCCTCAATTTTTGATGCCATGAATGAAGTAGCTCGGTTAAAATGCATACATGATGAGCAAGGAGCTGAGCACACATTACATGTCCCAGATTCCACCTTCATTTGCACGTTTTCACTTGGAAAATGCCTACCGAATCTTTTCTCAGCTCGAGATGATCTCTGGTGAACAAAAGAGTTAAAATACATAAGCAAGAACGAATAATTCACAAACAAACAAAGTCACATCGTAAATACAGTAGCTCCAAACTGCAAAAACACAGCCATGCATCATAAAACAGAAATAAAATCGATAGCACCAACTGTACAGGTACAGCAATTGGATTGGAAATAGACTATTTTCAATAGCATAATGATACAGCAATTGGATTGGAAATATTAAACTCAACTGACATGGTTTGATCAGGTGCAACCATGGCAGAACAAATGGGAAGGAGAGACACAGCGCTAGTTTGGGGGTTCCAAAAGATTAATTGGCAAATTATCAATTTTATTATAATACAAAAAAAGTGCAGGAGCTAGTGAGAAAAGATTTAATGACTATTGAAAAGAAGATAGAACCATATATAGACTTGGAAATGTGAAACACGATTCATGTGGCTAACCTCAAACTGCAAATGTTAATTGATTTGAATTGAATTCGTGCTCTGCTACTTTTCTCAGAGACATAATGAAAATCCAAGGAGCATAAATGGGAGAAGCAAACATCAAGTAAGGTGTAGAGGTTTCTCTTATGGAAGTATAGGACCATGGCCTACATATGGTGTCTATAAGGTTGCCTTTTCCTCTTATGGAAGTATAGGACCATGGCCTACATATGGTGTCTATAAGGTTGCCTTTTCCTCTTTTCTAAGACACAATATATATAATATGTAGAGGATGGCTGTAGTGGCGTGGATAAATAGTCACTTATCCAAAAGAAAATTAAAACCTCCTACAATGAATTGATTTTGGAACTAACCAATATCAATGTTCCACTCTCAGCTGTGGAGCTATTCTAATCTTTCAATTTGCTCAACTAAGCTAATTTACTAAGCTATTCTAATCTTTCAATTTGCTCAATGTTCCACTCTCAGCTGTGGTGACATGACCTTTCATTAGACGCCTCTTTCCAATACAACATACAATCATTGAGACATGCATCGATCTTGTTGTAATCGAATCCCAAGTCCTTAAGCATCTTCTTTGTTTCATAGAAAGATTTTGGTACGTTATTATCTTTAGGTAATGCTCTCGTCAATATATCCAACAACATGGAAAATGACTTGTTACTCCAATTACATAGGCATTTTACGTGATATAATGCAACAATGAATGACAATGTCGTAAACTCCTTGCATCCTTGATACAATTCCTTCTCTGCTTCTTGCATCAGTCTAAAAAATTTGTTTTCCTCATCTCCTATACCCTCTGTGCCTCTAGTTGAGGTACTAACACCATCTCCTTCCACCACATGTTTGGGAAACGCATCTTGTAGTATTTCATGCATGTCAACAATATCATCTTGGTCTTCTTGGTCTTCTTCGTCAACCACAAATTGATCTGTTGATGCGGGATTTGTGGATCCAAATTCTCCATGACAATACCACGTCGTATAGCCGGTAATAATTCCGTCGACTATCAGGTGTTCATACACTTCTTCTCTTGTTCTACTCTGTTGATTAATGCAGTATATACATGGACATAAAATCCTATTCCCTGTGCTCACTCTAAAAAAAGCAAACTCTAGGAAAGCATTAACACCAGCTGCGTATAGCTCGCTCAAATGGAAACTCCTATCCCATTACCTCTGAATCCAACTCCTATCCATTTACTTTTTGAGGTACACACTTCTTCTCTTTTTAAGTGGTTGGAAAATTGAGAAAAGAAAAATTAGAAAAAATACACAAACAAAAACAAAGTAAAAAACATGTGAAATACAACCATCTGCCATCATATTCTAGAGAACATGTAGCCACTAAACATATAAACAGGAAGAATATCATCAATTTATGAATCAAATTCCGGAATGGTTGCAACCATCCAAGCTAGTGACTGAAGCATATGAACAAAAAAAGCCAAATAGTATATACATCATCCATAAAGTATACTGGGGAAAGGGAACTCACCATTGATTACCTGAGCAGAGGGATGACTAACTTTCAAAATGGTGCATCCATACTATTGTATTTTTGTCCTTTAGGTTGGACAGTGTACTTTTAGGGAGCTGAAAATATCAGTTCATGCCTCAAATTCTTGAGAAAGTGCTCGATATAGTTGCAATTTCATTTGGTTGACTTGAAAGAATGAAAAAGGATATGTGGTCGTATAATGAAGAACAATAGGGAGAATGTTTTGTGCAACTATGATGTGAATAGACAGTTTAACCATCATGGCAGCAATATTTTTATTTATGTAGATGAAAAAATTCAGAGAGCAGAGGAAATATTTCTATTGGGTGTCACTGACTGAAAAAAAAAATATGATGCTCTTAAAAATTGATCTGGTGGTTAGAGAAGTGTGGATATGTTTTGGAAAGATGGTAACTAATGTGAGGATTGCTCTCCATCTATTCTGAGACTGAATCAATTTCGAGTTAGAGTGAATCAGTTGAGAATTTGTTGGAATTGACAGGCTCACTGCTAATTTGGTTGGACTCAATACTTAGAAAATTGGGTTAAACTTTGATCGAAATCTGCCTGATTGATTCTGTTTTAGTCGATTCCAATGGCCTCCATTAATACTTCACTAGCTGTATCACTGCCTCCAAGCACAAAGATAAACTCTAATAATATTTGCTTAATTACAGAACCTTAAATGATTTGTCACTTTTTAAGGGTAAGTACTATAGTTACTCAGATTAACAAAATGAAAAGAAGTGTATGATTTCTAGGTTCCTACCAAACTGTGATCTAGGTTTCTCGTTTAACTAAATTCTCTTTTATGTCTTAAAAGGAGAAAAAGAATGCTAATGTAGACTAAACAAAGAAAAAGAACTCTTGATTGAAATCATTACTTACAGTCTTTATTTGTTTGGGGGAATAAGAAACCAAGTAAAGTGTCTAGGTTGTGGCCATGGTATCCTCTGTATGGGTCTGATTGTCTCTTTATCATTCATGCATGCTACGTAGTCTCCCATCCATCATTATAATTATCATGATCATGATCATCATCTATATCTAAAAGCTTGATACCGTCATGATTGAATATCCAATCCATGCATTACTTTTGAAGCTTTAGGAGCAGGCAATGATCCTTTTCTCCCCTGTTCATCACTTCAAATGACAGCTACTGAAGTGGGTTTCTCTCTCTCTCTCTCTCTCTCTCTCTCTCTCTCTCTCTCTCTCTCTCTCACTCAGAAAGAATCTCAGTTGATTGTAGAGATTCTTCTTGCTGCCTGTGACACTTTGATGGTTCTTTACTACAGTTCACACCTACCCTTTCCTTGCAGACAGTTTCTTACTTTCTTTCTTCCCAATAACCCTTTGTCATGTGGCAAAAAGAGTTTATCTTTTCTGAGGAGAGACTTTTATTAAGAAAAAGTAGGAAAGAGGGAGATTGAATGTTGGGTTGAGTCCATATACATAACTCATATGATAAGAAGAAGAAAAAGCACCATACAAAAGTAACTGTTTAGATAGCTTGATTTCTTCTGTCAATTGTGGGTCACTGAAAGATGCCTCTTGTCTTCATTTCAACAGAGAAGGGTTGCTTAGTGTTGGGTTTGTGTGTTGTATTTTATATTTTTGACTTGTATATGTTATTGGGCTGATTTTGGGTTCATTACATATACATGAATGAAATTGTAAATATGTAGGGATTAAGGTGTCTAAGGTGTCTTTTTCTTTTCCTTCTCCTCTAAAGGTTCTGGGGTTAGGGTTGGGGAGGATGGGGTGCTTATGACTTGCATGGCAAGACTCATGTTGTATGTTAGGCTTGATTCAGACCCAGGTCTAATGTAAAATAAAACATATGGGTAATAGATGAAGCCACTCTATTCTGGTCTGCACATCAATAATTGCTTTCTCTTTAAAATTAATGTTGCTGTTTAAGATGACATTGTAACATGTCCTGCCATGGCTTGTGATTTACCCTAGGATGCTGGCCAAAGCTCAATCTTGATAGCCAGTTCTTCTATAAGCACCTAACTTTCTTAGTCTTGCAAGGTTTCAAATGGATCATACCAAAAGACCGAAGGGTTTGTTGATGTTTGAAGGGCTTGAGGCTAGACGTTTTGTAATCTATATTGCCTCTGGCTTAAGCATGGTTTTAAGGAGCCAGTCTTACTGTAGGATTGATTGCACTAACACAACTAGTAGGTACATCAATATCTCACAAATCAGCAAGCAAAAGAGTGCCAGACACTGCACTTACAACCTGGCCGCAGGGTATTAGACGAACCATAAAACTTGTCTTGCTTAGATCTGTCAAATCACTAGTTGGATGGGGCTGAAACACTGATTGAAGTTATGTCTCCTAGGTGGAAACAACTCCTCAAAACTTTAGCCTATTCTGATGGTTAGAAAAAGAGATATGGATTGACTCCCAACTTAGAAACATAGAATTAGAAATTAGTAATTCTCAAGATCTAACAAACTAGCATTGGACGATGATCAAATAGGTATTGAAGGAAGGGTTCAATGAGGGGACGATCATACTAGAAATTGAGGGTCATCTGATGGGTAGCTTAGGAGATAAGGCAGCAAGAAGTTTCCGCAAGGATACTCATGAACATTAACCATAAATAGTGTTTCTACAGTCTCTCTCTCTGTCTCTCTCTCTCTCTCTCATGGAAAGATAGAAAGGTGGAAGAGAATAGAACATTAACCTCCTTTGCCATCACTTTCCCTTTGGCTGCTATTGCGATATAGAAACTGCTAACCTAAAGTTTTCATGGCTAAGTAAAATCGAAAATAGAAACTATCTAATATTCCTTTAGCTATTAACTAAACAAGACTTACTATTCTAAAAAATAGAAACTTCGAAAATGGCAAGTTCTTACTTGTTATTATATAAGTAACTAAAACTGAAAATAGAAAGTATTAATAGTTAAGATCTTGCTTGCTCAACACTCTTAAGAGGATCTTCTAAAAGATTGAGAGCTGGAAAAAAATTTCCCTAGAGTGACTTGCGGATGGAATTTGTGGGGCCCATGTGGGTCCCTTCTACTAACACATCAAAGGCTGGAAAGCATGAGTTGTACTGTTCACGCGACCATGTGGTTAATAGACTGCCTTGAACTGCATCACAATTGGATTGGTCAATTAAATTGGTTGGGCTTTGCTCATTGGATCGACTGGTCTAAACTGCTCCAGATCAGTGTTGCCTGGGAAAAATACAGGGTCTGATAATGGTCTTTCAATCCTTGAAGCTTCATGCTTCCTCATCTTTTTGAAAGACTCAGAAAATTTGTAATGGTATTGATAGTTTTCAGTGGGCAAAGCTTTAATTACATCTATTTCTCAGACAAATGATTCAAGGCACCTGAGCTTGAGAATTGCAACTGAGACTTATTTAGCTAGTTTTGTCTCATTTTGCCAATTTCATCTTGAAATTTGATCTTTATATGAAGGAATTCAACATTTCGATTAATTTAACCAAAATTTTGACATATGAATCATTTTTTTCGCTCATTTCGACAAAATATTGTATGTTGCATTTTGCTTCTGAATTTTGTTTCAAGGTCAAGTTGCCCATCCCAAAAATGAGTTTGACTTAAACTCTGTAACAAAATCTTAGAACAACTATAAAATTGCCTCTCTTAATAAAAAGACTTCTAATAAGAGATGAGGGATCTACTTGCATTATAGCAACTCCCATGAGTGTTCAATCCCTTTCCTAATTAATTAAAACCACTAGTGTGAACTTGAAATAAACTATTTTAGTCAGACTTCTAAAGTTAAATTCCATCACAAATTAACTCCCTAGCAGTAAATTCACCATAACTTTTTGATACAACTCAAAATTGCAATATCGGTTTAGTTGGATACGTAACTCAATAATCTATCAAACTATATTAATATCAAGCAAAAGAGAGAAGTTTTGACCATCCAAAAATATCCTCAAAGAACAATGATGGAAATAACCCAATTTCTTATAATATGATGCTCCATCAAACACCAAAATTGATTCAATGGTTTATCTAACCGTAGGAATTCTTCTCTACGATGTCCTTCCATCAACTTGACTGCTGTGAATTTCATCTTTTTTTGTCATTTCCAATCAGGGAGCTTTTGTATCCATATATAATGAAGAAACTGGAGCGGTGAACACTATGCTGATTTGCCTGCATTGGTTTCTTTCCAGTAGTTTGGGGCATTTAGAACTACAACCAAAGTTCTTTTGTGTGTGTATGGGGGGGGGATGGGGATGGGGTTAGGATGGCCTTATCTCACAATCTCAAAGAAAATAAAGGTATTACCCTCTGAACCCAAGATCTCAAGGGAGCTCTATCTGATGCCTTACCATTAATTTTACTACCAAAAAATAAAGAGAGAACTTCTCAATCATCTCCAAGCTGTAACAAGGGGAGTCTAGGTCTGATGTCAAATAGCAATCTTGACTTCATGTGGTAGCTGATCTTGTGGGTGAAAGGTCCTGTACAGGGATCAGTGAGGTGCTACAAGCAATACAGTCAGCGGATTCATTCCCTTACTCTATAATGTATAGCCAGTAACAGTATGCCTGAGCCTGACCTGATTTGACTATTTGAGCAGTAAGTTTATCTGCCTTGTGACTCCATAACATTCAGGGGGGCTGAGTCATGAAATAATTAGACTGTATCTGAAATCCCAAGTGGTTTTGAATTTCAGATGAGACACCAAAATGAGGAACTGCTAAAAGGTCCAAGAACCAAACCCGATATAGGGCTATAGGCTTAATTAAGACCAACTCAAAGTAGTATTATAATAATGCTAATGATGGTTATCATAATAATAATAATACTATTATTATCATCCCATCCCAAGAATCTTGACTCCTTTGAACCTGTGCTTTGAACCAGCCAGAGAAACCTGGAGTTACAAAATTCCCTCGTAATACAGTGAAGGATAATTTGAGTAGTTACTTGACTAACAGGATTGAGGACAAATTGTTTCAGCTGCACAAACTAAAAATTTGCATGCTTTATGACTGAGAAGCATTGGGGGTGTCCACATCTGTCCCCTCTCCCTGGCCCAACTTTGCTATTATTATTATTATTATTTTTTTTTTGTGTTGGGTGCTCCCTTCCCCTTCTGTAGGAACTGATCTTATGCTAATTGTCATCTTTTAATGTGATTTCTTATATGTATGAGTTCTATTTATGCAGTACTTTGAGCTGTAATGTGTATGAGTTTTTTGTCCTTGGCACATCGAGTGGTAGCCAAGGTTGTGATGACCCCTGTAAATAGATGCCCGTTGGGTTGAAGTTTATTGTAGTACTAAAAAGGTATTCTAGATTCCACATTAAAATATCCTGTTGACTGCCTATCTATGTTTTTGTTATTTCTTGGTATTCTGTTTTCCCTTTTTCCATTTATCATTGGGCATGTTTGTTTTACGAATTGTAAGAACTCTTAGTTGGCTTGGTTGGGCATTCTTTAAGGTTTGATTTCCTTTGAATATTCTGGTTTTGTTAGCAATTTCTTTTTTTTTTCTTTTTTTTTGTAGGGAGGGTTTGTTGATGTTTGAAGGGCATGAGGCTAGACGTTTTGTAATCTATATTGCCTCTGGATTAAGCATGGTTTTATTACTCATCTAGGTCAATATCAGTTGGGAATTTACTACACCCAATGTAATGCAGGACCAGTACCCAACTCAAAAACCAGCCCTACTGTAGGATTGATGCACTAACACAACCAGTAGGTACATCAATATCTCACAAATCAGCAAGCAAAACAGTGCCAGACACTGCACATACAACCTGTCCGTAGGGTATTAGAAGAACCAGAAAACTTGCCTTGCTTAGATCTGTCAAATCACTAGTTGGATGGGGCTGAAACACTGATTGAAGGTATGTCTCCTAGGTGGAAACAACTCCTCAAAATTTTAGCCTATTCTGGTTAGATAAAGAGATATGGATTGACTCCCAACTTAGAAACTTAGAATTAGAAATTAGTAATTCTCAAGATCTAACAAACTAGCATTGGAGGATGATCAAATAGATATTGAAGGAAGTCATCTGTTCTATGAGCATCTAAAGCATTGCCCTAGGTAAGGATTGCAAATACAATCGTTACCCAGAATACATTCGTTTGCAATTACGACTAAGAGAAATCTGAAAATTGCAATTACGACTAAGAGAAATACGTCCACCTATCTCCAAAACCCAGAATACATTTGTTTGCAAATACAATCCCAGAAGATTGTTCAGCCAAAAAAATTCTTGTAAAAGAGAGATAATCGACAGATGAGAGAGAGAGACAGAGGAATCATACTTGGATCAAGGATTACCTGTGGCTTCCAAGGAGAGAATCGATTGATGATGGTGCAAGCACAGGCTCTAAATCGTTTAGAGGCTTCCCCTTCTCTGGTCTCCAGTATTTCCTGTGGCTTCTAGGAGAGAATCGATTGATGATGGCACAAGCGCAGGTTCTTTATCGATTGAGAGAGCTGAGAGAAGGAGAGATTTGATTAAGGAGATTATTCAGCGAGAATGGAGGGTGCATGAATATAGTTAGGGCGAGAGCTGAGAGGAGGAGAGACGAACGAGAGAAAGAGAATTAGTTAGGGCTCAGCCGAGAAGTTCGGATGAGAATCCAGGCGCAAAACTGAAAAAAAATGAAAACTAAGAGAGAAGAATAAGGCGGGAAGGGAAAAATAATGGGTTCATGGCGGGATTTCGATCCCTACCGGCGTTTCATAGCAAACGCTGCAATGAATAACTGTGTTTCCAAACAAACGCAGCAATGTGTAATCAATATCTAATAGTGCGGGGATGAGGCGTGGGAAGTGAAAATTTAATTTCATAGACTTCCTACGATGGCTTTTTGTAGGAAACGCCGCTTTCTACACAACTAGGTGCTTAGACTTCTTATCCTACGGCTCCAGATCTTCTACGTCATTGCAGAGGACTACTGACGAAAACAGAGGGAGGAACTAGAACCCTTTACCTACCTAAAAAAAAAAAAAAACTAGAACCCTCTAAAGGTGAGGTTCAGTATCAATTTTTGACAAAATCATATCGAAACCTATTGATACTAATCAATCTAAAACAGAACAAAAACCTAATAATAGATAGGGATGGAACAGAACTAACCAAAAAAGAAAATAATCAATTTGCCTTGTTTGTAAAAGGGACAAAATCACCTAGTGAGTTTTTCAGTTTCTGGCTCAGGCATAGGACTTTGGACTTCCACGATCTCTCTTATTCAAACCTGTAACTAACATCATAAATAATAATAATAAAAAAGACTCAGCTAAGGTAATTTTTAGTGAAGAAGAAGGAAATCTGAGAGGCAAGGTGAAAATAAATTGAGGTGCAGGGAAGAAAGGCGTAAAGATAAAAATATGGGTTCATGGGTATTCTTTCTGTACCTGTGTTTCCGCCGCCGTGCACCTGATAAAAAACTACGTTTGTGTTGGTTACACAAACGCCATATTTATATATAGTTCATAACTGCGTTTTCAAACAAACGCAGCAATGTCCCTCATATTATAAACAAAATAAAGCACGGGACAGGGAAGCAGGAATTAGAAGGACCCTATGATGGCCTTTCTTAACACATTCCATTGTGTATATGAACTACGACGACATTTTGTAGTAAATGCCACTTTGTATGACCTACGATGTCATTTGGTATTAAATTCTTACACGGCGTTTTATACCAAACGCCATTGTGTATGTGACCTATGATGGCGTTTTGTAAGGAACGACATTTTGTTTAGATCATACAACGGCGTTTATTAAAAAACGCCGCTGTATACCCTCTCTACGACTGCGTTCCGTAGCAAACGCCGCTTTGTACACTCCCTACGATGGCGTTTTCTAAAAAACGCCGCTATTTATAATCAATAGCTGCTTTTAATACGAAACGCCGCTATAAAAATGCCGCCATAAACCTACTTTCTTGTAGTGGAAAAAAAAAAAAAACCAATGATTTTAGAACCTGTGGTGTAGCAACCCTAATAGACCATTTAATCTGGTGTATTCTGTGGCTAAGATGTAAGGGCTCTCTTGCAAGGGTCTCTTTTATCATATTGACATTGGTTCTCTTTCTTAGGATGTCATTAAATTATTATGAAAATTTCAATATAAAAAGAAAGTATTTTGGTATTTGACACGGAGGGCTGAGGGGTTTTTACCTAATCTGATGGACACCGATTGCCGAGGTCAACGACTTAGACATCAGCAGTAGAAAACCCCTTATTGTAAAGGGTATTTAAGTAGCTTACACCTTGCAGGTATAAAAGGGGCGTTTTTATGTTTTAGCTGGCCATGGTTTCCGTAGCAATCTAATGTAAAGCTTTAGAAAATGGAAGTCTAAAGTGTTCATCAGGGTTTTGAGTTGATTACACGAGAGAGAGAGAGAGAGAGAGAGAGAGAGAGAGAGAGAGAGAGAGAGAGAGAGAGATGAAGAGATGGGCATGGCTAAGGAGCCTGTGGGAGATGGTGAAGGAGATATTTTGCCAAAAGCTCCTAACTTATCATCTCCCTCCTCATCTTCTACTCAACAACCTGTCAGGTCTCTCTGTTATTGTCACTGGTGCAACAAGCGGTATTGGACTTCAGACGGCGAGGTAACTGAACCCCCCCCCTCTCTCTCTCTCTCTCTCTCTCTCTCTCTTCTCTCCCTCTCATATAATTCATGGAATATCTTTCCGCTTCACCCAAGCAGATCAAGAAAAGCAACCATTAAGGATCAGACTAAATTGAACTGTGTGTTCCTTATAGTTAACAAATATTCATCAAGAAGACATAACATCGACATCTTTCAGTTTTCTTGCTACCATAATACAATTATTTATTATATTTGAAAAAAATTACAGAGGCCCATATTGCAACTAGGCCTGACTTTTTGATTTTTTTTTCGTTTTCAAATAACAGGGAACTTGCTAAGGGAGGGGCTCATGTCATCATGGCTTGCAGGAACACCAAGGCTGCAAACAATATTGTATGTCAGTGGAAAAAAGAGGCACATAATAGCAGAATGCCTAATGTTGAGGTAAGATGCAACTTGGCTAGCTACAAAGTATAAAAAATTTTCTTTCCTAATTTGAAGATACTGTCTTCTTGTGTGTCTATGCATGTGTGTATGTGTGTATATCGCTGTTAACGTGTCTTTAATCACAATAGGTGATGGAGTTGGATCTTCTCTCCCTCTCTTCAGTCCGGCAATTTGCGGCTTGTTGGGAGCAACGTGGAAAACCATTACATATTCTAATCAACAACGCCGGCATCTACCTCATGGGAGGTAAGAGGGAGGAGAGCTTCCAAATTTCTAATGACAAAAGCTTCCATTGTTACAAAGCGTAATAGTATTTTCAAATTTCATGAAGACTATGTATTCAAAAGAATTAGTATATTGTTAGCATCTTCATTAAAATAAAGATGATCAGATGATCCTAAGTACTGATTATATGTCAAAATTTTGGCTTTGTAAGACGTCCTACGATAAAGTAGATAAAGATGTCTCACCTTGTTTTAGTTAATTCATGGATCTTAACAAAAACTGATTTGTTTATGCAAATTTTTTGTACATCTGTTTTCTGTTTCTGTCTTTTGTTTTTTGTCGTTGTTCTTTCTTCTTTTTCTTTTTTTTAATTTTTTTAATTTTTTTATTAAGGGGAAGTGGTTTGGGGCTGCACATGTAAATGTAACAAGGATTGTTATAACATCTAGTTGTAACCAGTTCCCTTTAATACAAATTCAATGGGCCATCATGGAAATTTCAATAATGAAAGATAACTTTGACATTTTATTTAGAAATAACTTGTCTGTAGAAAACCTTTTTATTTCTTCGTTTTTTTTTTTTTAATTTTTTTTAATAAATGGTAAACTATATTGAAAATGCACAGAAAGAAAAACTCAAAAACAAATATACAGCATAAACCAAAATTCAAAGCTCTAGGACTTTCTAAAAAAAGGATAATTCAACGGATTTGTAAGGTTAACTTAATGTTGTTGGTAGCTTTAGTGATATTTGTCTCATTTTCACAAAAATTTAAAGCCCATTTCTTATAGAAGTTCTATAATTTTGATTCTTTACACCTTAACCCTAAAATTTTATGACTTCTTCATTTAACATTGGCTTGGAACTTAGAAATTAATTATTTTTTTCCCCTTAATTTATTTGACAGAACCACAAAAAATTTCTGATGAAGGACTTGAGCAACACAGTCAAGTGAACCACATTGCCCCGGCTCTCCTGACTCTCCTCCTCCTACCATCCCTACTCAGAGCGCCGTTGTCTCGAATTATCAATGTTAATTCTGTGGTAATTGTTCCATTTTCCATTTTCCATTTTTCTTTTAATTTTAATTAAACTATAGGATTAAATCTGAACCAAGGGTTTACATTGGATCCGAGGTTAATTACTTAATAACTGATACCATCTGGATCCTCAATGAATGTTTCATAGGATTTAGGTCAACCTCTTTTCAAAGTGAAAGGTGAATATTGCTACTTTATTTAAGTTGTGGCTTATCTCATCAACTTTCTACTAAATGGATCTTTTAGTACACACATTCCTTTGATAATGATGTGGTCAATGACTTTTCAGTATTGCTATTAGTAAAATTAGTATTCTTCTTTTTCTGTTTTTAAGTTTCACAGTAATAAACATGATCATTATGATAAGAGTGAAAATCAATTGTGTTTTTCTTTTTGGGCTTAATTTCCCTATATTGTACTTGTAGGCTCATCGTTGTGCAGTAGTGGAACCCAGATATTGGAATAGCAGGATCGAGGAACACAAATTCAGCAGCTTCAAAGCCTATGGGGCCAGCAAACTAGCTCATGTACACACAACCCTCAATTTAATTAATCTAATTAGAGGATGGTTTATTGCTTCACACATCAGGTTTAGGTCATTTTAACACCATTTAAAGTGAGATGTTGACTCAACTCAATGTGCAATATCATTACATATACAGAATTATTTTGAATAATCAGCTTATGGCATATCTCTCTTTTTTTTTTTTTTTTAATTCATTTTAATTTCCATATAATTTTGTACAGCTTATGTTTCTGAAGATCTTAGCCAACAAGCTTCTGGAACAAAGAAAAACTTCCATTCAATGCCTTGCTGTACATCCAGGAGTTGTCACCACTAACTTGGTAATTTAAATATGAGATTAATTATATATTGTTTGAATATTAATAAATTTCAGATAATGTGTTGGTGGTTTGTTATTTTCTTTCTAATTCCTTTTTAAACATCATTTCAGGTTCCAGGTTTTCAGAAAAAAGCATTTTGGATGTTCGATCCTGCTGAAGGTAAATTAACTAGTGACTAAATAATTATCTTCCTAACTAATAGCATGAGAGATAATTTGAGAACCATTGTGCATTTTATCTATTGATCTAATTATTTTCTACTTTGGAACAAAAGGAGCAAGAAGTGTCCTCTTCTGTGCAACAAGTGATGAAGTGGCTTCCAATCTGGTTAAGGGTTTTGCATATTTCTCTTGTAACTGTAAGCCAGGTAGAATGTCACCCCATGTAGCTGATATGGATGCATGCTTGGAGGTCTGGCAAAAAACAATGGAAATATTGCAATTAAACATGGATTATGTATCTCATGTAATAGCAAATCTATATGATAAATTATGTATTTAACTTAAAAAAAATTAGGAGTTTCATTAATCCCTCGTTCTTGCTGTTCTTTAGAAGCACTATACGGAAATTACTGCTGAATATATACTTCTGTCTGAAATTTGAATGCAATAAGGCTTATTACATTACAACATGTAGTTGTAATCAATTCTTCTTAATACATGTACATTCATTGAGTCATCATAAAACTCAAATATGCAAGTACGAATTTTAGTATTTCATTTGGAGCAAACTTAAATCTAATGGCCGTGAGAAGACATTATTTTTTTTGTGAATAAGAAATTATATAAAGACGACAGACCCGAAGGGCAACCAGGAAAAATACAACAGTAGCTTAGGCTAAAAAAGAAAGAAGAAACAAAAAATTACAGTAATTTAATATTTACACCCAAGAAGAGTCACATGACGGTAAAAGATTAAAAGACCTTGTTAGAATTAGAAAAAATAAAATAAAATGTATGTCTACAGAGTTAAAAGTAGTTGACAGCAATGTCTAGACTTTTTCCCAAAAGGGATTTTCAAAGATTTCTTCTCTCCAATTTCAAAAAGCAAATTCTATCTCAATTCAAAACCACATACCCAACAGCCATGATTAGAAATCTCACTCCTTTAAAGAGTCAAAGTACTCAAAAATCTTAAGATTCATATTAAACCCCTATCTCTTGAAACCCAATCAGTTCTTTCTGACTTTTGCATCTAAAATCTTTTTGCTCATGATGACGTGTGTATCCCTATCTTTTCCGATCTATTCTCTCATTTTCACCAATTCATCAATCAATCACAAGCACTTAGTATATATCCTTTGTTTGACTCACAACAAAACCCACTAATGATAACATCATATACTTATCTTGAGTGGTTCTTTTTGGCATCTCTAATAGAGAAAATTAATTACACTCGTGGCACATTCAGCTCATCCGATCTATCCGGTATTTATCCCTGCGCGTGAGATTTATGCATTCAAATCCTAGTGCGCATCCGATGATTTGTTGAACTTGATTACACTGGACTTGTGGATAGATTTGCATGTGTGAACTCCTGTTATCTTTTTCAAGAATTCAACATAATAATAAGGATTAGGGTTCATACGGAAGAAGAAGGAATCCAACCACTTGAATCCTCTTAAAGTAGTCCCATGAAACATGGTTCCTTTTGCCAATACAGCCACCGGCACAATGATATCCTCAATCTCGGCAAATAATGGACTGCACCGGAGGAGATAGGGCTCCCGGAAAGTTGTTCCCTCCGGGCAAACCACCAAGTCTCCTTCCTGTAGTAGCTTTACCATTGTTTTACCATCTTTGCACGATCATATCTTAATCGGACGGTTCTTATCGCGGAGAGCAGCTCGGACATGCTGCCGACACTGTAAGTGACTGCTGTTACATGTCACTGCAACACCAGTGCAACAATCACCTGGTCCAACAACGTCTGATGGGAACACACATAATGACTGTTACTAGTCTCATTGTTTAGAACCCTACCACTATGCACATTCGTACTATTGTTGCTAGAATTTGCGTCGAGATCTTCCGAGATGGGATCAACCTACAATCAATAAAATCTGAGCAAAGGAGGTCAGGCTTATAGCCATGGGGTTGCTCTGATGCTTAAGTCAGGACTCTAGGCAACAAACAATGACTAAGGTCGGTCTTTTCAAAAATGTCTGACCAAGTAAATAATGAATGTGAGGGTAGAAAATGGCACAATGGTAAAAGTACCGAGGTAAGAGCGAGAGTGAATAGAAAATGTGGAGTCAAGAAGTCTTTAATTTTAACCTAGAGGCTTGAGTCTTTTATAAGGACACTTGAGAAAGTGTCAGATGTGAGTCCCGTGTGCCGTAGAATATAGCACTAGAATTCTGGATTTACCCCTGACTTAAGCTGGTAATGATGAATGTGCCCCTAAGAGTGGTCTTTTGGTGAAAAGACAATTTTGCCTCCAATAGCTTAGGGTCTTTGAGGGCATCTGCGTATTGCGCTATCATTGGTTGGTGATATTTATACCCAACAGTTGCCCCCTACTCTTCTATATCTACAAGGTCCAATTGAGTAAAAGAGAAAAAATTATATGGTGTTTTATCCATACCTAATTCAGCCTATGATGTGGCCACGTCGGGCCTTTTTGGTTGACTTGTGTTGTGGCTATGTTGGCCATTCTGGTTGGCCTGTGATGTGGCCACGTTGGGCCTTCCAGTTGGTAATCAATGGGTGCTGACTGGCGATTTTGGTTGGCCTATGATGTGGCCACATTGGGCATTTCTGGTCGGCTTGTGATGTGGCCACCTTGGCCCTTTTAGGTCGGCCTGTGATGTGGTCACGTGGGTCCTTTCTTATCGGCCTATGATATGGCCATTTTGGGTCATTCTGGTCGTCTTGTGATGTGGCCGCCTCATGTGCTAACAGGACAATCAAGGTAGGTCTATGATTTGGCCACATCGGGCCTTTCTGGTCAATTTATGATGTGGACACCTCGGCCATTTCTGGTCAGCCTATGTTGTCTCGTCGGGCCTCTGGTCAGGTTGTCTTGTGGCGAGGCCACCTCTAGCCTTTATGGTTGGCCATGAAGAGGTGTTGATAAGACAATCTAGGTTGGCCTATGATGTGGCCATGTCGGGTCTTTTTGGTTAGCCTGTGATGTAGCCATCTCAAGCCTCTGATCAGCCTATTATGTGGCCACCTTAGGACTTTTTGGCCGGCCAGTAATGTGGGCACCTAGGGGTTTTCTGTTTGGCCATGAAGAGGTGTTGATAGGACAATCTAGGTCGGCCTATGATGTGGTGTCCACATCGGGCACGTCTACTCGCTTATGCCAAGGTGAACTGGATGATCTAGTATATAGTTGATGCGTTTAGTCTACCCTCCCCGCGAGGTGAACAGATCGTGCGTATGTGTGTGTGTGTGTGTGTGTGTGTGTGTGTGTGTGTGTGTGTGTGTGTGTGTGTGTGTGTGTGTATCACTTTATGTTTTAGAGATAGAAATAAATGCCATTAAAAGTAAGTGTTAAAGAGAATCATATGAAGCCATTAAAAACTTTTAAAAGACATTAGGCTTGTTATAACACTTATAAAAACCATTGTTTGGGACAATCATTTTGTTCTATAAGTGGAAATATGCCATGTAATAATGATATTGTGGATTTTTCATAGTGGGATGCTTGTATGGACTTAGGCATGGAATGTTTTCCTTATAAATGCTGAAAGAGTCCATAATACCTAAAGCTTCTGAACCCATGGGCCTAGTGTACAATCTTTGTTGAGGGGATCCCATGGTTTGAGTTACAATGTTTTTGTTCAGTGGGCTAGTTCCTCAGGGTATGGGACAACCGCCGACAGTATTCAAAGACTGTTGCAATATTGTTGATGGGATTCCATGGCTTGAGTTATGATACTTCTGTTTCGCAGGCTAGTTCCTCAGGGTATGGGACCGCCACCAATGGTATTTAAAGATTTCCCTCGAGGAGACCATATGGCGAACGTCTCGCTCTTGCCATCTTAGGTGAGTCTTCGTTTGGTCGGTCCGCTCGATCAAGTGAGGGTGATGTTGATGAACTTCTCAGAATAAGGAGTCCTTGTCTTGCCATCTCAGATGACGGGATTTATGAGGAAGGTTGTTTTTAAGCATCTTGCTTTGCTCAGAATGTAGGTAAGGCGTATTGCACGATCTTGCCATCTTAGGTGTGACCCCAATGACGTGGATCTTATACCTAATTCTTTTGGGATTTTTCCTATTATTCTAAATAAACGAGACTGGGAGAAATTTGATTTGCTACGACTTTATCTAACAGAAGCTGAAAAGAAATTTAAGAAACTAGATAAAGCAGAAAGTACCTTTCAGGAGTTGTTCACAACATCCAAGTATGATGGGGTAGAGGGAACAAGCTTACTAAAATGGAAGTGCCCATTGCATATAGTTTCTTAGTGTGATAGATTATGCAATCTCTTGTTTTGACAATTTCAAAACATCTTATACTGTCAATAGCTTGTAATGGACAATAGATGAAATGACTACCATTCTTGTGCAAGAGGAAGAGTCAATGAAAAAGAAAGAGCACTCAGTTCAATTGGTTGTGCATGAGGATAACAAAAATACCAAAAGATAGATAAAAAGGGAAAGAAGCCCAAATGGAAATTTGGCAAACCCAAGAAGATTTGATAGTACTTTAAACCTAAGAATCAAAGCTTCAAAAGGAATGGTCAAGGATCCTCAAAATTCCAAGGAAAATGTAACTACAGCAACAAAGTGGGGAACAAGAAAGCTGAGTGCTACAGTTTCTGAATAACAAAGAAAAGAATACAACTCAACTAGTTACCTAGACCAGAGGCCCGTGGAGAGTTCTATGGTAGGTATAATGAAACTGGTCACAACCCTGGACCGTTTGCAAAGCACTTACCGGATTATGGCATTAATGCTTAGTATACTATGCCAGATACCCTAGAACAGAACAATTTTGTTAAAAGATGAAATCGTACTCTTATGGACATGGTGAAAAGCATGGTAAGTAAGTCTATCTTATCAGACTTCTTGTGGGGGGAAGCATTGAAGACTGCGGTATATATTTTAAACAAGGTGCCAAGAATGTCTATTTCGAAGACTCCACATGAGTTGTGGAATGGTAGGAAACCTAATATTCATCATTTCCATGTTTAGGAATGCACAACAGATGTGAGACCCTATAATCCTTAGATGAAGAAACTTGATCCCAGGACCATAAGCAATCATTTCATTGGTTATCGAGAGAGGTGAAAGGGATTCAGATTTTATTATCCATCTCACTCTACTAGAGTTATCGAGTTTGAGCTTGCTATTTTCTTTGAGAATGACATCAGTCATCATACCTCTCAGCCTCGTATTTTCTCTTTTGAGGAGGAACATATTGTAGTTCCAGTTTCTCTTTTCCCATCTTCCTTTATTGCTCATACACCTATTGAGCAGGTGATTGTGCCTGTTCTTGTTTAGGAACATGTAGAGCCTATAGTTATTGTTCCTCTAGCTCCAGTTATTGATCTCTCTCTAGATGAACCAGTTGTTAGTATTCTTCCTTTGAGGAGATTGGAGTGGAGTCGGAGGTCCATCCCTTGTGACTTTGTCACATATCTATAAGAGTATTAGTATGACATAAGAGCTGAGACAGATTCTATTTCTTTTCAACAAACTGTTGATAGTTCACATTGTCCTCAGTGGATAGACGCCATGCATGATGAGTTGGGATCCATTAAACTAATGAAATTTGGGACTTAGTTGAATTACCCAAGGGTTTCAAACCAATTGGATGTAAGTGGGTGTTTAGGACCAAAAAGGATGCCAAAGGAGAGAAAGCCTGACTTGTAGCAAAAGACTTTAGCCAGAAAAAAGGTGTAGATTACACAAAAACTTTCTCTTCAGTGTCCACCAATGACTCTTTCAAGATCATTATGACATTGGTTGCACAGTTTGACTTGGAGCTGCATCAGATGGATGTGAAGAATGTGTTTCTTAATGGAACCTTGGAAGAGGATGTGTATATGTTGCAACCTCCTGGTTTCATGACAGTTGACAATGAACATATAGCATGTAGATTCAAAAAGTCAATTTATGGCTTAAAACAATCTCCCAGTTAGTGATACTTGAGGTTTGACCAAATTGTTACCTCTCTTGGGTTCAAAGAAAATGTTGTTAATCAGTGTATATACCTCAAGATCAGTGGGAGTAGATTTATCTTCCTAGTTCTCTATGTAGATGATATTCTTTTTGTCAGTAATGATAAATGAATGCTAAATGAGACAAAGAAATTATTGTCCAACCAATTCAATATGAAGGACCTTGGTGAGGCATCTTATGTTTTGGGGATAGAGATTCTTTGTAATAGGTCATGTGGAGTTCTTGGCTTGTCACAAAAAAATATATCAAAAGAGTGATGCAAAGGTTTAGTATGAGTGGTTGTGCCTCTTCGAAGACTCCTATTACGAAGGGTGATAAATTCACTAAGTCTGATTGCCCAAAGAATGATTTTGAACAGACTCAGATGAAAGACATACCATATGCTTCTATCATTGGTAGTCTCATGTATGCTCGGGTTTGTATTTGATCTAACATTGTTTTTGCTATCAGTGTGTTAGAATGATTCCAGAGTAATCCAAGTTGGACTCATTGGGTCGCAGCGAAGAAGGTCATGAGGTATCTTCAGGGTACTAGAGACCTCATACTTACCTTTAGATGGAGTGATACTTTTGAAGTGATTAGGTATTCAGATTCTGATTTTGCTGGATGTCCAGATGAATATAAGTCAACGTCAGGTTATATTTTCAAGATGGATGGAGGTGCAATATCATGGAAAAGAATGAAGCAGATGCTTACTGTTTTTTCTACTATGCAGGCAGAGTTTGTGGCATGTTATGAGGCTACACTTCAAGCTCTATGGTTGAGGAACTTCATTTCAAGGCTTCAAGTGGTTGATTCCATAGCCAGGTTACTGAAGATGTATTGTGATAATTCTACTGCAGTGTAGTTTTCTCTTAACAACATAAGTACTTTTGGCTTAAAGCACATTGACATAAAGTATCTCCTCATCAAAGAGAAGGTTCAAGAGTTTGTGATCTCTGATGGAACCTTGGCTAAGTTGAGCAATTGAGAGCAACTTTGTGTATTTTGTCATTGTTGGCAACACATTCTAAGTAGTTCTGGTTAGATGGCAGAGTCTCACTTAACATGGTTGTGTCTGGGACACTTGTTCAGTGCTGTAGAGGAGAGAGAATGTGTGTGGGCCCCACTGATGTGGCACTGGGCCCCACTGAAGTTCCAATGATGGTGCGGTACAACAAATGATGAGAGAGAACAATTGAGGTAAAAGAAATGCAGAGAAAGAAGAGAGAGAAGAAAAGAAGAGAGAAAAAAGAAAGAGAAAGAGGAGAGAGAGTGTTTATGGGTCCCACTAAGGTCCCAATAACAAGGTGACTATGCATGGTGCAATGGCAAAAGTTCAAGAGTAGAAGAAAGTTGAAGAGGGAGAAAGAAGAGAGAAAAAAAAAGAGAGAAAAAAGAGAGAGGAGGAGAGAGAAAATATGGCCTGGTGGGTCCCACTTTATGTGGCTAGGCCAGCATGGCAGCCAGCCCAGGCCAGGTCAGCAGTCGCGGCTGAGGCCAGTAGGTCATGGCACCAGGCTAGTAGGCCATGCCTGCCCAGCAACACAAGGCCACAAGGCATGTTTGCCCAGCCACCTAGCAGCACAAGGTAGCTAGGCAAGGTAGCCATGCGTAAGCTAGCAGGCCCTGCCAGCAACACGCTGTAAGCACCCCATTTTTGCCATCCCCAGCTAGACGGAGCTTTACTGGTGAATAGATAGCAAGAGAGTGGAGGTGAATGGAAATATGAAAAGTTCAGGGGAGGCGAGTGAAACTCTCTCAAACCAATAGTCGATCAGTCCATGTGTGCACTCTATGGTGTTATGAGCTAAGCCAAAGTGCCCCTAGTATGCAAGAGTTTCGGTGAATGCATTCGGAAAGGGTTGCAAGTCAATTCAAGGTTTAGATGTTAAGTGGAGACTTCGAGGCTGATTTTAACGGCCCCGCAGCAAGGTCATGGGCTATAATCTGCATGGATGCGTAGGTCACAAAATCATCTTCGAAATGAGACCAGAATCCTTCAATTCCAATGTCAAACGAAGAAAATATAGTGATTTTAGTCGGATTGAAAATGGCTTATTAAATCTAAGGGTTTTTTTTTTTTTTTTTTTTTTTGCAAATTATCATAAATTAAGGATTTATTAGGTGAATTATCGCGATTTGAATTAATCATCCGACGTTCAAATCAGACGATTCAAGCACCAGCATGCTCCATTGTCCGTCCTCTTCAAAGTAGACATGGAAAATCTGTGACAACAGCCTCCAAAGGATCCCATGTAGAGCTGTAAGCCGATATGCCCGCCTAAACTTCGATCCTTCATAATTTTATTATCCGATGTTCGAATCAAATGATTCAAGTGCCATTGTTCTTCATTTTGGATACTCTACAAAGTGGACATGGAAAATCTGAGACAGAGGTCGTCAAAATATTCCATGCGAAGTTACAAGTTGAAAGGACCCATAATAGAGAGAGAAAAGCCGGTCAAGTCCAACTCAACCCGACCTAGCTCAAACCCAATTCAGTCTAAACCAGGTCAAACCCAACTCAACTCGACCCAGCTCAAACCCAATTCAATCCACCCCGGTCCAGACCAAACCGTTTCATCCCATGTGCATTATATACTTAGATGATATGTATATTATATATGTTTTTATATTATATAATATATCTTATATATATTATATTATATATGTTTATATATATATATTGGGTGGAATTTGATTCGAATAAGAGAAAGAGAAGTGAAAAGTGGGAAATCCAAAGAGAGAGGAGAGAGAAAAGCACAAGAAGATAGAGAGAGGATCAAACGAGAAGAGCGAGAGAGGATCAGATGAGGAGAAGAGAGAGAAAAATACAGGAAGAGAGAGAGAGAGAATCAGAGAGGAGAGAGAGAAGCATGGGAAGAGAGAGAGAGGATCAGAAGAAGAGAGAAGGAGAGAGACGATCGGTGGAGGTGCTGCCACCTCCACCTATTCTCCCTAAAACCCAGCCACCTCCTATGCTTTACTAAACTCACACCGCCATCAACAGTCCACATGAATCTACCCAGCCATCCTTCATTAAGCCTGTTCAGTCCTACCATCCATCTCCCACGCTGCAAGTTACCTCCATTCGACAACACACCAACGCCCATGCTGCAAGCCACCGCCAACTCACCAACCTACCTACCCCTGCTCCTCTTCTCACCACTTACATCACTCACAAACCACCTTGCCCCTCACCATTGCCCAGCCTTAGCTCCATCAATCCTTACACCCCTGCCATACCCAACGGCTCAACTCCATTTCCCTTGATCGACACATACCGGAAGCCCATGCTGCATTGAACCCAACCCCAGCCGTGCACCTCCATCCTACCTCAATCCTCTCTTTACGCCATCCACCTGCAACCATAAAATGAGGGGGGAAAACCTGATGTAGGGAGTTGGGGATTTTGGAACCAAGAGAGGGGGAACAACAGTGAAAAAAAAGGAGAGTGAGGAGAGAGCAGAAAAAAAGAGACATAAAGGGAAAGAGTTTCAGAGAGAGAGAGGGAGGGAGTTTGAGAGAGAAGAAAAGGAGAAGAAAACGGAAGCAGCAGAGAGGAGAAAGAGATCGACAGGGAGAGAGGGGAGGCGACCACCCTAAGGCCATCCCCACCTTGCTGCGTACTCAGGTAAGACCACCGTCCCACCTTGCTGTTCTTTTCATTTGGTTGCCAGCCATTACCTTCGATACTTGCCCCACCAAACCGCAACACACCACCAGCCAACCACCAAACCGCAACACACACCCAGCCAAGCACGCACCATCCCCACACCTGTCTGCATGCACCCCAACAAAGTGTAACCTAACTTCCACACCCTCCGACGATCATCGTCGGTAACCCGACGATCCTCGCGACACTCTGCAACGACCTTCGTTGGCAACCTAACAATCCTTGCGACACCCTACGACGACTTTCGTTGGCAACCCAACGATCCCCGCAACCTGCTGTTCAACCTCGCCAACGCACATCAGGTTGGTTTCTTTTCCAGTTTACCATACTTGTATATCGTATTGTGGTTATTTTATTCATTTTGTTATTGTATCTTTGCATGCATGATGATTCTTTGATCATATGCGTTGGCTTCCACATGTGCATGTTGGGTTTGACTTAGTCTTTTTTATTATGAATTTGATGAGATGAAATATGGCCGTTGATCTTGTATTTTGGGTGATGAAATTGATCTGATGTGCTTGGAAATTTTATGTGATGAAAAATTGATCCGACCATAGGATTGAATTTTTTTTATTGGTCCGACCATGTAATGGGAATTGTAATTGGTCCGACCATATGATGGGAATTGTAATTGGTCCGACAATTTGATGAGAATTTTAATGTGATTGGTCCGACCATATGATTAGAATTTTAATGTGGGTGATCCAACCACATGATCTGAATTTTATGAGAATTGATCATGACCATATAATTGGAATTTTCATGAGTTGATCATGGTCTTTGATTTGGAATTTTGATATGATTTTAAGTAATTTGAACCATTGGATTGTCTTGATAAGTGACTTTATCGAATATGAATGGTTGGATTATCATGATGAACGATCTAAACCATTGGATTATCTTTGAAAGTGATGTTAATCAATCTGAATGGTTGGATTGTGATCTTAAGTAATTTGAACCATTGGATTGTCTTGATAAGTGATTTTATCGAATCTAAGAGGTTGGATTATCATGATGAGTGATCTGAACTGCTAGATTATCTTTGAGAATGATTTAAATGAATCTGAATGGTTGGATTATGATCTTGAGTGATTTGAATCGTTGGATTTTCATTGTGAGTGATTTTGAGTGATTTGAACCATTGGATCTTGATCATGAGTGTTTTTGATGAATCCGAGTTGTTGGATTAGCATGTTAAGTGATTTGAACCGCTAGATTATCTTTTTGTGAGATCTAAGCCATATATCTTAGCTATTTTGATGAGATATGAGTCATTGATCATGATTATAACTTGATGTGAGATCTGAGCCGTTGATCTTGACTGGTTTGATGAAATCTAAGTGTTGATCATGATCATCAATTTTTTGAAGAGATATAACCGTTAGATTAAGGATTTGATTTTATCTACATTGTTATATCCATGTGTCTATCAGGTTCACTTGATGACACTATAATATTGTGCACTACCATGTTTAGAATGCTTACACTATTAGCTTTGAGCACACTACCATGTTTAAATCTGTTTACTGTATGCAATACATGAATGACATCTATTATCGACAAAGAACTTACTTTTTGGTACATCCTAGTTGAACTGCCGTGCATGTACACTGATAAAAGACATTGCAAGGTGTGGGGACGTGCATTTAGGCGCCCACATTCTGGGAAGGATAAAAGAGAGAAAGATAAAAGTCTTAATCAAGAAGCATGAAGCCTAGCCCAACAATTCCAAAATTAGGGTTTAGGTTACAAGGGTAACTTTAGGACGATCCTTACCCTTCAGCTTATTCCCCTAAGATGCAGAAACCTAGATAGGTGTGATGTGAATCCAACCATAGATCTTTTAGGTTCATCACTCGGTCCTACGGGACCATCCATATTTCGACCCAAATGGGTCACCTAATGAATAAGTTGATCTTCCGAAGTACGCGGTTCCTGATTCTTAGGGCAAACCCTAAGATACGTAGGTAGTCTGGGAAGACTCCCAGATATGGTTCCACACCTCAGTCTATACACACTTACACACCCTACTCCCTGAGAACCCTGATCAACCTTACTCCCTGAGAGATACACTCTACTCCCTGAGAGTATACACACCTTACTCCCTGAGAGACATACCTACTCCTCGAGAGACATACCATACTCCCTGAGAGATATACCTTACTCCCTGAGAGTATACATAGTTTACTCCCTGAGAGTGCTTACCTATCCTACTCCCTCAGAGTGTATACCTTAGTCCCTGAGACTACCCTAATCAACCCAACAACGAACTACGTTGTACTTGATTTCTAGGACCTCTGGAATACATAGGCAATTTGGAGGACTCTCCAAGTACTGTACCACATCATAGTATCCTTAGGTCCTCCATATCCATATCCATATTCATATCCATATTTACTTCAATCCACATTAGGCTATTTCTAGATTCAATCTCAATCATCATCAAGCATAAACTTCAACTTGAACAATTAAATCTAAGGAAGCTTAATCATAATCAACATCCATAAACTTTAATCACATTCTATTTCGAATTACGTTTTGGACTTGATTTCCAGGATTGGAATACATAGGCAAATTTGAGATGTTTTGGACATCTCAGATTCAGTCCATCTTTGTTGATGATATAGGAGAGTCAGAAGGTGGAAGGGAAATAAATGTTCATGAAATATGACATCTTTGTTGATGATATAGGATTTAGTAGAGAGATTATAAACCCGATAGCCTTGATGATTGGAAGGGTATCCTACAAAGATACATGTGTCATACCCCAATTCTAGTCGAACCAGAAGTGTGAATGAATCGTCTAGAGAACTAGGGGTTCATGCCAGGATCACATAAGACCGTGTCAACCATCAAACCATACACATTTCACATAATCAGAGATAATAAAATAAATAGCAGAAATTGTATTAATGAACTGAGTGTATACAATGATAAGTAAATAATAAACCAGTTATCTCCAAGTAATCAAAACATAATTAATATCTATTACAAGTACCAAAATACGAAAATTAGTCACTAAACGTAGATATAGTTGAAACACTCGCATGTTGAGTCATACTCGTCCTCTTCAGCTTACTCACCCATAGTCACCATATGTCCATACGTTGGCACAATTTCGAGGACGAAATTTCTTTTGAGAGTGGGGGAGTTGTAAAATCCGTACGTACAAATTTCAAGGATAAAATTTCTTTTAAGAGTGGTAACGTTGTAAGACCCGCACACCATGAACCCAGTCTAACCTTACATTCTCATGTCGTGACAGGTCTTCCCATCATAGTCCTCTCAAACGAATCAATCGTATGATGAAACCACAAAGCCAGGTGAACAAACTAGTCAAACCAATAAAATTTAGTTGTATGGTCAATTGTGTGGTCGATTGTGTGGTCGATCGATCAAATTTGGATTTGTCTGGTCGACTATTTTGGATTTGTGTGGTCAAAAAATTATGCGACCGCAAAGTTGATCGGTCAAGCCCATAACCCACTCCGTGTTTAGGAAACTTTCCTACTTTGAGGAGGTCTCTCTCCAAATTGAGAGATGACTCTATATGGAGGTTTTTTCTCTATATAGAAGACGTCCCTTTACTCTCTCTCTCTCTCTCTCTCTCACTCTTTTGGATCAATCCCAAACCTTAAAACTAAGAGAGAAAGAGAGAAGAAAAAAAGGAGAAGGAGACTTGGAGAAAAAGGCTTGGAGAAGGTTTTGCAGAGATGATTGTTATCTCTCTACAACAAGGAACCTTAAGTTTTGAAACTTGTCTATGTAGAGGTAAATTAGATAGAATAGATTTTTTCATCATTAAGTTGATGAGTTGAACCCAATATTGTGATTTCGATCATGAGGTTCTCTAAGTAAATCTCAAGGAAAATCATGGAAAATAGATTAGAGTTAATTGTTAATGAAAAATCGTGATTTAAAGGCCATAGAATGACCATAGAGTAAACCCCATTGTTGAACCTAGAACCAGAAGTCGACTCAGAAGGAATACAGAATGAAAGACAAAAATCGACCAAACCTTGTGTGGTCACATTACTGGTCGACCATAGTGGGACCAGTGATGTCACACCCTAATTTTGGATTAACTAGTAGTATGATGAACATTATAAGAACCAATGATTCAAACTAGGATCTTGTACAGACTGTACCCACCATAATAAACCAAACACATTCCACAGTAATAATCAGAGATAATAATTAAATAACAGAAGTCTTTATTAATAATGAACTAAGATCTAACAATGATAATTAAATAATTAAATCCAATTATTTTCAAATGACTCAAAATATAAAGTAAAATAATCAATTACATGTCCAGTATTCAAATATAACTAAACTAATCAAAAACACATTGATTGCATTCGCATAACGGATCATGTGCTTCCTCCATCGCTTCTTCGTCCATGGCCACCACATGTTTGTGCATTGGCGTATTCATATAATCTTCCATAATAGGACATGCATCATCAACTAAAAATATTCGACGTCGAAAGGTTGAGCACACATCACGGCTCAGTGAGTAAACAAAATAATATGTAAACATATGCATGCATTCAATTCATATATTTGGTCTAGTTTTAAGTTTGCAACTGTGCTATAGAAAGGATTGACGACCACCGCACCTCTATACACGAGTGTGTGAATCCATCCAATGGATCAAACACCATTGTTATCCCACATGCACCCACCATGGAATAGAGATAGAACTAAAATGTTTAGATCACACACTGTAAGACCCGTACTCCGTAAACCCGGTCTAAACCTTGGTTTTGTGTCGTAGCAGATCTTCCGATCAATACCGGGCCAGACGGGACAAGCGGATGACAAACATGTATGAAATCGGACCAAAGACGATGGAATCAACATGATTTTATGTTGACCGGTCAATGGTACCGGTCTTGGTACCGGTCGACTGGTCAGGTCTGCGCAGCTAAGTGTGGAAATCCAAAAATTGACTTCTGAGGGTCCCACTTTTCTGATTTCGAATCTAAGACTTTCCTAATCCTAGTAGGGTTACTAAATCCTAATTTCTAGCCTATAAATACACCCTTAAACCTCCTCAAATCCTTTCCATTGTCTCTAGCAAACCCTAGAGAAGAGAGAGAGGTTGGAAAGGAGAAGGGGCTAGGAAGAAGAAGAAGGTGCCGCCATTACCGTTCGACGACACTCACGCTACGCCAGTCAACGGTAAGTGTTTGAATCAATCTTCTTACCCTATGTTAGTTGTGTGGGTGGATCAATACCATGCAAGGTAGGTATTGATCTAAAATCCTAAATTGGCCAATAAACCCTAAGTTGCAGTCAAACCCTAGATTCGAGTTTCGAGATGATATTCATCGAAACGAGACTTGAATGAGTTGGGGATAACTCTAACTCCAAGTTTAGACTTAGAATGGATAGGAGAAACCTTGAAAATCCATAGAGGATGATCGACGGCAGTCGAAAAACCCATGTATGGTCTTCCGGAGACATACCGGTCGACTATACCGGTTGCATATAGTGCGACCGATATGTTGCCACCGGTATCCCTCGGGAGGCTGGTCCGTGGGGACCGGCTGACCATACCGGTCGCCAGTCTTCCCCACAGATTTGCGATCGGTACATGCCACCGGTCAGCTCTGTGAGGGTATTTTGTAACCATGTTGGTTTCTGACCAACATGAAACCCTAAGCAATATATTCTAATGAAACCCTAAGCAATATATTCTAATGAAACCCTAATAATATTGTAAGACTTTGTGACTTTCCGTTTGCATCTTGCGACGTGGAGCAAGCTATCAAACGAGCGTCAGGTAAGGGAATCTGACCTAAACCTAATAATTAATGGACAGTAAGTTGTTGTTAATCACCTGAATATCTATGATGTGATGTTTGTGCATATTCACATGCCATCCTTTACTTTCAATTATTATTGCTGTTCATGCATTGTTAGGATGTGATTGTTAAGCATGTGATTGTTTTCATTAGTGTGTGGAGTGGGGCATGGGCCTGGGATCGCTCCTCACACTAGCACCTTTTGTAGTATTCTGTCTTAACATGCTTGGTACGGGTGGGGCATCAGGGGAAGGTCGTGGTACGGTGGTCTCCGATATTGATGTTGGCCTGACCATGGTTATGTGGCACTGTGGTCTCCGAGGTCGACGCTGGCTTGTCCACGATGCTTTAGCTCTATCTCTATGCCGTAGGGAGTTATGTTGGGATAGGGTCTACCTGTATTGTTTCTATCCTAGTGGGTTAGTTGCGGATAGGACATCAGGGAAGGTGTGGGAATGCCTTAGCTCTATCTCTATGCCGTAGACGGCTGTGCTGGGATAGAGCGTACATTGATGACATATAGGATTGGTTAGTTGCGAGCCCTGGCCAGTAGGGGCTTAGGTACTGGTATGGGTAGAGTATCAGGGGAGGTACGGGGGTATCTTAGCTCTATCTCTATTCCATGATGGGTGCATGTGGGCCAATGGGGGTGTGATCCATGAGGTGCCACACACTCGTGTATAGAGGTGCGGGGGCCACCAAACCTTTCTATAGCACATTGCAAACTTAAAACCAAACCACAGCATAAAATGATTGTTACTCATGCATAATATTGTGAAACTGTCTGATTGTCTTACTGAGCTAAGTTGTGAGCTCACCCTTTGTGTACACATTGTTTTAGATGTTGATGCAGGTTACACTGTGGATGACTATGTGAACGCTCCGGCGTATGGTGACGTTGCTGCTTTGAGTGTACAGGCAGGAGAGGACGAGCATGACGCTTCATGCGAGTGCCCTTTCTGCGTATACCTGTGATCGGATTTTTGTTTATTCGTTTCAGTTATTTTCGTTTGATATTAAAGGGATGTAAAAGATATTTATTTTATGTTTGGATTTGAATAATTGGATACTTATTTAATTATCAATAGATACTCAGTTCTATCTATTTTAAAGACTTCCGCTGTACTATTATATTCTGATTGTGGTTATGTGTGATGGTTTGTATGAGTGGACACGACCTATTCGAGATCCTGGTGTGAACCGTTGGTTCAATGACGGTTCACTCACACCATTCTGGTTGGATCAGAATTGGGGTGTGACACACACTGTCAACACTTTCCCTGATGCCCTATCCATACCAGCATGTAAGCTCCTATTGGAAAGGGTTTGCAAACGGGGCTCACAAATAACCAATCCTAATGCCATCCATATGTATTCAAGGCCTCACCTCGGCATCCCTTAATACGTCCATAGAGATAGAGCTAAGACCTCCCCGCAGAGTCAAAGACCACACGGTCCAAGACCATCTCCCCTGATATCCTATGACGTAATAGTTCCGCTAAGGTAATGGCAACATGACGATGTTAGTAGGTAGGACTGAGTAGAGATAGAGCTAGAGTCTGGTAGCCAGGATGAACCACAGTGCCACATCCTCCCCCTAATGCTTCATTCGCATCCAACTCACTAACCACTCATACAATCACATGCCTATTCCTAGCATCATCATCATCATGTTATAAATAGACAAAAATAAATATGCATGAGCAGAAATAATAGTAATATTAGATACATGTGAGATGCATATTAAAAGTATACAAGCATAGAATCATTCATGGCTTTGGACAAATAAAATAAAAATAGTTTGTTATTATCTAATTAATTTAGGTCTTGTTCCCTCACCTATAAAAGATATTTGATTTCCTTCCAAGCTTTGGAAATCACTTTGAACTACTTGAAAACCTAGGAAACGTATGGATTTAAGTTAGAGTTCAAAGTACCAGGTTACAGTAGTCTAAAACCATGTTTGGTCTGAAAGTATGCTCCCTGTTAAGCTGTGGTCAACCTGTGTAGTCTCAATATATGTCGACCACAGGCTATGTGGTCGATATGTATGGTCGCATATCATGCGACCACAGCATGCAGCCACACCTTTCCTGGGAACTTCCAGAATAGCTGTGGTCCACCCTCTGGTCACCTTGTGGTCGACCATGGGCTACGACCACATATTGTTTGGTCAGTTTTGATCTTCAATCCGAAATTTTCATGAGTTGATTCCTTGGCTCATTAATAGGGTTCCTCTTATGATCAGTCTATGGCCATTAAATCATAATTTTATAAGGTTATTGATCCTAACCTATTCCCCATGGTATTCCTTTGATATTTTGCTTAGGGAATCCCATAGTTGAAGTCTTACATTGACTCAATACCTCAATAAACAATGGAAACTCCTATTCTATGTGTTCGACTACTATAGGGACGAGTTCCATACCTTAAGCTTGTAGAGAACTAGAATCTCCCTTCTCTCAACCTTCTTCTTGAGATCTCATTCTCTTTCTCTTCCTCTCTCTCTTTCTCTTTTAGGTTTAGGGTTTAGGATTGATCCAAAAGAGTGAGAGAGAGTAGAGGGACATCTTCAATATAGAGAGAAACTATCTATATAGAGCCCCACTTCAATTAGGAAAGAGATCACTTAAGATTTGAAACGTTTCCAGATCACGGAGTCTGATCTGGCAACATGCGGTTGATACATGTGGTCGCAAAATCCGTCGACCACACCCCTCAAAAATGCGACCATACGTCTATTTTTTACTGGTCTCACTTCCTTTATGCCGTGGTCAACCATACTCGTTCAGGTAGTCGACCACGTACTCACAATTCACTATTTTTGGGTCAATTTACATATTAACCGTGTGGTTCCTTCACATGCTTGGTCCACTCGATTTGGGTATGATAGGAAGACCTGACACGATACGGATAGACCAGGTTAGTAGAGTGCAGGTCTTACAAGTAAGTCGCCTACAGTCATTCGAGAAAATTCTAAAGTTTGTGTGGTTGCATCAGTGGTCGCATGATACACGGCCATACAGTGTTTGGTTGACATATAACTGTGACCACAGAGTTGACCAATCAACAATTAAAGAACCTGTTTTGGATTTTGACTGATGTAACTTGATACAATCAAACCCTAACTTAAGTACATAAATTTATTAGGTCTTTTACTAGTTTAAAGTGATTTTTGAAGCTTAGAAGAGGAACTAATATCGATCATAGGTGAAGGAACAAGACCTAAACTAATTAGATAATAACAACCATCTTTTTTTTTAGTTTTGTGTCAATTGATCTGATGCCATATCTGTATGATTGTTTGTACATCTCACATATCATCCAATATATATATATATATATATATATATATATATATATATATATATATATATATATATATATATATATATATATATATATATATATATATATATATTCATGCATATTTAATTGTTGTCCTTATTTGACACGATGATGATGCTAGGAATATGTATGTGCTTGTGTGTGTGGTTGATGTGTTGGATTAGGTAGAGCATCAGGGGGAGCACGCGATACTGTGGTCTTGGGCCTGACTGCCAGACTTTAGCCCTATATCTCTTCTATCCCACGCATTGACATCGTTGTATCACTGTTACCTTAGCAGAACTAATATGTCGTAGGGTATTAGGGGGAGGACACGGTAGTGTGGTCTCTGGCCTAACCGTCAGACTCTAGCTCTATCTTTATAGGCATATTGAGGGATGCTGGGGTAAGGCCTTGGATACATATGGATGACTTCTAAGATTGGTTAGTTACGAGCCTAGTTTGCAAGCCCTCGCTAGGAAGGGCATACGTACTGGTATGGGAAGGGTATCAGGGGAAATATTGGCAGTGTGTGAACTGGATACTTTAACTCTATCTCTATTCCATGGTGGGTGCATGAGGGACGATAATGGTGTTTGATCCATTGGACGAATTCACACACTCATGTATAGAGGTGTGGTGGCCACCTATCCTTTCTATAGCACAGTTGCAAAGTTATATTAGACCCAAAGATATGAATTGAATGCATACATATGTTTATTGCATTGTTTTGTTCACTCACTGAGCTCATGTTGGAGAGCTCACCCTTGCGCGTGCCATTCTTCTTAGTTTCTAATGTGGTAGGTGTTACTGTAGAAGATTTTGTCAGTGCGCCAATGTATGGACATGTGGCAGCTATGGGCGAGCAAGCTGAAGAGGACAAGTATGACTCGACATTCGAGTGTTTCAACTATGTCTATGCTTAGTGGCTAACTTCCATATTTTGGTACTTGTAATAGATATTAATTATGTTTTAGTTACTTGGAGATAACTGGTTTTTTATTTACTTATCTTTGTAGACACTCAGTTCATTAATATAATTTCTTCTATTTATTTTATTATCTCTGATTATGTGGAATATGTATGGTTTAATGGTTGGTACGATCTTATGTGATCCTGGCGTGAACCGTTGGTTCTCCAGACAGTTCATTCACATTACTGGTTAGTCCAGAATTAGGGTGTGACAACATGGAAACAAATGAGAAGAAAATTTGTATTTTTGAGGGGATGGGTTTTAAACATAACACAAACAGCCAAATGTGCAACAATGTGTGTATGAAGGAGGTTTATTAAAAAGAAGCTCATAAGGAGACTTACCTGATTAGAGTTGAGAAGGTAGTTTAATGATGACATAACAAGGAGTAAGGACACAGTCACGGTAAGTGAGCTTGAAAACGTAAGGCTATAGTTACTTGAAGAATATGCTTATGCTTTCCTTCAACTACACCAATTTGTTGGGGTGTGTAAACACATGTTAATTGATGAGTAATGCCAAGAGAGAGAAATAGAGTTTGCAAAGAGGTAGAAAGAAACTCTAGGCCATTATCAGTACGAAAAAAATTTAACAGTAGAGAAAAATTGGGTGGAAACCATTTGAAAAAATTGAGATAAGAAACCAAATGTTCCAAATTTATGTTTCATTAAATATACCCACATAGTTCGGGAATTTTCATCAACAAGACTTAGAAAATAATGACATCCAGTGTTAAAGGCCGTAAAGTATAGTCCCAGATATCACAATGAGCAGTTCAAATATTATAGAGGATTTAAAAACACCAGTAGGAAAGGGGGTGTGGGAGTGTTTTGCGGAAGGGCAAATATCACACATATCAATATATGAAGAAATAGTAGGAATGGTAAAAGAATGAGGGATGGGATGACATAACCAAAAGTGTCATGTCTGACGAGAGATTGAAGTAGCAGAGAGGAATGTAGTCGATGTAACGACTCGGTTGCCGAATTGCCAGAATCAGATGATAGGATCGGTGGTAGTCGATGACTATTCATAGCTATTATCTTGACACCAAAGAAGAGTTCGACTCAATGCTTTATTTCTGTCCTAGTTGATCCTGATTTGACATTAGAAGTATATTAATTGTTCCCCAATAACTGAATACGTTTGTTTGAAAATATTGCATATTTGATTCCATCCATAAATCCATTTTCTTCCCTAGGAGTTCCAGTATTAATAAGAATTCTAATTCTTACTGTTCATATGTTATGGTATTAATATATCATACCAATTCGTTATGTACTAATGATAAGATTCCATTGATACAAAGCCAATTCCAATAGACTTATTAAACATTACCATTTGCGTGCATCCAACATAAATTGAACATATATATATATATATATATATATATATATATATATATATATATAGCGGAAGTCTTATCATTCAAATATTAATTCATAAATCCAAAATAGCTGGTGGCTGAAAAATTAACATTATATACAAACAAAGTATATATATATATATATATATATATATATATATATATATATATATATATATATATATATGAAAAAAAAAAAAAAAAAAAATAAAAAATTAAGGGAGTCTTATCATTCAAATATTAATTCATAAATCCAAAATAGCTGGTGGCTGAAAAATTAACATTATATACAAACAAAGTATCATTTACAAAATGGGGCAAAGCTTAGAACAGCTTGCCCAATTAAAACATTTACAATATCATCGTTTTCAAATAAAAATAAAATGCCAAGGGGACACTCCCACTTGGTCTTCCTGCCCACTTACATCTGATGTTTACTCCTTGTTATCTTTAAAAGCATCAACTGGAAGGAGTGAGCCTATTGGCTCAGTAAAGAAACATCAAACTACTGGCAATATGCATGCGCTCATAACAGAACAAATAATTCACATAGATCTCATGTCATGTGCATACGTCTTACATAACATAGCTCTTTTATTTTCTTTCGTTGTTCGTGTCATTCGTTGCTTTTCCTTTTTCATTTGCTTTCATGTCATTTATCCTTTTTTTTTTTTTTCCATTAGTTTTCATTCTTAACATTAGTACTTTAGGTTAATGGTTTTGCTTCTCGCCCTGTAGGGTTCACGATTTTTCCCGGATTTCACTTTGGTACCCCTTTCTTTCTTTCTTAACATTTTGGTACATCAGACTAATGGTTTTGCTCGGTCTGGCTCAGTAGGGCCCACGATTTTGCCCGGATCTCATCTGAGTGCCCTTTTTCTTTCTTTACTTTGCTCGCTTTTCTTTGGATCCAAATCGTCTCATCCCTGAGATTCGGGAGGCGTGGCGGCGACCCCACTAGATGGTCGCCATGTGGAGGTCGGATGAATCCGACCCCTCCGTTCGAGCTGACAAGCCGAGCCGACAAGAGAGTGTCGGCTCGAACGGAGGGGTCGGATGAACATGGCGACCATCTAATGGGGTCGCCGCCACGCCTCCCGAATCTCAGGGATGAGACGATTTGAATCCCTTTTCTTTACCCCACTTTCAACACTTTAGGCTAACGGTTTTGCTTGGTCTCGCCCCATAAGATTCACGATTTTTCCGGGATCTCACCTTGGTGTCTCAAGAGGGTTTTCATGAATTCTTACTTGGCTTATTCTTTTCTATTCATTCTTGATTCATCATTGTTTGTGTCATGTCATTTTAGCATACATAGTTTTCTATATCCTGATTGAGGTCATCATAGAGTATATCAATCATTTATGGTTCATAGTTGTGTTCATTTGTAAGTCTATCATCTCAATGTCCATAGCATAATATTCATAACATTGATCTCAAGCGTGCACATTTCATTTCAGTCTGTATGCTATTCATATGAACATGTGTAAACATACATCAATCAACGTTCAGTGTTTGTAGCATTTTTTGTACAAATCTAATTTTTCATGTCATTGTTATATACAATAATCCAGAATACGCTATATACATTTCATCACCTGGACGCCCCTCGGGTTGTGGACCCAGACAGTCACAGAAACATAGAAATGTGTTTTTGTTCGTATCCAAACTGAGTTGGGTGATGGGGCTCCTTCCCCATCCTCAACCTCTGAAAATGGTCCTAAACAACATTCTAAGGTTTCAATTTACTATTTAAGCTTATTGGGAATAGTCCCACATTGCTAATGAGATTGGAATCTTCGGGTTTTATACATAGAAAGTCTCTCTATTTACTAGTTCGAACTTTTGAGTTGAAAATTTGACATGGTATCAGAACTCCAAGTTCCCTCTCATAATAACCTTAAAAAAAGATGCACAAAAAAGAATTATGGTCACCCAAAAATAGGGAGACATTCACGAACATATCACCTGAAAAGAGGGACAAATTATTGTCACCCAAAAATAGGGAGACAGTCACGGACATGTCACCTGAAAAGAGGGACGGTCACCCAAAATAGGGACTGTGTATACCTCCTAAAAGAGGGACCAAGTCACCTAAAAAAAAAAGTATCATGTATTGCCACATATACACCATCTAACGATGGGGTTACATGTGAGGGGGAGTATTGGGAATAATCCCACATTGCTAATGAGATTGGAATCTTGAAGTCTTATATACGGAGAATCTCTCTACTTACTAGTTTGAACTTTTGAGTTGGAACACATGACAAAGCTTTCTTTTCAAATCATTACATCATCCAAATCACATTTCACACTATCACATGGTATTTCTTCAACCTTAGTGAAAACCATGATTATTGGACCTTTCTAAGGTCTGCAACTCTGTTACTACCTCATTAGATAATGCATGCTTGGTCTGAAACATGGAAATAAAAGAAAGGATGGCTTACAGTAACCTCAACACAGCTTCATTTCTAGATTTCCAAACTCGAATTTCAGTTTTCCTCTTTCAAAATTTTCTGCAACTTTCCCGATTCAAGCATCCACGATTTCAATTGTAGGTTTAGTTAACTCCCTCTTCTTCTTTCTCAACCTTCAAAGCCTTTATCCTTGTAGTACAGAGCTGGTATAGTAACGGTAATTCCTTTTTATCCTTGTACTGAACCGAAACCGTACCAAATTACCAATACTGTATTGATTCACACCATTTGTTGTGACCCTCCACTGTAGGAGTCCTACCACCTTTGATGACACTAAACCTTTAATTAAGGGGATTCTAATGGTTTTAATGAGGGCCTTATTTTTTATTTTATTTTTTTTCGTAGGAGGGGGAAGAAGAGAATTGTTTTACGGCAAAAGAGAGGCTGAGGTTGTTACAGAACCAAAAGGAGAGGACAAGTTTGTTCTGACAAACCCGAATCTGCCCAAAAAGGGCTTGGGCTGGGTATTTCAGCACCGAGTTGGGCCAAGGCTGTGACATCCAGTCCCAAGGTCACTCCAGTCCGGCCCAGCCATATCCTATAAAGTTTTTAAAAATCTTCTTGCTAAACAACTCCTTCACATCAGGATACGAGACATGTTGAAATGTATTGTTGGGATTTTAGTGTATCAATATCAATCATTTTCTTCTGTTTGGGCTAGTAGACAGTTAATTTTGCCCATCTACTTGTGTAGGCAGTGCTGTTGTAAATCTCATTGCCTTGTTCTGGATGTTAAAACCTTTTAAGCTCTTTCTCTCTCTCTCTCTCTCTCTCTCTCTCTCTCTCTCTCTCTCTCTCTCTCTCTCTCCTTTTTGTGTGTGTGTGTGTGATTGGTTTTTTTCTTTCAAAGAAAGAATGTGACCTAATTCTTGGCAGTCATATTTGAGTGCGTTAGTGTTTGGATTAAGACATAATTATTAAGGTAATAGGACAATTTAATATATGTGCGAAAGTTTTTGTGAATGGACATAGTTGTCAATTCAGTCAAAAAGAGGAGAGTGTAATCTCAAAAATGTTCCTGCCTTCCAGATGGAGGGTTGATGGACCAACCATCCGAGCATGAAACTTGTTTCCTTAATATAAAAAAAGGATAAGACAGTTTTTGTATAAATTCATGTATGTATGTACACAATCAGGGTATCAGTCCTTCATTTAATAGGAGATAAATAGTTATAATATTGTACTTCTTCATTCGATGGCTGAAAGTGTGACTGTGTACATATATGGGCGGATGAATAAGGAACCTTTTGCCATAAAATAATTAAGTTGTCAAATCCAGTTAACCTTGCATGGTTGTGGCATCCAAGTCACCACCTGCACTAGATAGATGCTTTTATGTAGCATGATAAGGTGGGTAAGTTGTTGGGACAATGACCACATCCTATTTTATTTAGATAAGTTTAAATGTAACACGTATCATGATAATTAAGGTGCTTAAGGTGTTGGGAGGTTGACCAAATTCTATTTTATTTGGGTAAGTCTAAATGTAACAAGGTTGTTATATTTAATCTTGTAATAACCCAATAAATGTATATTAAAGAGTATCATCATGTAAAAAAAACTCAATATATATAGAGAATAATTTTGATATTAACCTTGAGGACAGTGACAAGATCTTGCTAGAAAGCTAAATGTAAAAAGCGTTACAAATAAAATTTCCTTATTTGTGGGAACTCAGCCCCAGATGGGCAATGCAAAGGGGACTGTCCATTTCACACTTTGTCCCACTTGCCCACTTGCCCGCCTGCCCACTTGAAAGCAACACAAAGTTTCTTTTTCTTTTCTTATTTTGTCCTTATGGAGAAGATATTCAAGAAAAAAAAAAAAAAATAACCATAAGCTTCTCACGGTCTCACCACATCGACTAGCAACTAGGGAGGCACATTTACAAGCAGGGGAAAAGGCGAAATACAAACAAGTACTTAGGTTGTCCTAATGAAATATAAACAACTACTTTGTTGTTCCAATGAAATTATTTCCTTTTTTGTGCTCCTAGTGATTACTTTTTCATCAAAAAAAAAAAAAAAATTGTGGTCGGTTCTAAGGATGCAAATGGAGAGTAAAAAATTTAGATTCGATTCAAATTTGTATATGTTTATAGGAAGTCGATTTCGAATTCGAACAATCAGATCCTGATGCGAAATTAGAATTCACTCAAATTGATCGAATATAATCTGCTCTATGTAAGTATATCTAGTAACAATGTAGAACATATATTTAAGTCTTACTATTTTCCTAGGGTTTTCAACATTTTGTCTTACTCTCCTGGACAAAGAGGGAATCTGAGGGTATAAGGATCCTCTGGTGCCTGCAGCTGTTGATCGCCGAATGCGGATTGCGGATTGGAATGGAAGAAGACATGAGAAGATGGTGTATAAAGATTCGAATCTTATTGTAAGGTTTGGAATGGTGTATATGGATTCGAATGGTGTATACAGATTCAAATAGAATTTTAACCTTAAAAATCGAACTCGAATTTGAAGTTGGATTTTATAATACCCGCAGATTTCATATTGGATTCCGAAAAAGGTAATGGATAAACGGATTCAAATTTGGATAGTGATGTATTCGATTCGAATTTGATTTATTTACATCCCTAGTTAGCACTGGGTGTTTCCATGCAGCAATACTTACCCCTGTTCACATTAGTTCGTCCACCATTCCTTACTCAGGTTAATGCATCTATACAACCAAGCAACAGCTGAGCTAGCGGTTCTACAGTCACACTCTCTCTCCTAATGAGTCGAAAATATACCAATATCATGTATTTGAATTTCTAAAAGTTGTAATATATATAGAACTACGTGTTTCATACATGGGTTGTGTACAAATAATTATTGTCATGTTTTGAAATTTTTATTCAATTGAAGGATAGATTTGGTATTACACATATTCTCCCTCCTCTCTATTTGATGATAGAAACCAAAATCGTACACAGATGCACAACTATACAGGTGCACGATCATACCTTCAGCCATGGGATGAGGGAGAGAGACATGCATGTACCATTATGTATCTTACCGAGCAAAACATGATCATGCGATGTATGTGTACAAAAACCAATTTGGAACAACCCAAACCTAATGTACTGAGAGAGATAGAAACATGCATGACCATTATGTATCCCACAGCCAGCACAAACATGCACATGCACCATATGTGTACAAAAACCAAACAGCTCGGTCCCATTATCATAATTGAAGTACAAGCTTACCAACTTCTAGGTGAAGGATGGCAACAGGACCTGTGGTGGTGGTGGAGGGAGGGGTCCCCAGTACTTTAAAGCTAAAACCCTAGAAGTAACCAGCCACATCCCCACAAGGTAGGACCATGATTCGTATTAGGTTGGTCGACTAATATTATTTTAATGTGCATGTGTCAGTTTTCTGGTGGATCTATACATTTGATCCGAGAGATGGCCGATACCATGCTCGATGCCCATATTTAGAACCTTGGGTGGACTGAGCAACACCAAACCTTGACCATTGTGGTTGAGGCAAAACAAGCATTGCGCAGGTTTGCCTTATAAGACCTTAAGTTTGATTCCAAGGCGCTTGTTGGTTTCCAGGTGAAATGATGGAAAGTGGAAATTAATTTTTCTATAAAATTTATAATATTTATTTTAGCGTAAATTCGAAAGAAAGGCATTGAAAAATAAAATATTTTTATATTGGATAAATTTTTTATATAAATTATCATTTGTGTGAAAAAAATTATAATGAAACAAACAAGGCCCAAGTATCAATTAATTTGCTTTGTACCCTATTTGCCATGCATGGATCATAAATAATGACGTGAAGTAGCCTGATGGGCATTTTTTAAACTATTCAGATTTCAATAATAAAAGAGAACAACTAGCATTGTTGGTTGGTATCTTAACATTAGATTGTAGACATTTAAGAGGTCATGGATTCAATTTTCATAACCTCATTTCATAATAAAGTAAGAAGTTCAAAAAAAAAAAAAAAATCGGTGAATAGCTTTTTGTCCATTATATATATGGAATTTTTTTTTGGACTGATTTATTATTCCCAATAGTTTCTAACTTGAAAGATAGCTTCTACGTTTTCTTTTTTAACAAAAACAAAAGAAAGTCATTTGTCATGTCGTTAGATACTCTATTATGGATGAGTGATTTGATTTAGATCGAAAGTCTAAAAAAACTATAGGGCAGACCTACTAAGATGATTATTCCAAAGAAAATGGTGAGGAAAGACAAACCTAGTTTAAACCTTGTTTCAAATACGACCTCAAATAAAATTGATTGGAAGATAAGATTCCATATAGCTAACACCTATTTAGTTGGTATAAGTTTTTTTTTTATTATTATATTTTAATCAAGGTAAATAGGCCTCAAGGAGTTAAACTCATGATCTTTGTATGATGTTAGTCTTTATCAACTGAGCTAACCCTCTAAATAGACCTTGTTATTATTGTTGTTTTTTTGGTAACCTGTTATTATTGTTGTTACACCAAGAACAAAGAGAGAAAAATATATCTTTGGGGCCCTCTCCTCAATTTTTCTCTTCGTTGATTCAAAACTGGGTTTTCATCCTTTTGCACAATGCCACTTGGCCAGTCACAAGTTAGATAAGGCCTAGACGTAAAGGTGGAATAGGTCCACAAGTTGCGTACAACAGACGGCATGGTTGCGGTGGGAAAAATTGATTATTATCAACAAGCATCATTATGACAAAATAAGAGTTTTGTTTTTTTTATTGACATTTGACTTTTATATACACTTGTTTTTCAAGTGAGATAAGTGAGAGTAATTAAATATCATTACAATGATATACTAATGAATTACTATCAAAAAAATATAAAAACTTTTTTTTTATTATCTTTGATTTAAAAAATAAAAATAAAATAAAAAATATTTAAAAAAAAATGTCATATTCCAAATACACTTTAAAAGTGTTATTAAGACACTTCTAATAAAATAAGGCTTATATGTCAACAACATCTAAGTGATTTCTTTGTTAACTACTCAGTTCTGCACTACAATGCCTGATTGGCTGACTATTTTTATCTACAAGTACTTTTGTCCATTTTAATTGGTTTAAAGGATTACAATTTTCCTTCTTTTTTTTTTTTTTTTTTTAAGGTAGTTAAGTCTTCTCAATCTGATTTGCATGTGCACTACATGGTGTAGGTGTTTAGTAAGGAAGGGTGTAACCGACCGTGGGAAAATTATTGGTGGTTGTTTATTAAAATAGATGAATTATTTGGGTTGGCGGTTTGTTTTTCTCTTAAAAGGGCCTATGTCATGTTCTGGCATGTTTTCTGTGGTAGAAAAAAATGATATGACTTTGAAGAGAGAGTGATTCGTTAACCGGAAATGAGAGTATAAAAAGAATCAATGGTCCATTCATTTGAAAGAGATTTAGATTTCAAGAAAGAAAGATAGACAACGTGAAAAAGGAGAAAATACTGATGGCATAAATGTATCCATCATCGATGAGGGGAGAATCTTCCTTGTATGAAGTATGAACCCCTTTATTTAATAAAAATTTGGGACTCTTAAAATAATATTTTAATTATTTAAAATGAAGACCCTTTAGGCAATTATAGAAAGAATTATTAAAAAATATATATATATATATATATATATATATATATATATATATATATATATATATATATATATATATATATATATATATATATATATATATATAAGATTAATATTATTGCATTGAACTCGATTTAGCATGGTTTTCTGGCCCGAGATGAGCGTTGTCTATGTGATATTATCCGCTTTGGGGCAAGACTTGCACGGTATTAAAACCTGTCTACATATACATTTGTAGCAACTCTATTATAGCAGGTTTTTCATATGAAATTTTTTATTTTTGGTAAGGTTTTGCATGCCCAAATACGTTTCAGCAATCTGTAGGAATAAATTTCCAAGAGCTGATATGAGAGAGAAGGGGTTCACCCCTACTTATAGGCTACAAGTGTTCCCCCAATACCTAACCTGTTGCAATTGGTAATCGCTTGAGCTTCCTTCGGCTAGTCGAACCTGCAAGATAGGAAGCATAAGGCAACTGAGGGCAGGTTCGGAAATCCTAAGGCCACTCCGATGCCTAAGTTAGAACCAAGCACAAGTAGTTATGGAGTTCGGATTATCCTGAGCTCCGAGTAGTGGGTTTAGTAGAGTGAGTTTGTGCATAACAAGTTGGATTCGTTTAACTTAGGAGTGTGCTATTTTTATAGGTGAGGCATTGGGTGGTGTAAGTTCAAATTTTCCCCTGGGGGTTTGGAATGATTAGCCATCTTGCTGTAACTGTTCATCATTATCTCGAACCTTACACCCAATCGCTTGAGCTTTAATGAACTGTTGCATGGGCTAGAGGTGTGTAGCGGATAAGGAAGGTCAAAGTGCACCCATGCCTCAATCCCGAGTAACTCGCAGTTGGTTCCTGGCACACGGGTTGAAAGCCATAAGATAAAGATAACTGGGGAGTCCACTGATCGTGAACTGGAGATCTTCGTAGTCAGATGATAATGCCAGTTGGCTATGCACTGTGGATGAGGGGATGAGGGCGATCTGGGCGGACCTTGATCGTAATCCCGTAATTGTCACTGTTGGATCCTGACGCATCCAAGCTCTTAGGTGGTAGTCTCTCCTGCTTACACGTGGCTGGCCACATGCCTTCTTCTGATTGGGACATGTGTCTTGCCACATGTACTTCTCTAATTGGAGGGGTCATTCCACCCATAACAGTTGCCCCTTGCTCTTTCGGGTCTATAAAATCTAATGGAGCAATGATTATGTTTGTTCTGCTATTTTAGCCGAGTTGCGTAGGTCTGAACCCGCCAAGTCGTGTTCAGCTCTTGTCGGCTTCTCGTTGGTTGTAGGGTGACATGGAACTACGAACTTACCCCTATGGGCTATCTCAGTTCGTTCTCTAACTGTTGCCAAGTCAGAAAATATTTGAGGAAATCTTTAAAATAATTCAGAGATCCCAGATGTTGCTCACATTAAATGGATCAGACCTGCATCCTATCCCGTCCCGCCAAGTGTTGTTGTCAGAGTTGGAATTTGAGGCAACAAGAAACCCGTCGCGCATCCTGGACTATTGTGTGGCGCTATTAGAGGTGGGATTCGAGGAGATGGGGTTGACCATCATGCTCGCACTAAATGAATGGGAGTTGTAGCCTGTCTGGTCTAGCCATATGGAAACATCAGGGGCAGAGTCCGAAACGACGTTGGAGACTAGACAACTGTCTATAAATACCCTCCCCTTCATTCTTCATTTTCTTCATATTGAGTCAATAATCTGTTATTCCACAGGATTTCACTTTGCAACTTGTCTTTCCTATGTTCAAGCTGTAGCTTGGTGTGTGTGCACACACACAATGACCTTTTTACAGTAGTCATTGACTAGTTCATCTTCTTTTCAAACCCAGTAAATCTTCGCCCTTATCTGCTTTTCGTTATGAGTGACTCCGAGGGGGCTAAGATTCAAGAGTGAGGCATGGATGCTAAAAGTGAGAAAACTGAGAAAATCACTTCTAAGTCTGATATGATTTAGATGACTCTGAGTATGATGATCCCCAGATGGTCTAAAGTTGCTTTTAAGCCTGCCATGCAGGAAACTCGAGTGTAACCTTGACCTCAGCCTCTTAGGGCTCATACGTTCTTGTGGGCCGTTGGTTTTCCCAAGTTCCCACATTTCCCTTGACCCTGGTAGCCTTTGATATAGACTGTGTCTTGACTGTGAGTGGGCTAGCCAACTTTCAAAAGGCAAATTTCAGAGTTTGATAGAACTAGGCTCCCAACTGATAATGAGAGGTCCTATGACGTTTCTCATACTGAGCTAGTCGTATATGAGGATATCTTCAAGTCGAGCTTTAGATTTCTGATCCATCCTCTTGCTATCGAACTTCTCTAATACAATCAGTAGCCATGGCTCATCTCACTCTAAACGGGTGGTTGAGCATCTATGCCTTCATCATCTTCTTTACACAGGTTGGTCAAATCTTGACCGTGAATATCTTCAGAGAGCTCTTTATACTCAATGCCTCGAGGGACAGGAAGGTAGAAACTGGTTTGTATTTTTTCAATCGTCGGCCACATAGTGGTCCCTCCATTATCGAGGGGGTGCCATCTTCCGTCCACGACTGGAAAGAGAAATTCTTCTGTATGTCTACTCAGAATAGAAGAGAGCCTTTGCCCCTATCCAACATTTAGGGCTTTATGAAGAGGACCCCTGGCAACAAGAAGCCCATCTTGTTTGCTGAAGAGACTGAGGCCCTAGGTCGTATGAACAAGGGGGTTTGTGTGCATGCCTACGAGCTGAAGGATCCTTTCATTCCTTAAAATCATAAATTTCAGGGAGCTTTTATCCTAAGTGTCTTTCTTTCTTTCCTTTCAGTAGAAATGACTTACTCTACCTTTGGTTTGGTTGTGCGGTGGAGTTCATTGATGAAGATATCCTTGAAACCTTTTGAGTTCTTATTGTAAATCCTGGCTGATCTCACTAAGTGGGTGATGTGGTCCCAACCATACCACTTTCAAGGTTGTGGCTGATCTCATCCTTGAAACCTTCCGAGTTCTTACTTAGCCTTTCTTTTGAGCAGAACCACTGTATAACCTCTACCATTTGGTTGAGAGTCGGGAGCCTCGAAGGGGCTTACAAAGAGGCCATTGCAACCCGAATGAAGTGGGGCCTAGTTTACGAGGACTAGTCTAAGGTTGCGGCGGACATGCTGGTGGACATGCTAGCGGAGGCAGAGAAGCTGAAGAAGGATCATGCCGACGAGAAGGCCAAGAGCCAAAAGTATTCTTCGGCTTTCAAGGCCAACGATGTGAGCCTGAAGAAGGCCAAAAATGAGATCAAGGCCAATATTGCCACACGGGAGGCCAGGGCAGGGGCGAAGGTCGTGTTTGGTTTTAAGGAGTCCTCTGAGCTGAGGGAGTACATCTTCTAGTCTTCGAGGAACATTTATCTATGCGGCTTGACCTGGGTCTAGGATTTCGTGTGGTCAGTCATCCCTGATTTTGACTTCTCGAGGTGTTGAGCCATTGCTAAGGGCCTACCATCTGTTAAAGGAAAAGGGAAAGTTACAGTGACATTGATGAGCCTAACCCGAAGTTAGTGGTGGTCGTCGACGAGTGAAACTTGACAGAAGTGGCCGTTGCTAAATAGCCTAGCCCGGATCTCCCTTTTTATGGACGGAACCTTGAGCCCACTGAAGCCTCCGACATGACCTCTAGCAATCTTCTAACTTTATAATCACTTATTTTTCTTTTCTTTTTGTAATTGGATCTTTTTTACAGCCTGTTACAGCCTTAGTCTTTACTCTACCCCGTGCTCGAACTTAGTCCCTCATAAGCCTTCTTATAGCGCTAAGTCAGCCTTACTCCTTAAAAGCTAGAAGAGAATACAAGAGCTTGAGAATAAAGACTGTATTGCACTAAAACTCTTGTTACAAGCTTTGCTAGGTTTCTTAATTCCTTTGCCAAATGAGGCCACCCCTGTTTAGAAGCACCAAAGAATGGATTAAATGGCTAAGATATGTATAGGTGTCCTCCATCCAATGGTTAAGAACATTCTAGTTATGAGTCTAGAACATTTCTGCTTCCTTAATAGAGAACTCTATGTACAAATAATGTTTACAATATTTCTAAAACCTTCCACGTGTGGAAAGTTTCATAAGCCCTTCTAATTAATCCAATGGACCAACCCCGTGGTGCTAACCCAAGGATCGTGTAGGCAGTTTATGTTGGTGGGTTGTGAGCTAGGACATTCTCCCCCACTTATGTCGTACGTCCTTATTGCATCCTCCTCATCGAACTTCTATATTGTGTCTTAGAACTGCCAAATGCATCTGCAAATTCCCAGCTTGCTTCATTCTCTGGTAATCCTTTTAATTTGACTAAGTACTAAGTACTCCCTACTAGGAGGAATGCCTAGTCTTCGTATTACTTTGTCAGCCATCATGAATTTAGCCTTCCTCTAATAGGAAGTATCTACTCCCATAGGTACTCAAGTCGAAGTCCCATGTCTCCGATTTTCCATGGAAAACCAGATGAATCTTAAGCTTGGGAGGAAGGCTCACCTCATAATTAAGATACCTTACCCACCTTCCTCACAGTCTTAAACAACCTTTATATTGACGAACGAACCCTTTGTTACCTTTCTTAGAGATTTAAACTGATGCGGTATGAGCTTTAAAAGCAGCAAGTCCCTAACCAAGAAGTTTATAGGTCAGTTCCATTGTCACCCCATTTTCATTTTCATTATAGTCTTGTCAAGGTAAGACTTAGTTATGTCCACCTTCTCTTGCCACTCCTTCGCAACCTTGATTGTTGAAGGGCTTCTCCTTGTATAGCATGCAATGACCATGTGTGGCGTCAACAGTTGTTGTCTCATGGCCACCATGAATGGAATTTGGCTTGTTGACTTGCTCCTTTCGAGGTTGTAGGAGAACTGAGCCACATCGAGCAACTTGGCTTAATCCCTTTGGTTAGTACTCATAAAGTTCCTTAGGTATAACTCTAATAAGTTGTTGTTACATTCGGTCTATCCATCGTTTTGTGGGTGAAAATTTGTAAAAAAGTAGAGAGCTGAACCAACAACTTAAACAGCTCCATCCAAAATTTACCTATGAAGCAAGGATCTCAGTCACTAATGATGGTGCGTGGCATGACCCAATACTTCACTATATGCATTAGGAATAGCCTTGCTGCCTCTTTTGCAGTGCAATCCTTAAGGATTACCACAAAGGTAGCATATTTGGAGAATTTGTCAACAATCACCATGATAGGGCCACACCCTTTTGACTTTGATAGTGCGCTGATGGGGTCTGTAGACATACTCTCCCATGGCATATTTGGGATAGGAGTGGTTCCAACAATCTGCTTGGTGGTTATTGCTTCACCTTGTCTTGTTAGCATACAAGACAAGTACTCACATAGGCCTCTATGTCATCCCACATCTAAGGCCAATAGTACACTGCTTCCAGTAATATTTATGTACACCATTGACCTGGGTGACCAGCCCACTTTGTGTCATGGCACTCACGGATAAGATTGCGTCGCAGGCTGTTATACTTGGGAACGTAGAATTGTCTCTTTTTCATATACAGTAAGCCATTAATCTCCCAAATCCAACGCGTCTGGCCCTCTTTTGTAAGGACAATCAAGCTTTTAGCTATTGGATCATGCTCAAGACCTTCCTTGATCAAGTCTAAGAGTACCCCTTCTGGTTGGCTAAGAGAGGTCAATTTTCCTTCCTACTTAGCACATTAGCTACATCATTGGTTAATGAAGCTTATACTTAAAGGTAAAGTCAAACTCCGCCAAGAAGTCTTGCCATCTACCTTGTTTAAGACTTAGTTTCTTTTGTGTTTGGAAGTAACTACTGGCAACGTTGTCGGTCTTTACACGAACCTCGAACCAAGTAGATAGTGAAGCCAGTCATTTCCTTCTCATTGACTATGTAGCGCCGCTCTGTGTCATTGAGCTTGTGACTCTCGTAGGCAATAGAGTGTCCTTCTTGCATTAACGCCCCTCCAGTAGCAAAGTTAGAGGCATCCGTGTGTACTTGAATGGCGTGTCATAGTCGGGTAAGGCAAGGACAGGTTCTTTCATCACTACCTCCTTTAGGTCTTCAAAGGCATGTTGGCATGCATCCAACCACTGCCATACCTTGTTTTCCCTGAGAATGTTTGTCAAAGGGGTTACCCATGTAGAATATCCCTTGATGAACCATCAATAGAAGTTTATTAAGCCAAGGAATATCTTAGCTCAGTAACCTTAGTAAGAACTCCCTACTTTTTAATCGCCCGCACCTTGCTATCGTCCATTGCCACTATTCCTCCCCCAATCTTGTAACCAATGAACATCACCTCCTCTTACGCAAACGAGCATTTCTCCCTTTTGATATATAGTTGGTTGTCCCTTAGCACCTTAAGGACGGTCCCCAAATTTTGTACATACTCCTTCACATATTCTCGAGTAAACCCCTTATGCTTGAGCCTTTTGAGGCTCCTCCTTGCCAAGAAGGAAGCATTCCTAGGCTAGAATTGCTTTTTCAATTCCTTTTCGACTCTACCCCAAGTGTCAATGGTGTACGTACCACTTTCATTGTTGGCATGCCTCCTACGCCACCTTAGTGTAGCCATGTCATTGAGGTAGAGAGTGGCGGTTTGTACTTTGATCGGCTCATCCTCGAGCATTATTGCTTCAAAATACCTTTCCATGTTCTACAAGAAGTTGTCGACCTCACGCGCATCACTCTTTCCATCATAATCTTTAGGCTTCAGTACCTCCACCATAGGCACCTCCCTTGAGGTAGTAGCTCCCCCAACCACCACCTTCTTTCATATAGCTTAATCAGCCCTCATCTCCTCCATACGAGCCTCAAAGCTATCTGCAATCGTTAAGATTTGAAGTTGTTAAGCTCCCCTTGGTGCGTATGTGCCATGGTGTTGATAGCACCTTGTAAGGACCCTTCGAGCTCCTTTATTCAGACAACAAACTCGTCCTTTAGTTCCCCCATGTGGCCTTCAAGCTCATCCTCACTTTGGTCCACAACATCAATCTTCTCCCTAGTCATGGCCATGGCTAACTCCACCTGAGCTAGTGGCACCTATATAGCACCCACCACGTCTTAGGACTTCCTCTTGATTTTCCCCATGTTGAGGTTGGTCTTCCTCTTTTGAGATTTTTCCATGGCAGCCACGTCTTGCTCCTCTGAGCTAGACATGATGCCATCACTTGCACAAGCATCTCCCCTTGCAACTATGCTCAATTACCACTTTATCATAGTCTTAATCTTTACTAAGCCAATCGTTCCAATACTTAGTCGCTCACATGCGTTCTCGTAGCGTTAAGTCAACCTTACTCCTTAAAAGCTAAAAGAGAATACAAGAGCTTGAGAATAAAGAGTGTAGTATTGCACTAGAACTCTTGTTATAAGCTTAGTTGCTAGGTTGCTTGGTGCCTTTGCCAAATGAAATCATTTCTATTTATAAGCACCAAATAATGGAATGAATGGCTAGGATATATTTAAGTATCCTCCATTCTACGGTTAAAAACATTCTAGTTATGAGTCTAGAACATTCTTACCACTCTAGAGAATTCTATGTACAAGTAATGTCTAGAAGGTTTCTACAACCTTCCATGTGTCGAAAGTTCTAATGGACCCTATTAGTCTAATGGACCAACCCATGGTATTAACCCGCGGATCGTATATGTGATTTATGTTGGCGGGTTACTGGTCATGACAAGCCGTTGTGTAATGTAACTCTTTTCTCTCTTTTTTTTTGCGTAATACAAGTACTTTTCCTTTGAGCAATGGTATTCAATACAATTTCTTCGAAGTGTTTGGGCTTGGTTACCCTATGTACTCTCCGAGTTCCTTCTGGCCCGTGTTTGCCAATCATGCTGACCTAGATGGAATTCATTTATGCTGGATTTTTTCTATTTTTGCCAACGTTGGTTGTCACCCTTAGGTAAGGTCCACCCTCTTCAGCCATGCAGGCCAAGCATGTTGGCATAGTTTTAAAATCGTAATTTCACCCTTAAGTAAAGACCCACTCTCATGAACCATCTTTGGCAGTCTTGCCGACTTATATGGGCCTATCATTTCAGCGTAGAATTTAAAGTTATAATTTCACCCTTAGGTGAAGAACCACCCTCTTGGGATATCTTTGTCGATCTTACCATCTTGGATGGGACAATTATATTGTTGCGGAAGCTTGGGTCAAAATCCACCCTCCTAGTCCATACTTGTAGGTAATGCCAACTTGGATGGGACAGTCGTGTTGCCATTAAAGGATAGGTCAAAATCCAGCCTCCTGGGCCATCCTAATCAATTGTGCCGATTTGGATGGGATAATCGTGTTGCTGCTGAAGTGTAGGTCAAAATCCAGCCTCCTGGGTCATCCTTGTCGGTCATGCTAACTTGGATGGGACAATCACGTTGCTATAGAAACTGACTTAAAGTTGTGCATAATGTGTATGAGAGACTGACAGAGACGAAGATTGTCATTTTATTACTTTGTATGTAAAATTTACATACATCATTGATAGTACTTTCATAGGTTGTACGAATTCTACGTTCTTAGTAACACCAACCAGTCCATTGTCGCTAAATACGATCCAACCTGAGTTGTCTTGACAACTCTATATGGAAATCTCAATTTGGTGTAAGCTTTCCCTGTCGTGTAGAATCTTATGCGAACGTTTTTAGTAGTATTAAGTCTCCAACTCAAAAAAGCCGCTCTCAGACTTTAGTGTTGTAGTGCCATGCTACCCTTTATTGGTAGACCGCTTTCGTTTTTCTGTTGTTTCCCTTCTCCATTGTATTCTACTATTATTGTATGGATTGGGATGAGTTTGATTGAAACCTTATTCACAATAATTTCTAACAGTTGGTATTAGAGTTAACCATACAGACCTATAATCAATGGTAGAACATTGTAAAGACTTACCCATGAGATTTAAATGAATTGAAAAGAAAAATTTTGATTTTTGGATCGAATCTGTCGAGTTTTCCCATGGATGAAAATTTTCTGATCGGAGAAATAGGCCATGCTATATACCAATGGAAAGCTATTGACGAGACGGTTCTGAAGATATAAAAATCGTTGGCGCCAACCATCGAACGCGCTGTCACTCGCCGACGGTAGCAGTGAGTGGATCTCACTAGCAGGGAATAAATTAAAAAAAATTAGTTTCTGGCAGCGTTGACCTGGTCATCGTCGGGTCAACTCGGTAACCCTAACGTATTGGTTTAAGGGGTGGTCCGACTCTGCTTGAGTTGACACAGGGACTGACCAACCTTGTCACATGTGCGGGTCACATGTATAACTGATCAGACCCGTTGGTTGACCCAACAGCTGGTTAACAAACCCGACAACCTGACCCAGAGACCTAGAACTTTGACCCGCTACCTAACCCGGGAACCTGAAATCTTGACCCGGATACCCAAAATATTAAACCGGATTGGACCACTGGTTGGCTTATTGTTTGGACGAGTAAACCAAACCCAATTAGTTGTATTGAATCAGGTAAGCTGGTTTGGCTCAAATCGAGCCAAGCCAATCCTAGGCAGACCGACCCAGAACCAATTGACCCAGTAAAGACTGAACCTGCCAGTACTTTAAGGGCCTATTTGACTACTTCTTTTATTAAAATGACATTAATTCATGATTGTGGGAGCTAGGAAGGTCAGATTGACCTCCAATTTGTTCCATTTGACTCCATTTTTTTTGCTCTTCAGGTATATATTTTGGTACATCTTAATACATTGGAAAGTGTGTTATTATAGAAAAATACCCTATGAGAACCCAATTTACAGTGTTTTTTGCTGATTTTTCTCAAAATTTATTATACCAAATTGATTGTTGAGTTAATGTGCATGTTTATATGAATGTTTAGACCTATTTGATTGTGATAATAAAACATTCATGATATCCCGCAACTGCTAAAGATTAAGAATTGTTCATAACATGGTTGAACTTTGTGTGACTACCAAAATGGTAACCTTGTTTCATTATGATATGTTCAAATCCAAGGGTCTGTGCTCTATAGATGCTTCAATTTGATAGTGTTCACTTAAAGGTAACATTGTCTAAGTCTGTTCAAACTAGGGTTTATTGCTATTATGTATGGATTTTGATGCATTTGCAAGCTACAACAAGAAAATACAGTGCTCATCCAAAAGTGACACTGACATAAACTCCTAAGTTTATGAATGTAGAAAAGAATGACACTGTCCACCCAAAGGTGGCGTTGTCAAAGATTATAAAGAACTCATACACATGGTTGAAGGATTTTGGCTTTAGGGGTTTCATCCACTCAAAGGTGGTAAAATTTTCAAGAGTCATTGTCTCTTCGCAATTATTGCATGGTTATCGAGAGGACCAGTGTACATGTTGTCCCAAATGATGTGTGTGTAGCTCGGTTGACTCTCATGGAGATGATGCCTATGTATGTTCAAATTGTAAGTTTTTTACTTGATGTGAATTTTTAATGTGTGTCTCATTGTTTGAGTTGCATTCTTTTGAACTGTTATCACGATTGTTAATTCACAAAGAAATGACATGAAAAGATTAGAAACTAATCCAAGATTACTTGAACTAAATGTATTCTTTTGAGAAGTAATCTCTGTCTATCAGGTATTCTATCCATGAGGTCTTGTATAGTAGCATTCAAATGAAATTTATTGTAAATGAATTATCTAAGAGAAATCCAAAGAAAATTTGATAATTCTAAAATAAAAGAGCGAGAGATAGATTAGTGAATTAACTCACTAAATACTAGTTATGATAGGTAATAAGGGTGAAGTGAAGCTTAAATAAGTTCTTCTATACTTGCTTAAAAAGATCCTAGGACTAAGTAAAATATTGTTTATAGTTGAAAAATAATTAATTTTATTAGAGGATTGAGTAGCCAAATATTTGGAAATCAGTGGGAGTCTCTTGATATGCTTAATCAGTGGGAGACTCTTTGTAAGACCCACATGCCACGAACCCGGTCTAACCTTACGTTCTCGTGTCATGATCAGTCTTTCCATCGTAATCGACTCAAACCAACCAACCATATGAAGGAACCACAAGACTAGGTAAACAAACCAGTCAAACCAGTCAAATCAGTTAAGTCAGTTTGTGTGGTCGACTATGTGGTAGACCGATCAAATTTAGATTTATGTGGTCGACTGTTTTAGTTTGTGTAGTCGATGAAGTTTCGACCGGTCAAGCCCAGAACCAACTCCGTGTTTAGAAAACTTTCCTAATTTGAGTGGGACTCTCTCCTAACTTAGAGAGGACTCTATATGAAAGTTTTTCCTCTATATAGAGGACGTCCCTCAACTCTCTCTCACTCTTTTAATCAAACCTAACCCTAAATCTAAGAGAGAAGGAAAAGGAGAAGAAAAAGGAGACTTGGAGCAAAAGATTGAAGAGGATTTGCAGAGTGCTTGTCGATTGGATTCCTTCCTCTACAACAAGGAACCTAAGGTAATAAACTAACCTCTATAGATGATAGGAATAGTTGGATTAGACTCACCATCGTCGTATTGGTAAGTGGAACCCAAACTTAGGGCTAAGATCATGAGATCTCCCTATATATATATATATATATATATATATATATATATATATATATATATATATATATATATATATATATATATATATATATATATAGCCAACCCTAATTTCAGCCCATCAAGACTTTCGTCCGACTTAATCTGATTTTTTTTTTATCGATTTCGGTTTTGATTTCATATTTCAATTTGGGCTCAATTTTGACACCCCTACTCACGGCGCATTATGGAGTGCATAGAAAAGGATCCCACTCCAGTGTGGTGGGGATTTGTTCCTTTAAAAATTTTAGCCATTTTTAGTCCCAAAATTTTGTAATTTTAAAGTATAATAACTGGATTAAATCATTTAAAATATATTTTACCAAAATTATCTCTCTCTCTTTTCAAATTTTCAAATTGAATTACACCAAAATTTTTGTGTTTCGAGTTATTCTTTCAGGAGGGGTTCTCTTGGGAAGCGATTTTCAAAAAAGAAGCTTTTGTAGGTTGTTGTATAAAAGGGAGGGATATTATGGAAACTTCAAGTAGAGGGGGTGGGTAGCTTTATACATCCTTGAGGATGTAATGCTCGATACCATGGGTCTTCTTACCTAAGGGGTAGACCAGAAAAACTTCCTTCATTTAAGTAGAGAGTTTGTTGGGCACATACATTTATTGCAAGTGGCTACAAGCCGACAATGTAGCCTCTGTGCTACAAAATTAACATGATAGGGCCCATTGCTTGGTTGAGTCTAGCCAAATATGGTGGTGCTCATATTTTCCCTTTCTATAGGTTCAGTCTAATTGCAAGGAAAACTATAGGGAAAGGAAGTGAAAATTTGAAAATTTTCAAACCTAAAAAAGAAATTTTTATAGCTATTAATTCCTAACATGATTGTACAAACTATCTAAATTTTTTGTATCATGTTTAGTACTGATAATTTTTAGATTTAATTTTTATTTTATTTTTCAAAGGCAAAGGATTTGAATGCAAAGTAAAATGTAAATTCTTAACCAAATATGAAATGAGATTGAGATAATTAAATGGTCATGTGATAGTATGTAATATAATGATAAAAAAAAAATTAAGTTAAAATTTTTCTCTTCCCTTACCTTTAATTCCCTTCCCAACCAATAAGGATTTCTCTATAATGAAAATCAAATTAATTTCTTGAGCATTTGAAGAGAGAAAAAATAATGATGTCTCAATTTTTTTTTTATTTCTTGTTTTCCAAACACATCCTGTACTTATGGACGGTAAAAGTTTTCCTATACCAATGGATAAAGATCGTCGTCATAATAATGAGACAACAATGAATTTGTATTTCTATTTCTCTCTTCCACGTCAAAAAAAAAAAAAAAATCTTTTCTTTTGTTGACAACAAAACATAGCCTAAAACTCCCTCCTTTATACATAGGAAATAAAAATACAAGCAAATATTTTCTTAGATCTCCTTTTTTTTTTAATTACAACATCCTAAAAAGGGACTAATCAATGAATTGTCATTATCTTTACCAAAAAAAAATTTCATTATATCCCAAATTAAATTATGTTTACATATAGGTTATGAAACTATGGATTATGGGAATGGAATTTCTTGATTGGTGTTGGTTCCATCTACATGACATGTGCGGGAATACTTGTTGGACCCTCCTTGATGCAACAAAATTCCTAATCACTAAGGGTCTTTGTGGTGGATGTCTACCAGAAGTTAGTGTCAAGACCCTCTTGACAATGATTCTTTTTGTGCACAATCATTGAGCCATCACAGGACCACAATATTAGGGAGGACAGTTTTGGTATTTGAGACCAGAGGGGTAAAGAAATTTTGAATTGACCCGACTGATACCAAGCATTGGTGTCAACAATCAATGACGCCAGATTGATGTCAAGTAGACTATCCCATCACTAACTGGTTGATGACCATAATGGATCCGACATATACATGGTTGGATCCATTAATTCAATTATATGATCTATTATGTATTTTTATTTTATTTAATAATATGTTCAAGAGAAAACTGATTTTTAAACATTATTTAGTTGATGGTGTCATATGGTAGATTGTTTTCCCCCTTTTTTTTTTAGTGCAAACCAGCAATAAAGCTCATCTATACGCAAATTTAACACATAAATACGGGATGAGGAAACCTGTTAGGATCATGCCAAAAATGGCCAATCAGCGAGTAGCATGTGTCATCACATGAATTCATCATCTCAACATCTAACTAGACACGTAAAACCACGCCCTTGAGCAGTTATGAGTGTACCAGAACTAAACATGTTTGGATAAGTGAGAGCTAACCCACTCCGGGGTGCTTAGATACACATATCAGCCAGCGGAAGCAACCAAAGGTAGAGTGAACCACGTATGAAAGGAGCTTTAAGGTGGTTATGATAAGTCCAGCCCTTGGATCTACATCAGAAGGCCATAGAGATCTGCCACATCCATACAATCCCCTATTCTCAGGATTATAGTACGCAGGGACTCCCTCTCAACAACAATGACTCCCTATGGATCTCGAAAGGAGTCTCAAGATCCGTGCAAATACAAGGAAATGTCCCATAATCCCAGGCTACTCCATGCTCCATAAAAACTCCCTACCACAAAGGTAAATGGGCCACACTTTTGTCACACTTACTTATATACTACAGAATTCACTACCATCCCCTCTATACGTTGAACTTAGTCTTCTTTCCCCAAGTTCATCAGCTTATCGGTCTTAACTAACTTAGGCATCGGAGTGGCCCCTAGGTTATCTAACCTACCCTCTTCTGTCTGCTTGCTTTTTATGACAGGTGTAGCAATCAAGAGCCAAACCAATTTTCAGCGATAATAGATTGGCAGCCACAGTGGAGCCTATTTGGTAGTCAATTTTAAAAAATCTCAGTTTTTGTAACCCATTCAATCATTGTTTTGATGGCACAAAAAAGGAGAGAATGTAGTTATGCTCTCCGAAGAAATATTGGTGAATCATCCCTGAACTAGGGATACTCACAGTAATGAAATTGACCAGATGATCAGTCACGAAGCACCGCCGGCAGCATCACTGGCCTTAGCGTAGCAGTTCATAATTATTGCACAGCTGCAAGCCATAACTCACTAGATCAAGGCCTTGGCAAAACTTATCTAGCAGTAGGCAAACCAATAATAGCATGCACCAATGCCTCCTAGACCTGCTAGAAGTGCACCAGTGTAGCTGAGGGATGCTGTAAAACCCATGCCCTGAAACCCCAGCCTAACCGGGTTTCTATTATGCTAGGAGGGTTTTCCACCGCAAACCAAATAGGTTCACAAGTCATTAATAAGAACTGGGTTGCACCATTGGTAGACTAGACAAAAAGAAGGAAAACAAAAGTACCAACTAGGCCCTTTACATAGGTGGCAGACAATATGGCCGATTGGGAAACCCAAGCAAGTAAGATCCGCTAGCATCGACCGGCCTAGGTATAAATTGGCTACAAGAATGAAATGAGTTGGCATGATTCCAGAAGACAATTAGTAATATTCCCTTAGCCTAAAACGACCCATTAGAGCCCCATATCAAGTAAAACAACCTTAGAGTCAGTTAGGAAGAAGGAAGTCCTGCTTCCCCTCAAATCCTATGACACATGGCTTCCCTCTATCGTTTCCCACCCCTGGTAGAGTTGCACTCCAAGAGGGACTGGGAAGAGGAACCCTACTAGGATTATCTCCCATATGGTTACATACTCACTATGTTGTTGGGAAGGAGAAAGAGTAGGAAGAAGGAGGAGAAGGAAGAAAGGGAGAGCCTGCAAGTGTTGTGGAAGTTATTAGGCTTTCGTTCTCATCATTCGACCTTCATTGCAGGTAATACTTCGTACCTCTTGTTGGAGTTACTTGGTAGATCAGAGCCATGTAGTTTATGTTGGATCCAAATAGTAGGGTGATGAAGGAAACCATAGCAGAGAGGGAATTAAATAGAAAGTAAGGAATATGAATAGGTAAAGATTAAGGCAAAATATGAAGAATAACTTACCCAAAAAAAAAAAAAGATTAAGGCAAGTTAACTTAGTATAAGAAGGGGGGAAAGCCTCTCGTTGATGATGATTGACGATGATACAAGGCCATGAGGCCAATAATAGAGCCTCCATCCAAGGGAACTTGAAAACCCCTGAAACAAAAGCCTAGGAGCAGAGTCGATCGGTAAGCTGGATGCCAAATTCGAGCGACCAACTACATTGAATAGCTCAGACAACCTTTCTGTCAGGAGCCGGACGCTACCATGGTCAATACTCTATACCAACCACATAACGATCGACCAATGGCAGAATGCTAAGACTTTTGTTGGACGCTACACCGGTCGCAATAGTAGAGACCAATGCAATGACCGACAAGCCCCAGACTATTGTAAATTGAAAATAAATAATGTAGGACTTCTAATTAATCATCCTACGCCTTATATAGGCAGAGAATACCTCCAGAACACTGATTGTTCTAGTATGAATTATTACAACTAAGCGATATCTGGTGAGGAACAGAACTTTAACCTAATTTTGGTGTGTTTGATATTTATACATGTACTGATGAATGATGATGCATGCTTGTATTTACGTTATAATACCATGTCTTCCAATAACTGCTTCTTTGCATGCATTGCATTTATACTATGATTGATTGTGGCTGTGATGTGTGGATGCTTAGTAGGCCATTGTGAAGGGGGTCGAGGACCGCTAGATCTAACCTGCAAAGCAAACTAATTGCCTTGTATCTTCCCATATCTTACAGGAGGATAGCATCTTGGGGGGGGAAACGGATGGTCTGGGAATCCTTTTAGGGTATTGAGAAACTACATATGATGTCATATAGGACTGGCTAGTAATAGAACCCATGTATGTAACCCTGGCCAGTAGGGGGTCAGGTGCTAGTAGGATGGAGTGATGAGGGGAAAAGGGTCAAAAATGTTCATTGGAGGCGTCACTGGTAGGACTTGTTGCCCAATCACCATTCTGATTAAGATGTCGTGTGGGAGCATCAGGGCTATTGGAGTAGACTGAGGAGTATCCAACACTCCCGTGCATGGAGGTTATAGTCAACTTCTAGGAAGTATGGCTAGGCCTTACCATAGCACATTTATCATACATTAAACCAGACTCTTGCTGTGTGCATAATCTATTCATATGATTGCTTGCTTGTCTGTTTCACATGAGCTCAAGTAGAAGAGTTCACCCTTGCGATCGCCACTCTTTTAGTTATGACTATAGGTACTATGGAGATGAATCATGGAGACACTCTAGCTAGACTAGAATACCACGAAGAAGCATGTCGTGGAGGCGATGAGCTAGGCAATGGAAAGTGGACGTAAAGGATGATGCGTTGAGATAAAAAAAACTACTCCAACTTGGAAGTTACAATTAGTTTACATAGTTTATGTTACTTAGACTTCTCTAGTGATTTAGTGTCACACCCCAATTTTGGTCTAACCAGAATGGTGTGATGAACCATTAATAAACCAACGGTTCAACCAAGATCTCAAATAGGCTATCCCCGCGTTATCCAAACTTACACACATCCATAATCATAATCAGAGTAAATACACAATAGCAGAAGTCTTATAATAACATGAACTGAGAACTAAAATGATATTAATAATTTAATAGCAAATTATTCTGTTTTCAACTTAGACATAATTATTTAAATACCAAATACATGCCTTAATAAATCCAATCAAGAAAACCTATAAAATATCTAATCAAATACACACGAGTTGCACTCGCAAGAGGAGTTGTGTGTATCCGCTTCAGCTTCAGCTTCCATCGCTGCCACGTTTTCGTACGCAGACGCATTCATATAGTCTTCAACGGTATAACCTGCATCATCAACTAAAAATATTCGACGTCGAGGGGTGAGCACACATCACGGCTCAGTGAGTAGCCAAAACAATGCAACAATACATATGCATGCAAATCAATTTATATCTTTGGTCCGGTTTAAAGTTTGCAGTATGCAATAGAAAGGTTTAGGTAGCCAAAGGTCGCGTTTATTGACCCCGCCTCTATACACTAGTGTGTGACGTTACCCGAAGATCACGTTTATCGTCAACTCACATTCACCCAATCATGAATATTATATAACAAAGGTTACGTTTATTGCTATATAGTGCCATACCAACACGTAAGCCCCTGTTGGTGAGGGTTGCAAACTGGGCTCGCAACTAACCAATCCTAATGCCAAACAGTGTATCCAAGGCCTCACCCCAGCATCCCTCAGAATGTCCATAGAGATAGAGCTAAGGCCCCCCGGTAGAGTCAGAGACTACAAGGACCGAGACCACCTCCCCTGATACTCTACGACATAATAGTTCTGCTAAAGTAATGACGATACGCCGATGACAATGCACAAGACTTGAGTTAGAGATAGAGCTAAAGTGCTGAGATCCGCCAAAGGTTAACGTTTATTGACGTTCTCATCACACCTCCCCTGATACTCGGTCGCATCAAGTACATCAACCACACACATACAAGCACATGCCTATTCCTATCATCATCATCATCATCATCATCATGTTATAAACAATAAAGTAAATATGCATGAACAAGTAACAGAAATATTGGATGGCATGCTGTATGCACATTACAACATATTCGCATAGAATCAAGCATAGCATAGGACTCAAGAAATAGAAAACAGTTTTTGTTATTAACCAATTAGTTTGGAGTTCTGGTTCCTCACCTTAGCTTGCTATAAGATACTTTTCCAAGCTTTAAAATCACCTTTATAATGTTATTATATTGCTAGAAGACCTAACAAAGTCGATAGAATTTAATTAGAATTTATTCAGAATTTAAGAACTACTCTGTTAACTGAGGGTCGAAGGTAGGGTCGGAGTCAGGATCGACCCTGGGTGCGACCCTCCCTTAATTCTGAACTTCCCGAACACTGAGGGTCGATGGTCAGGAACACCTAGGGTCGGATGGTCATCGACCCTCGGTGCGATCCTCGGTGCACTTTGGTCCAGTTCCCTCTTTTAATCCATTCTTCGTGCTTGAGATTCTATGGCTTGCTCCTACATTCCATTCTACATTCATTCCATGGTCTAAAACCATGTATAACCCACCTAGATAGCTTTCATGCACTTTCCTATGGTTTTCCATGAAAACCTAACCATAGAGTGATGGTTTGGGTTTCTCCGAGATCACACTCTCAACATTAACTATCCTAAGGTCTGTAGAAACTCATGGAATTAGTATCCATACCTGAGAAGATTATTTTTCCTCTGAAATTCTTCTCCTTTTTGCTAAGTTCTCTTCCTTCCCTTTCTTCTTCCTCTCTCCTTCTCCTCTCTTTCTTTCAATTCGATTAGGGTTGTGAAAGGAGTGAAAGTAGCTTAGGAACGTCCTTTAAATAGAGTAGGAACATCCTAAAATAAGTTCCTCTAAGATTAGGAAAGAATCCCAATAAAAAATTAGGAAATTTCCTAATTTCTATTTCGGCAGAATCCGAGGGTCGATGGGAGGGTCGATGATCCCGTCGACCCTAGGGCTTAAGATGTCCGACCCTCACTTCAAAATCGAGGGTCTGACTTTTTGCTTTGGGAGGTCCGACCCTGTTTAGCTGGGTATGCGACCCTCCCTTCAAAATTAGTGTTTTTGGGTCGATTTGATACCTGGGATCTCGATCTCCTTCACGCCCTTGGTCCATTTGACTCGACCATAATGGATAAACCTGGTTCAAGGTGGTAAGACCGGGTTAGATTGACACGGGTCTTACATTTAGTGCCCACCGTATTAGGGCTAAGAAGTTATGTTTCCTTGATTTTTGAAACTTTTGGATAACAGTTGAACAAATTACAAGTATGAGCTCAATTTACTTATTATGTTTCTGCTATATTACATACTCTGTGTCTGGGTTATGGAAGAGATGATGGTTGATGTTAGTATCATCTGAGCATGTATCCTAGTTGAACTATGATTAAAATAATCGATGGTCCAGTTGCCGTCAAAACTTTACATATCATAAATTCCGAGTGTGAGAAGTTTGGTATCAGAGCATTGCTTCAGTAACAATACCCATCAACTATTACCATGACTCATTTGGTAGTGAATTAAGTAATAGGTAATAAAACTCTCATGTTCATAAATGATAACTGTAGATTAATTTTGTGTGTTGTATGTTTAAAAAAGAGTATAACCAAGTATATTAAGTTAGGGAAAGACTAGAAATCAATGCCAATACCATTAAGAAAAGGGAACTTCATATATAGGATGAGATAACACATCCAAAACCATCCTTAACATAATTCAAGTACAAAAGAAAAACTGTATTCTATGCAAAAATCCCTCTTTACAATCAGACAAAAAGAGAAAGAGAGAATAAAATAAATCAAGATCCATCACTCCTCGAAGTCGAAAAATGGTGGAGTAGGTACATGTAATCTCTGGAAGGTCTATGGCTATGCCACTATAGCTGTGGCAGCCTCAATATCCTCAGCCAATAGAATAAATAGCCATCGTCAAAGTTGTCTGGCATATGTCAAGACTGGTAGAGAAGCCAGTTATCATATGCTGAAACCGTCAAACTTGATGTGCATCCTTCTTCAGGCATCCTTCTTCTACTAAGTTTGGTAAGAGGCCATCAAGTTCAACTTGTCCATGATATCATCCAAGGTAGTGGAAGACCTAAATGGATCAGCCTACTTTATGGCTACACCCTCTGTGTGTCCCTGGGTCTGCACTTCCTCCTCAACATCCTCTGGTATCTGCTGCTCTGGGGGATCTCTAGGACGCCAACAAGCCTCCAGCACCGGATCATCCAATGCCACATCATGAAGCTTCATTTTGATAATAGCATTCCAGTCAAAAGGTGCAAATACTGTAGCCTCGGAAGGTTCCTCTTCATGCATACTAATATCAAGGCGCTAAAACAGGGTAGTTAGTAATTTGCCTTAAGGCAAATGTCCTTTCTTTGAAACTCGGGTGTCCTCTACCGCAATGATCATGGTCTGCATGAGTATGTAAGGCAAACTGACTTACTGATGCCCCAACACTTTGGAAGTGAAGAACTGGCCAAAGAGGGAGAGCTCATCAAAGTAACCACTCTGAGGTAGGATGTTATACTGAATGATCCTGCAGTACACCCTGGGAAGGGGGAAGAAGTTGCTCACTTGGAATGAATCTTTAGGCTGTTGAAGTCTGTTTTAGATATCTACCTTCTGGATCTCAATAAGAAATCCTTATCCTTTCTTGTACTATACTCTTCATCTCCAACCATAGAAATACCTAAGAGACCGGCCAGTTGTTCAGTACTCAAGTTGATGTCCCTGCCATTTACTTTACTAGAAATGTGAAGCTCTCGTGCATGCTCGTATTCCTCTATACCACCCTCCACTTCTAGGTTGCAATAAAAATGCTTCACCATATCGGGCTGGTGCCAATTCCAAGTCCAAGTATAGAGGACTACCCCATAGCATCGAAGGTGGCCTGAACGTCAAATCTCTCCAGCTCCTGAAAGTTTACCAGTCATCCTAAAATAACTGACTTTCGTTTAAATTTTGCATATGAAGCTTGTGCCTCGCAGGAAAGAAAGTAAACTTCATCAAAAGGAGTAAGAAGATTATTTCTTGGCCTTTTGGTCAAAGCTCTACGAGAAGCCATCTAGTCTATAACAAAAAAGAATGAACAAAGAAATCAAGTTAGTAAACACAACATGAAAAAGTGAAATTTCAAACATATGAAATAACTGGGAGGAAATGGGAAGGAAGAGATTGCTAATAAAATTAAAGTAACCTAAAGTCATGACAATTTAAACACAAGAGTTGCAAAGAATTAATGTTGATTTGAATAAATTACTAGTAAATAGGGGGTTAAAAATTTTAGAGATAAACGGATGCTCAATCATTAAGAATGTAGGACGGACCATTAGTTACAGCGATTTAGGAACTAAAGTGAGGGAACATCAAGGAGGATGAATTTCAAAAATTCAAATGGCCTAAATGCCTAGTATAACATGACCAAATTCCAGAGATGACCAATCCCATCCATAACAAGTAATTGACCAGTACATAATCTGGATAAGAAACATTGTTAAAAATATGGTGAGGTAAAGAATCCAATAATGAGGTGTATTAGTAAGAGACATAGTGGAAGCTCGAAGGGATGCATACATTGTTAGTAGAGATTAGGGAAAAACCGAAACCATTACCATAGGTTATGTATAGTTCAACCATAGAGCGAAAACACCGAATGTAGGAAAACCATAGAATCAACACATGTATGGGATGTGCATAACTAGAATAAGATGTAGAACAATGGAAATGCGATAAGCATAGCACATTAATCATTCCCACACTATTCAAAACAATAAGGGATTGAGTATTAAGAATAACCATGAAGGAAAACAAATTTAAAAAAAATGAGAAACTAGGGTTTTGAGAGCATTTTCCAAACCCTAGAAATGAGAATTTGTTAAAGAAGGTAAGCATCATACCTTGGAGTGAAGAGATCGAAGATTGAGTGACGTTTGATCAAGGCTTGGAGTCTTGGGAGAGCATTAGAGGCAAAGAAGAAGAACTCCTGGAGGAGATTTTGAGACTCCAGGAAGAATAGGAAACAAGTGGGAAAGAATGACCCACATTTTCTAATTTATAAAGTCGGATTTTACTGTCACAACTCAATTTCGGCTGAACCAGAAGTGTGAGTGAACCGTCACTGAATCAACGGTTCACACCAGGATCTCAATAAGACCGTGTCCACTCATACAAACTATTGCACATAACCATAATCAGAATATAATTAAATACAGCGAAAGTCTTAAATTAAATGAACTGAGTACTCTATTGGTAATTTAAATAAATTATCCAATTATTCAAAACACCAAAACATAAATAATTATCCTTACGTCATTTATAAATCCAACTAAAATTAAATAGAATAAACAAATCAAATATCCTAAAGGTACACGCAAAAAGGGCACTCGCATGAAGCGTCATGCTCGTCATCCCCTGCTTGCACCTCCAAGGCAGCAACACCTCCATACACTGGAGCATCCACATAGTCCTCCACAGTGTAACTAGCATCAACATCTAAAAACATGTATATATACAAGGGTGAACTCACAACTTAGCTCAGTAAGACAATCAGACAATGCAACACACATCATGCATAAGTAACATTCACATTATGGTCTGATTTTAAGTTTGCAATGTGCTATAGAAAGGATTAACGGCCACCGCACCTCCATACACTAGTGTGTGAATCCACCCAATGGATCAAACACCACTGTCGTCCCACATGCACCCACCATGGAATAGAGATAGAGCTATGTCCGGATCAAACACCGCCAACACTTTCCCTGATGTCCTACCCATACCAAGACGTAAGCCCCTATTGGCAAAGGCTTACAAACTGGGCTCACAACTAACCAATCCTATATGTCATTACAGTAGGCCCTATCCCAGCACGGCTCCCTACGGTATAGAGATAGGGCTAGAGTCTAGTGGCCAGGCTGGAGACTACAGTGCCACTTTCTCCCCTTGATACCCTATCGACACCAAGCATGCTAAGACAGAAGCGATACGAAAAGGTGCTAGTGTGAGGAATGATCCAAGACCCCAGGCCCTTCCCATTCCACACACCAACAAAAACAATCACGTGCCTAACAATCACATCCTAGCATAGCAAGTATGCATGAACAATATAATAAATGAAAGTAAATATGACATGTCAGTATGCACAATACCAATCCATAGAATCATAATTATTAACAATGTTTTACTGTTATTAAGTTATTAGGGTTTAGGTCCGATTTCCTTACCTGACGCTTGATTGCTAGCTTGCTCCAAGTCACCGAATCTAAACTTGCTAACATAGGGTCCTACACGATGTTAGGGTTGAATTAGAATAATTTTCTTAGAGTTCACGTTGGTCGAAAACCAACTGGTATTGAAAACACCCTCACAATGCATATTGATCACAGGTACCAGTCACAGCACTGTGGGGCAAGGCGCTACCGGTGTGGTCTACCAGTCCCCCACAGACCAGTCCCTGAGAGGTACCGGTTGTAGTACTGGTCACATATGGTGCAACCGGTATGGTTGATCGATATGCCTCTGGAAAACGACCAACTTGGTGTTCGCCTTCCATCGGTCATCCCTTATTGGTTCTAGGGTTTTTCCTATGCATTCTAGGCCTGAGCAACGAGTTAGAGTTGTTTCATGTTCCATTCAAGTCCTAGTTTCGATGATCCTTAGCCTAGAATACGAATCTAGGGTTCATCGACTGTATTAGGATTTGATGGCAAATTTAAGGGTTTTAGATCAATACATCGCCTTGCATAGTATTGATCAATTCATGATTAATCATCTATAATGCTTAACTTAGAGAGAAGTTCAAGCACTTACCGTTGGTTCGCAACTATGGTGTTCTTCGTCCAACGGCGGCTCCTCTCCTACCTTTTTTAGCTCCTTCTCCTTCTTCAATCTCTTTCTCCTCTCTAGGGTTTGTGAGGATCAATCAAGGAGTTTTAGGGAGGTTTAAGGATCCTTAAATAGACTAGGATAGAGTTTAGGAAGTTTTCTTATGTAAGAAAAGTACCTAGGCTCGAGATTTGGAAAACAGGACCCACGGAGATCCATTTTTGGATCTAACCAGTCTGCTTGCGTAGACATACCAGTCGACCGGTACCATAGACCGATATGAAAAATATCATACTTTTAGGTCTATTTTTGTACCTGGTTGTCATCTGCTCGTCCCGTCTGGCCCGATGATGATTAGAAAATTTGTTACGACATGAATTAAGGGTTTAGATCGGGTTCATGGAGTACGGGTCTTACAACTCCCCCACCCTTAAAAGAAATTTTGTCTCCGAAATTTGCATGTAGATTTCACAACTCCCGCACCCTTAAAAGAAATTTCAGTCTTGAAATTTATACGTACCTTATTTGTCGAAAAGGTTAGGGTATTCCTTTTGCATCGTGTTCTCTTCCTCATAAGTAATTTCTTCTACATCTTGGCTTTTCCAATGTACTTTGATGTAATGGATATCCTTGCTTCGGAGATGTTGTACCTTTTAGCTTGTGAGCATCACAAGTAGTACTTCAAATGTCAAGTCCTCTATAAAGTCTGGTGGGTCTGCTATCAGGATGTGTGATGGATCTCTGACATACTTCTTTAATAAAGAAACATGGAACACATCATGAACGCTTGACATGGATGGTGATAGAGCCAGTTGATATGTCACATTACCATATCTGATCAAAATTTTGTATGGTCCCACATACCTGGGGCATAGTTTTCCCTTCCTACCGAACCGTTTCAGACCTCACACAGGTGATATCTTCAAGAATATCTTGTCAGCCACTACAAACTCCAGCTCTCGACGTCGATTATCTGCGTAGTGCTTTTGTCGAACTTGAGTTGTCTTCACTCTTTTCTTAATTTGATCAATCGCTTGACAAGTTTCTTCTACGATCTCTGGTCCTACAATCCTTCTCTCTCCCACCTCATTCCATAACAGAGGTGTATGATATTTCTTCCCATAGAGTGCCTCATATGGAGCCATCTAGATCGTAGCCTGGTAACTATTGTTATAAGCAAACTCAATAAACGATAGCTTCTCGTCCCAAGCTCCTTTGAAATCTAGGGCACACACTCAAAGCATATCTTCTAAGATTTGAATAGTTCTTTCTGACTGCCCATCTGTCTGGGGATGAAAAGCTGTACTAAACTTTAACTTGGTTCCCATTGCTTTCTGTAATCTTTCTCAGAACTTTGATGTAAAATGGAGATCTCTGTCAGATACTATACTCTCTGGGACGCCATGAAGTCTGACTATATTATCCACATATAGCTTGGCTAGCTTGTCCATGGTATACTGAGGTCTGACAGCGATGAAACGAGCTGTCTTGGTAAGTCGATCGATTATAACCCACACAGCATCCACTGACCTTGGTGTCAAGGGTAGGCCAGTGATGAAATCCATTGTGATACAATCCCACTTCCATGCTGGCTCTGGTAGTAATTGTAACAAACCTGTGGGTCTCTGTCTTTCTACTTTCACTTGCTGGCAGTTTAGACATTGGAATACGAATCAAGCTACATCCGCTTTCATACTCCTCCACCAATATAGTCTTCTTAAATCATGGTACATCTTGGTGCTTCCTGGATGTATCGAATATGGGGTATAATGAGCTTTTGTCATAATTCTATCTCTGATATTTGAGTTCTCACTCTCAGGTATACATAATCGTCCACGATACCTTAGTACCTTGTCTGAATCCAAGGTAAAGTTAGGGTTGCTTTTATCCTTCCTTAGATCTTCTTGCACAGTCTTGAGGTATGGATCATGTAGGATTGTTATTTTTACCTCATCTATTAGATCCGATGAGATCTTTAAAGCTGCGAATAACAATGTGAACTTTTGAATTAAGCCCTATTCTGCTGGATTTTCTACAGTCTCTAATATATGCTCTTCATCATTCTCTATTGAGCCTGAGGCTGCAGCACACAGTGCAGCATTTGTACTAGGTTTCAATGCCCACTTTCTGCTTAAGGCATCAGCCACGACGTTTGCCTTACCCGGATGGTACTGGATGTCACAATCATAATCTTTTAATAGCTCCAGCCATCTCCTCTGTCTCATATTCAGGTCCTTCTGAGTAAAAAGGTAAGTCAAACTCTTATGATCCGACTTAATCTGAAACTTTTTGCCATAAAGGTAGTGTCTCCAAGTCTTGATTGCGTGAATGACCACTGCTAACTCTAGATCATGCGTAAGATAGTTCTTCTCATGCTCTTTCAACTGTCTTGATGCGTAGGCAATCACCTGTTCTCCTTGCATCAACACACATCCAAGACCCAATCTTGAGGCATCCGTATATAGGGTGAACGGCAAGCCTGGTGCTGGGATGGTCAAGATAGGTGCAGAGACTAGTCTTGACTTCAGAGTCTGAAAGCACTTATCACACTCATCTGTCCATATGAACTTTTCTCCTTTCTTGGTTAGTCTGGTGAGTGGAACGGTGATTCTGGAGTAGTCTTCCATGAATCTTCTATAGTAACCAGCCAATCCAAGGAAACTACGAATCTCTGCAACTGATTTCGGTGCATCCTATCCTACTATAGCTACGATCTTGCTTGGATCTACCTTGATACCATCTGCAGATGCTACGTGACCCAAAAAGGCCACTTCCTTCATCCAAAATCACACTTCATGAACTTGGCGTAAAGCTTCTCCCTTCTCAGTTGTTGTAGTGTTGCTCTCAAATGTGATGCATGAGTCTCCTTGTCCTTGAGTAGACCAAGATGTCATCAATGAATACGATGACCGAAGTATCCAACATGTCATGAAACACTCGGTTCATCAGTTCCATGAATGACACTAGAGCGTTAGTCAACCCGAATGACATTACAAGGAACTCATAATGCCCATACCTTGTCCTGAAGGCAGTCTTCGGAATATCTCCTGCCTTGATCTTCAATTGGTGATACCTTGATCTAAGATCAATCTTTGAGAAAACCTTTGCACCCTGTAACTGATTGAACAGATCATTGATCCTAGGCAAAGGGTATCGGTTCTTGACGGTTAACTTATTCAACTCTCGGTAGTCAATACATAGTCATACGCTACCGTCTTTCTTCTTTACGAACAATACAGGTGCTCCCCACGGCGATATGCTTGGTCGTATGAAACCCTTCTCTAGTAGTTCTTGTAACTGGGTCTTCAACTCTTTTAATTTTGTAGGGACCATCCTGTAAGGTGCCTTAGACACCGGTGCCGACCCTGGCATAAGGTCTATCATTCTGTAGCCCTGTCTGGAGATAGACCTGATAGATCTTCTGAAAATACGTCTGGAAACTCTTGTACCACATCTAAATCTTTCATCTTTAGCACCTCTACAGCGATGTCGACCACAGACACTAAGTACCCGTCTCCCCCCTTCTCTAAGCATCTCTTAACTTTAGGACAGAGAGGATCAGCTTCCACTTCCTAGGTAATTTGGTTCCAGTGAACCTAAACTCCTTTCCCTTATCATCCTTAAAAACAAGTTTTCTTTTGCCACATAATAAGCTAGCTGGATGATGGCCTAGCCAATCCATTCCCAAAATGACATCAAAGTCTGCCATCTCAAGTTGAACCAAATTTTCTTCTAGGTTTTGCCCCTCAATACTAACTGAACACGGCCCATAGCATTCATTCAACGTCACTTCTACTCCTAACGGAGAGCGAACTATCAAGCTTAGGGTTAAGGACTTGACAGGTAACTCCAATCGCTTCCCAAAAGACATAGAAACAAAGGAGTGTGTAGCCCCAAAGTCAAAGAGTACTCTGACGGGTACACCAGCTATATCTACCGTTCTTGGAGTTTAATTATCCCTTAGTTCTACATGCTCATACATAACAAAATAATAAGCAAAATAGTAAGGAACGAAATCGTACCAGTAACCACATCAGGTGATGCGGCTGCCTCCTCAATGGTGATTGCAAATACCTTCCCTTGCTGTGGTGGTTGCTTTTTAGGTAGAGTACAGGTCTTTGTATAATGGCCCAATTACTGGCAATTGAAACATTTGACATTAGGGTTTTGACCAGCTACCTGTGATGGTGGTGGTGTAGTAGTATTCCTTCCTGGCACCACAGCAGACTGAGTCTTGTAGGGACGGAATAGTCTAGTGTTCCCTCCACCTGAAGTCTCAGTAGCAGGCCTCTTCAGTCCCCTGTTTTGAACAAAGAAGCTGTCTCTTTGGCTTGCTTCAATCACCCTAGCAATCTGCACAGCTGTAAGCACCCCATTTTTGCCACCCTCGGCATAAGTGAACCAATATGGCAGGTTTCAGACCTTTAACCCAAAGATCTGTGATTTTCCACCGATCCTCACAACAGGGTCATGGGCTATTATCGCATGGTGCATAGGTCATAGAATTATCTTGAACGAGACCGGGGTTGCTCAATTCGATATCAAATGAGGAAGATATGATCATTTTAGTCGGATGATACATATAAGGGAGGTTTCTGAAATTATCACAAATAATCCCGGGGGCTTTCATGCAAATTATCGTAAGTTGGATTGTTTGAATTTCAAATCATCATATCTTGATCATCCGACATCGGTTCGGATGGTTCCAAGACCATTTCTTCATTCATGATGTTTTACAAAGTGGACGTAAAAAATCCGGGTAGAAGTCACCAGTGGGTCCCATGCAAACTTGCATGCAAAATGATCGTCAAAACTTCAAGCTTCATATCTTTCCCGTTCTACATCGATTCGTGTTCAGTCTATTATGTTCCATTTTTAGTGCTCTACAAAGTGGGCGAAAATATTTTCGGTAGAAGTCTCCGAAGGATCTCATGCGAATGGTCAACCAAATTATCGGTAATTGGTCCGTTTAAACTTCAAAATTCATAAGTTGACCATTTTACTTCCAAATGAGGTGGTTCAAGTTCCTATATTTCTCATTTTTTATGTTCTACAAAATGAACGCAAAAAAATTTGGAATAGAGGCCATCGGAAAATTCCATGCGGGATGACAAATGACCCGTGAAATGACAAGGAGAGGAAACCCAGTGAATTCCAATCGGTCCAGTCAACTCAATTCAAATCAGTTGTCAACCTAGGTCAGTCTCTATATATATTATAATAATATATATATATACATATATATATACATGTATGTATGTATGTATGTGTATGTATGTTATTAAATATATATATGTGTAATATACATGTGTAAATCATAATCCAAAAGATTTTTTGAGAAGAAAAAGGAAAGAGGGGAGAGAAAAAACGTGGAAAAGAATGGAGATTTCAATTGTGGAGATAATCCAAAAGATTTTTGAGAAGAAAAAGGAAAGAGGGGAGAGAAAAACGTGGAAAAGAATAGAGATTTCAATTGTGGAGATAATCCAAAAGATTTTGAGAAAAAAAAGGAAAGAGGGGAGAGAGAAAACGTGAAAGAGAAGGGGATTTAGGGTTTTGAGATAATCCAAAAGATCATGAGAAGAAAAAAAGGAAAGAGAGAGGAATAAAAAAAAGAAAAAAAGGGGAAAAAGATTCCCTTCACGTTTTCTAGAAAGAAAACGTGAAAGAGAGAGAGGAGAAAGAAAGAAAGAAAAAAGGAAGGAAAGAAAAGGAAAAAAATTTTTTTTAGAAAAAGGATCTTTTAGAAAATGAGTGAAAAACTATAAATAGGCAAAGAGGAGGATCCTTTTTTCCAGAGCAAAAAGAGAGGAAAACGTGGGGAGAGAGAGAAAGGAGAGCAGAGAGAGAGGAAAACGTGAAAGAGAGAGAGAAAGAGAAGAGAGAAAGAAGCAGAAGAGAGGGGAAGGAGGATTCACATTCAAAGGGGATTGATACAACCCCCAATCACCCTTCATCAACGGTTTCGCTCGATTTGAGCCCAAGGTTAGTACTCTAAACAAATTTAGAGGTCGTTATAATGCCCGAATGCCAATTTTGCTTGAAAAAGGCTAATTTTTATGAAATCTCAATCATGAATGCTCTATTACATGCTTGTTAATGTTAGGATGCCTATGTCTAACATTTTTCATGAATGATAATTTGTCTAAGCTATTCAATGATGAATTTTTGATTGATATACAATGATGTTTGATGTTTTTGTAAATTTCATAAAGTGATTTTCTGATCTGAAAATTCCAGATTTAGGGTTCAAACTTAGGACGTACATCATATGTATTTTTTCTAAGATTTTGAAGCCCAAACTTTTATGGAGTCTCTCTGATATGATAGAAGACTACCCTAAAAATTTCGTTCCATTTGAAATTGGGGAAATATATCAAACAATTTGTCTTTGACATTGCTATTTTTCTCGGATGTAATGCAATCCTCCATCGGAAAGTCTCTAGACAAAGGCCTTATGGCCATAATCAGAAAATCCACTTAACATGAACTTTTTAGACATGAAAGTCTTCTAAAAAATGGCACTGGTTTCATATTTTTTCCATTTTTCGTTGAATTGATATCAATTTTTAAGTGAATAAAGCTTTGATTTCAGATCTGTCATGATGTGCTGATTTGCATGATTGAAAAGAGTCATTTTTCACAAAGAAAATATACTGTTTTAACTTGTTTTTCTTAATGAAATTTTAGATCAGATAGTTATCTGCATAGACATATGTCTGTATTTAATTTTCATTAAGAATAGAATTTTTTTTTGGAATTTATGGTGCAACTGGTCAAAAATCTGGAACAGACCTGACCAGTGTATTTACCTGTACTTGGGGAATATTTTCGACCTGCCTATGGTCTCTTTTAGGAATATCTCCCTTGAGACAAAATGTTGGCCCTCTGAGTCTTCTTTCCAGGGATATATTTTAAGAATTTTTTTGAGTAAGTACAGTGCCCTATGTGCCCATTTTGGTCCAGCCCCGACAAAGCTGTTATCTTGCTGCATGTTCCATCATGTTTTGATTGATTCTCATATGCTTTGGTTGTTTCTCACATGCCATATTTGATGTTATGCTATGTTCAGATGCTCGTATGTATACACTGCCATAATTGGAATGATCACATTGCCATAATTGAAATAATCACATTGCCATGATTGGAATGATACACATGTTTATTGCCATATTTGTCCCGCTACACCTGCTCACATGCTATATTAAATGCTTATTGTCACAATTAGGGTAGAAAACCCTAAAAATGGAAAGAAAATAATTAGGGTAGAAAACCCTAAAAATGGAAAGAAAATAATTAGGGTAGAAAACCCTAAAAATGGAAAAGAAAATAAATAGGGTAGAAAAACCTAAAAATGGAAAGAAAATTATTAGGGTAGAAAACCCTAAAAATGGAAAGAAAATAATTAGGGGAGAAAACCCTAAAAATGGAAAGAAAATAATGAGGGTAGAAAACCCTAAAATGGAAAGAAAATAATAATTAAGGTAGAAAATCCTAAAAACTGGAAGGAAAATAATTAGGGGTAGAAAACCCTAAAAATGGAAAGAAAATAATTAGGGTAGAAAACCCTAAAATGGAAAGAAAATAGCAATTAGGATAGGAAACCCTAAAAAATGGAAATAAAATTACAATTAGGGTAGAAAACCCTAAAATGGAAAGAAAGTAACAATTAGGGTAGAAAATCCTAAAAATAGAAATAAAATAATAATTAGGGTAGAAAACCCTAAATATGGAAAGAAATGGCAATTAGGATCTTGCCATGCTTAGAAGATAGCATACTAGATCATGCCATATAGGCTCTTGCCTTATTTGCAATACATGCCATATTTGAAAGATTTCTAAACAATCTTCTTGTATGTGATTTTTCTTGCCATAAATGTTTTATGTGCCATGTCTAGATAGAATATTCTATTTTTTTGGCAATAACTTATTTTATGCAACACCCTAGTCAAACCCGCCATATCCGCACACTTCTAGAAGACAATCTAGGCGTGGGGACGTACATTTAGGCACCCACATTCTTGGGAAGGGGCATAATGGGAATAATAAAACCTTAATAAAGAAAGAGAATTCTTTGCCAAACCTTCCAAAATTAGAATTCAGAATGAAAAGGGTAATTTAGGACGATTTGCCCCTCGGCAAACCCTAAACCTAGAATAGGTTCTAAACCCTAAACCTAGAATAGGTTCTCAATCATCAACCTAGAACAGAGTTATCCATCCCGAACTACGCCGGATTCCCGATTCCTAGGTCAAACCCTAGGATACGTAGGCCATTTGGGAAAAACCTGATTCGGATCCATAACCTTAGTCCACTTGGACTATCCATAGATCCACTAGGATATTTATCTTAGTCCACTCGGATTATCCATAGATCCACTAGGATATCCAGCCATATCCACCAACCATCCCGAACTACGCGGATTCTGATTCCTAGGTCAAACCCTAGGATACGTAGGCCATTTGGGAAAAACCCAAATTCGGATCCACATTTTAGTCCACTTGGACTATCCATAGATCCACTAGGATATTTATCCACATCTTAGTCCACTTGGACTATCCATAGATCCACTAGGACATTATCCACATTCCAACCCAGATAGGGTTATCCATATTTTGACCCAAATAGGGTTATCCTTAGATCCACTAGGACTATCTATCAGTCCACATGGACTATCCAGATCCTAACCCATAGGATTTCTTAGCCTTTCAAGCATAAATTTCAACTTGAACAAAGAACTTAATCATGCACAAGCATAAATCACATCCATAAACTTTAATCACACCTGAACTACGATGGTGAACCTGATTTTCGGAATAATTCCGTAATACGTAGGCAATCTGATGGATACAGATTCGGTTCAATGATATCAAACCCCTTGGTTTGGTTTGGCTTAGCAAATAGAGTCTAGCATAGGAAAGGTATAGGAGACCGATTTCGATCGGGCGGTTTGGGTGCCTAATCCCTTCCCATAACCGTAACCTGACACTTACCCAATCTCTGATGGACCAGAATTCCAATCTAAGGGTCATGAGTCAATCGAAGTCTTACCTTGGGGTAAGATTTCACATTTCTAAGGTCCTAGACCTAAATCTAGGTGGCGACTTCTAAAGATTTCCATCTTTGTCCTCACAACAGCCTCGTTATACACCTTCTTCTCCAAGCCCAAGACATGCTCCCGAATACTTCCTCGTAATCCCATAGTGAACCTAGGGGTTTTGGTTTCCTCCTCTTGCATGCTTGCTGGAGCAAAGAAAAATAGCTCTTCGTACCTCTGCTGGTATGCATCAATAGTCAACTGGGATTGTTGCAGGTTAAGGAATTCCTTCTCCATTTGATCACGAAAGCTCTTAGGAAAGTACTTATCGAAGAAGGCTCCCTTGAATATTTCCCAGGTGATCTAGGTGTGCTTCGTCTCCAAGTATGTCCGGGTAGAATTTTACCAGGCATTAACATCTTCCTTGAGCATGTGCGTAGCAAATAATACCTTCTCATCCTCCATGCAAGTCATCAGACGGAAGTTCTTCTCCATCTCAGCAACCCACTGTGCATGCCATAGTGGTTTTCTTGGTTTCCCTGTGAAGGTAGGGGGTTTCAATTTCAAAAACATATCCATCGCTCGACTTAGGTCATTCTACCCCTGTGTATTTGTTCCATACCATGGTGGTGGGTGCGAATAGATCCCTTGATAGGCAGACAATGTTGGAAATTGGTGTGGTAGTTGTGGGTTCTGTTCTTGGCCCATCGGCCCAGTGCTACCATCCACTAGCAGTGTGGTATTATTTCCCCCAGACTCAGGCATACCTTCTGTAGGGATATATCCTGGTGACCTGAACATCTTCAGCATCTCATTTATGAACACCTTCTGCTGAGCTTTCATCTGATAGACCAGATTCGTCACTATAGTCTCAGAGTTAGTGTGAGGAGGGCCTGGCAGATTTGTTGGTGCTCTATAACTCTGCCCTTCTCCACCATTTCTCATTGGTGTCCTGTCCCCATCACCCCTCATTGGGGTTCCATATTTTGGGTTCAGGTTTTGCTCACCAACGTCTCCTGCTTCCACATTGTCCTCGGCTTGACGCACCCTTGAGTGGTGACATTTTTGTGAACCTCTACGACCATTTTTGCCTGCCATCTTAGATTACTCTTTCTTGTTTGGATCTGAGAAGAAGACATAACACATGAGGTACATTGGAATAGTCACATTTGTCATGATAGTGTTAGTTTTTAACAATGCAAGGCGAAAATTGTCATGGAAACTTTAAATCAAATTTTAAAAAATTTTCTCAAAATTTTCTGGGCTTAGAATACTTGTCCGATCACAACATACCGGTCGCGGCACTATATATTGTAGTGCGACCTGTATGTCCAGGCAGACAAACCTCTCGGACTTCCCGAGAGGTACCGGTCGATGTACCGGTCGCACCTCTGTAAGGCATGGTGCGACCGGTATGTTCGACTGGTCAGCACCCTGCTGTGGCCGAGAGGTACCGGTCATAGGTACCAAGGGGTACCGGTCGACCGGTATGCCCTGAAAGACTTTAAAATCGTGATTTTTGCCACTTTTCCTCATTTTCTTCTTTCCATTCACTCCGGTGGCGATTCCTCTCTGACTTGGTGAGTTACTACAGTCTGATCGGTGCTTGTAGAAGCAATTCTTCTCTTCCAAGAGTGCTTTACAACCTCTCCAAGTAAGTTCTTTCCTTCCTCTTTCTCTTTTACATCGTTTATTCATGGTTTCTTGCCCAAAAACTAGGTTTTTCGAGATTTAGAAGATTCTAACCTTAGAAACTCTTTTTCTTCTGCTTAGAAATAGTTTTGGGACCTCTATGAACAAAAGCCCTCAACTTATTTGAGGTTCTATAGGATGGTTTACTCAAAATCGAAATTTTGGGATTTTTGACCTAGGTTTTGGTCAAAAATCGATTTTTCATGTAATTGTTGAATTTCTTGCTTGTTTGATGATTGTTTGGTCTCTATATGTTGTTAAATTATAACGTAAGTCCTTCTCCCCAGATTTTGGGTGAGTTCGAGGCCTTTGCTTGAAATATTATCGTTATGCTACCGAAATTTCAAAATTTTTGTACTAATTCTTATTGTTTTGTTTTGGTTTGTAGTTAACAATGTCTTGGCGTCGAGGTGCTGGTAAGCATTTATACGCTCCAGACATGAACCGTCCACACCCGCTGGTTCCGCAATTTGATGAGTAGTGGTTTTGTTCAGCGACAACGCAAGCCTATTTCCCATGGTTCGAAGAGAAGAACATAGAATCTGGGCGCTGCATAAACCTGGAGCAGCTACAACGATTCGATGTTGAGGCAGCCTTTGGTGCACTTGGGTGGTTACCTGTTATCACCTACACAGTGACTACCCGACCTAACCTGGTCAAGCACTTCTATGCTAACCTGGAGGTCTAGGGGGATGTTAACGATTTCAGCCACGGTAGGGACCTCCGCCTCACCAGCTTTGTCAAAGGTGTCCCCATATCATTCAACACTCACCAACTTACTGATCTCTTGGGGATTCCTAATGATGGTGATTTGGTTTACTGTGCTCCCAAAATGAAAGGCTTCCTTACTGATGATCCGTGCCAGGAAGTTTCAGAGCAGCTCCTTAACCCAGGGGTGCCCATGAGAGCTGCCAATTTGAGACCTGTTCCTCGAGTATATTGTCGCATTATCCAGCATGATATTGTTCCTCAGAGTGGCCACTACAGTGAGTTATCTCAGCTCACCCAGTACCTGACTTATTGTGTCTGCACTAGCGAGCGGGTTTGTTTTCCTTATATTATCATTAGGACCAAGCGTCAGGCTACCATGCCCGACTAAATAAGCAACCTTCCATATGGCCAGCTTATCACTACACTCCTGTAGCGTTTTTGAGTAGACATGAGGGATGAGGTTACGGTTGAGGACACCATGACATCAGACATTGACTGGGATGCCATTGTCCAGATGAAGATGGATAACCTGCCGATCAGTGATGAGGAGTTAGAGGCTCGTCCTCGTCCACTTAGGAGGGTAGCAGCAGCAGCAGCCGATGCAGCTTATGTAGAAGAGGTAAGGGGTGAGGATGATGAACAGATGGAGGACATTCTTGCATCGGAACCGTAGCCCATACCTGCAGCAGGACCATCCTAGCCTCCTCCCTATACTGTGATGGGTATGTTTATGGAGATTCGGGATGCCCAGCACGAGATGAACCGTGACCTAGGGCGCCTCTCTCGCAGCGTCAAAGTCACGCAGGAGTAGGTACACTGGCTCAGGGTCGCATATGAGCGTGACTATGACATCGTTGACCCTATTCCTCCGATGCCCCCAACCCCGTGATAGATCACCTTATATTTCTCTCCCTCACAGTACATTGACTTTTATAACAGGGTAACTGTCCGGTTTGTGGACTGTACCCTGTAGCACAATTAACTTTTCACTCTTAAAATGCTTTATGCTTATTCTTTGATACGATTCTTCTTCTTACTTGTTATTGAAATTTATGATCATTCTCGCTTGTCATTTTGGTCTCCTAACTAGAGCATGTATGTTTATTAGGTTCTCACTTTTAATATAGTACATTATGCTCTTTAGTATTTAGTCTCAGGCATCAAATAAGTGCTTAAGGTGTATTTTTTTTAAGGCTTTTAAATTTTACCTATCTCACTTCATTGACTCTGTTAGGTGCAAATGTGGTCTGTTGGACGGAGCCTAAGAGCTTAGATACCAAGTTGTCACACCCCAATTCTAGTTGAACCAGAAGTGTGAGTGAACCGTCACTGAACCAACGGTTCACACCAGGATCTCAATAAGACCGTGTCTACTCATACAAATAATTGCATATGACCATAATCAGAATATAATTAAATAAAGCGGAAGTCTTAAATTAAATGAACTGAGTACTCTATTGATAATTTAAATAAATTATCCAATTATTTAAAACACCAAAACATAAATAATTATCCTTACATCATTTATAAATCCAACTGAAATTAAATAGAATAAACAAATCAAATATCCTAGAGGTACACGTAAAAAGGCCACTCTCATGAAGCGTCATGCTCGTCCTCCCCTACTTGCACTTCCAAGGCAGCAGCACCTCCATACACTGGAGCATCCACGTAGTCCTCCACAGTGTAACCTGCATCAACATCTAAAAACATGTATATATACAAGGGTGAGCTCACAACTTAGCTCAGTAAGACAATCAGACAATGCAACACACATCATGCATGAGTAAAATTTACATTATGGTCTGGTTTTAAGTTTACAATGTGTTATAGAAAGGATTGGCGGCCACCGCACCTCCATACACGAGTGGAGTGTGGGTCTTATAGCCTAGGTATAAATTGTCTACGAGAAAGGGATGAGTTGGCATGATTCCAAAAAGCAAGTGGGAATATTTCCTTAGCCTAAAATGACCCATTAGAGTCCCATATCAAGTAAAACAACCTTAGAGTCAGTTATGAAGAAGGAACTCCTACTTCCCCTCAAATCCTATGACACATGGCTTCCCTTTATCGTTTCCAACCTTTGGTAGAGTTGCACTCCAAGAGGGAGACTGGGAAGAGGAACCCTACTAGGCTTCTCTCCCATATGATTATATACTCACTACACAAAATCTTTGATACGTTTTTTAAGAGAGAGTGTTGTTGGAAAAGAAAAAAAGTGGAAAGAAGGAGGAGAAGGAAGAAAGGGAGAGCCTGCAAGTGTTATGGAAGTTATTAGGCTTCCGTTCTCATCGTTCAACCTTCATTGTAGGTAGTACTTCGTACCTCATGTTGGAATCACTAGGTAGATCAGAGCCATGTAGTTTATATTGGATCCAAATAGTAAGGTGATGAAAGAAACTGTAGCAGAGAGGGAATTTAATAGAAAATAAGGAATATAAATGGGCGAAGATTAAGGAAAGTGAACTTAGTATAAGAAGGGGCGAAAGCCTCTCATTGATGATGATTGACGATGATACAAGGTTGTGAGGCCAATAACAGAGCCTCCATCCAAGGGAACTCGAAAACCACTGAAATAAAAGCCCAGGTGTAGATGCTTCAAATTTGTTGATCAAATTAAATTGATTTTTCTTAGCTCAAGGTAACAAAAAATGATAAAATAAAATATATAAATAAATAAAATAAAATAAATAATATAACAAAAAAATAAATAATAAATAAAAAAGAAGAAAGAAAGAAGAAAATAAAATAAAATAAATATAAAATAATAATAATAATAAATAAAACAAGATAAAATTAAACGAAGATAAAAATAATAATAATAATAATGACAAATAAATAAAAATCTAAACCTATTTTAAAATCAATGAAATTAATAAAGTAAACATTCAAATGAATAAATAATAAAATAAAAAATAAAAAAAGGAGAAGTTTATAGGCTTACAATTAGAATCAAACAAGAGGATTTATTTTTTAAGGGCACTTTGGGAAGATCATATCCTAATAGGTTATAAAAGAAACAAAAAAAAAAAAAAAAAAAAGATGAAATCATTTTGAAAGGAAACGTTGGGAGCAAGGAAATGAAAAAGCAGAGAGTGAGAGAGAAAAGAGGGTTTGTGGAAGAGAGAGTCGAGAGCAGAGAGAGAGGGAAGAAGAAGACGGAGTAGCAACGACGGAGGCGACGGCAGTGGCTTAGTGCTACGGCGACGGCGGCACGGTACAACAGCAGAAACTCCAACAATCTTTGCTGAGATTCGAATCTCATTTAGGTATCTTGAAAACCAGATTTAGATCTAGGTTTTCGATATTTTTTTAGCGATTCAAACCAAATTCCGAGATCAATTGTTTCCTCTCCAGCACGATTCAGTGGATCTCTCAAGCGACGAGTCTGTTCTTGATCTGCAAACGGTGGTCTAATTCTTGTAAGGGTAAGTTTTTCTATCAATCTCTATTTCTTGATCTATTCTTCTAGTTTTTTATTCTTGTTTAGAAATTTGATAAAAAAATTCTTAATCCATAAATTGAATCCACGGTTCTTGTTAGACGATTCTTGAAATCTGATATGAGATTCTTGAGAAAAATTTCTGAGATCTGGTTTGATGTTCCGACGGAAACAATGATCGGCAGCAGGTGATTAGATCTAGCGGCATTTCTTTTCTAAAAAACACAGGAGGTTTTTCATTTGGATGATCTGAAAAAACAACTCCAAGAGACGGTTCTTGAGTTTCTTGAAATTTTGTGATTCTTCAATTCGAAAGTTCTGGTGATGTCTAAATCTTAGCTCCAGTCCAGTCGTAATTGAGGTCAATGTTTGCTTGTGGCATTTTGATCTAAAATCCGGTCCCATCTAAATCTCTGATGATCGATCTATGGTTTAATCTCTATTGAAATCGAGACATGAGCATCTTCAACCTTTCATGCGGTGTTAAAAGCACAGGATCACTTTTTCTCCCTTGACGTCCACCCCTACTCACAGGCAGGTAACGCCCCTAACTCTATGTCTTTACTTTATGTGGTATATGGGTTCAACCATCGTGCACCTATAATTATCTGATGCGGGTGGATAATACGATATGCATGCAGCACTTGCCATCCTTAGTGTAGTGACGGACGGGATAGACTAGGACGTTCCCTACCCTCTCAATGTATCCTGTAAAATGCAAAAGAAAAATATATTAATAGTTCTGATTCCCAATCCTTACTCATGTATCCCATAGGAATTTGTATAATTTTTTTAGTTATTTCCGCGCAATGCGGACTCATGCGCTTGTGATGCGCAATTAAATGTAGAGATGTGGATGTATGTAAGAATAAAGCGAGGCTCAGATGCCTATCTTCCAATGTCGAGAGCACACTCTCACATGTTGACAAGTAGAGATCATTTTCATATTTCTTTATGCGTAGTTCATTCCGAACTACGTATGGGATTGATTCTTGGACCTCACCCCGAGATACGTAGGCTGCCTGGGTATCCATTACCCAAGCTCAGTCCAATTGCAATGAGGGTTGCAATAATACCCAATTTGTGTCATAATGTGTCTTACATTTGCACACTTGTTTCTAATTGTGCTTTCAAATTTAATTTTTTCTAATCATCAAACACATTTTTAAATTCAATTTCAAAATCAAATTCAATTTAATTTCAATTTCAACTCCAATTCAATTTCAATTTCAATTTCAATTTCAATTTCAAGTTTAATTCAATTTCAAAATTCAATTTCAATTTCAAATTCAATTCAATTTCAATTTCAGCTTCAATTTCAATTTAAATCCAATTTCCATTTCAAATTCCATTTCAATTCTCCATCTTCGCATGGAACCTTGGACAAGCATTCCATCATCGCACGGAAGCCCCTTTCAACCTTGGGTAAGCATTACATCATCTCATGAGCATTCTATCATCGCATGGAAGTCCCTTTCAAACCCTATTTGTACATAGACAGTCTACCAGCTTGACTAGTGTCTGTAGGAGTCTATTCAATTGCTTTACATAGATGGTCTACCAGCTTGACTAATGGCTGTAGGAGTCTATTCGATTGCTTTACATAAATGGCCTACCAGTTTGACTAGTGACTGTAGGAGTATATTCAATATCCTAAACCTAGATGACCTATTAGCTTGACTTATAGGGATCTATCATTTTACCAACCCAAGCGGTTGAACTACGTTGGGCTTGATTCTTGGGCTTTTCCTGAGATACGTAATTAGCTTGAGTGCTTATCATTCATGTTCAGTCCTAAACTAATTTACTTTAATTTACTTTCCATTTTTCATATCTTTTAAATGTCATTTTAGAATGAATTTCAAGTCATTGCATTCAAACTTTGGACTACGCTTCAATAGTTTTAAATGATTTTATCTGTCAATGTGTTGAGAGTTGCGTACGTATTACTCGAAATTGGCTGATTGATCCATCATCCAATCATTTTTCTAATCTATATCACATTTTTAATTCTTCTTTCTATTATATTCACAATTGTATGGCTTGTTCCTAAATTGAGATATATCTAGAACCTAGGTTTAGTACCTATCAAAATTTGTTTAGCCATTACTTGTAATTTAAATTAGGATAGGAAATGATAGTATATGGAGACTAATCTCCGGATTAGGCAATTTGGATGCCTAACACCTTCCCAAATTATAACATGACACTTACCCATTGTTTCTCTAGTTTGACCATAACCCTTAATCCATTACGTGAGTCATTAGTATTTCTCATTTGAGAAATTATACACATAGGTCCTAGACCTTATCTAGGTGGCGACTCTATTTTTGTTTTTTTTCATTATATTTCAACCATATCAACCATTACAAAATTTCATCCTTACACCAGGAATCAAGTCGATTGGTAAGCCAGATGCCAAATCCGAGCGACCAACTAAGTTTAATAGCTCAAACAACCTTTCTGTCAGTAGCCGGACGCTACCACGATTGATACTCTGTACCAACCGACATAATGACTGACCAATGGCAAAATGCTAAAACTTCTATCAGACGCTATGCTTGTCGCAATAATAGCGACCGATGCAATGATCGACAAGCCCCATACTTATATAAATTAAATATAAATAATGTAGGACTTCTAATTAATGACCTTACATCTTGTATAGGCATAGAATACCTCATAAACATTTATTGTTCTAGCGTGGATTATTACAACTAAGAGATATCATATGAGGAACAGAACCTTGACCTAATTTTGGTGTGTTTGATATTTATACATGTGCTAATGAATGATGTTGCAGGCTTGTATTTAAGTTAAGAATAGCATATCATCCAATAACTGCCTCTTTACATGCATTGCATTTATACTATGATTGATTGTGGCCGTGATGTGTGGATGCTTGGTAGGCCATGGTAAAGGGGGTCGAGGACCGCTAGATCTGACCTGCTAGGCAAACTAATTGCCATGTATCTTCTCATATCCTAGAAGAGGACAATATCTTGGAAGGGGGCAAAACGGATGGTTTGGGAATCCTTTTAGGGTATTGAGAAACTACATATGATGTCATATAGGATTGATTAATAACAGAATCCATGTATGTAACCATGGCTAGTAGGGGGCCAGGTGTTGGTAGGATGGAGTGTTGAGGGAGAAGGGTCGAAAGTGTTTGTTAGAGGCATCACTGGCCAGACTTGCTACCCGATCACCATTCTGATTGGGATGTTGTGTGGGAGCATCAAGGCTATTGGAGTAGACTGGTGAGTATCCAATACTCCCATGCATGGAGGTTATGGTCAGCTTCTGGGAAATATGGCTAAGCCTTATCATAGAACATTTATCATACATTAGACCAAACTCTTACTGTGTGCATAATCTAATCATATGATTGCTTGCTTATCTGTTTCTCACGTGCTCAAGTTGGAGAGCTCACCTTTGAGAACGCCACTTTTTTAGTTGTGACTTCAGGTACTATGGAGATGAATCATGGAAACGCTCCAGCTAGACCTAGAGCACCTTGAATAAGCAACTTGTGGAGGCTACGAGCTAGGCAATGGAAAGTGGACATAAAGGATGATGCCTTGAGATAGAAGACTACTCCAACTTTGGAGTTTTAATTAGTTTGCACAATTTATGTTACTTCGACTTCTCTAGTGATTTAGTGCCCATCGTATTAGGACTAAGAAGTTGTGTTTCCTTCATTTTTGAGACTTTGGATAATAATTGAACAAATTTCAAGTATGACTATTTAAATACAATTAGAGTTCAATTTACTTATTATGTTTCCGCTATATTATATACTTTATGTCTGGGTTATGGAAGAGATGATGGTTGATGTTAGTATCCTCTGAGCATGTATCCTAGTTGGACTGTGGTTAAAATGATCAGTGGTCTAATCGCTTGCTGAAATTTTACATATCGTAAATTCGAGGTGTGACAGATGCAGCCCCTAAAAATCCGTAGCTTCGTAGCCTGGGAGCGCAAGCACAATTAGTTTTGCAGTCGGTCCCCATGACTTGCAAGGCCCCAAAAGCAGTAGAATCAGAGCCGTCATTCCCATGGATAGTGGGTTTCAAGGCATCATGCTCAGCAAACCCTGGAGAATGTTGCTACTCCTCCAGCTAGACGAGCTCGGAATGTGGGAGCATCTAGCAGCCACAACCCCCAACGTGATTCACCTCCCTTATCAATCCTAGATTGGCTTGGCAAACCGGGAGAGAAAAATGCACCAGAAAATGATGCACAAGCCAGTCTAGGTGCAGCTCGACAATAGCGAACTAAGTCAAACGTGGTCGTCTTTACAGTAGCCCATCCTCTAGCTGACGACCTACAATAATAGTTCTAGGACTTGACTTGACTGCTCTAGCAGATCGAGTAGGACCCTAAAGTCTATGTGCACCTGACATTCAACTTTGAGATAGCCCTATCCTCCTAGCGATCACCCCATATGATGGCACTATGGATACAGAGAAGCACCTCAACAACTTTAGAACAAGGATGCTTCTCCACGGCTACAATGATGTCATTTACTGCCGGTCATTCCCGTCTACTCTACGGGTATCGAAAAAACATGGTTTAATAGGCTACCGCCACGTTCCATCAACTCATTCAAAGAACTCAGCATCAGTTTCTTGACACACTTCTAGTGTAGTCAAGGAATCAAAAAGACAATTGTCCCACCTGATGGCGATTAAACAAGAGAAGGATGAGTCCCTTCAAATGTTTATTGCTCGATTCAACAAACTTACACTTGAAATTAAGGATCTCTATACCGAAGTTGCCACAACAGCTCTCAGGGCCTCCATCCATGACAAAAAATTTATCTACTCTATCACAAATAAGCCTCCTAGAAATCTCATCGATAGGTTCCATCGGTGTTAAAGGCATGCAGCAACCAACGATGCCATAGCTACTGCCATGAAAAAGGAAAAAGGTGCCTTTGCTGGGGGCATCCAACAAAAAGAGGTCTGATCAATCCAACAAATCTACAAAGGCCTCGGAAACTAACAAGAAACTGAGGTCACGGAACAAACAATAGCTGATAGGGAAAAAGGGTTACCCTGGTCGACCTCCTTAGTTCTTCTAGCATATCATCCTCTAAACAAGCCAGTGTCAGAGATTATGCACATCAAGAGGAATGATCCCTTAATGAGACCCCCATCGATGTACAACCAGCCTCAAGAGTGGAACCTGAGGCGATTCTATCATTATCACAATGAGAATGGTCATTATACTGACGATTATTGACACCTTAAGGGTTTCATTAATGACAACATCAATAATGGCCATGGGATCGAGTTCATGGGCGAAACATAAATCCCCACTATTGAGCAAATTAAAACTAGCCAACACCAAGCACCAGCAAGACAAAAGCAAGAAAAGGTAGCGGCACAAAGAATGATAGAGATCTAGACAGTCAAGATCCTCCACCTCATTGGCACTCACCTAATCGCTCCTACCTCAACATGATCTACCTCCTCCCATGGGACTCAACCCTAGAGTTGGAATATAAGACCCGCACCCAAAAATTTCTGGCTAGTTTAAATTTTCTACGTTACAAGTCTTCATACCGACACCACTCTAGCATCTATATCAGTATAAAAGCATAAGATTTAAAATAAGTTTGTAACATGTAGGAACTATTAATTCTTGGTTAGAAGGTCAAGTCATTGCATGGCCAATCCTGATAGGTTAAGGTCGTGCAGTCAATTGGTACGGTCAATGAAATGAGCCCCGTCAACCTCACAACTGTGATTGACTGCTTGATCATAGAACTGGGCCGATTTATGGTTATTCATGAGGGTTTGGTTTCAATCGGCATCCAATCACTCCTGGTCATCCCAAATCATGTGGGACCTATCCCTGGGCGTGTTGGTGTGCCAATTGACAACACCCAAACCCTTTTGATCGCTCTTACACTAGAACTATGACTCTCAAGGTAGGAGTTGGACTCCAACTCCAACTCTTGAGCTCTTCTCCAATATAATTCCTCAAACCCTAATGTGTGGGAACTTTTACAAGTTCTGATGCACATGGTGAGAGAAACTTGGAAGAAGGTTAAAGGAAGAAGAAAAAAGAAGAACCTCTATTAAAGGTCCTCCCTTAAGTTTCTTGATATAGAATTAATAACACATTGTTAAGATAACAACTTATCCCCATTCTATTACTTAGAACGACTAACCATTGATCTCATGAGGTAATTCCCAACCTCTAATCTTATGGGAATTTCGTTCCACCATTATTATAGATTTGCATAATATTGGACAGATTCAACTAACCGATGTAAAGGTAAGATCTTTGATCACAATATGAGATCATACTATTGAATTAATGTAGGGAAGTAGTCCCCAATATATGTAGTTCAGACCATTAGAGACCCTCAAGAATACTCTTGACCATGTACTAGAGAGTTCGGATCGAAACAAGTTCGGTCTGAGGATACTGGGAACGTACAGTCGATGAAATGAGCATAATCGACCACATGACTATGATCAACCGCTCGATCATAGAAGGGTGTAATACTTATTAATTTATTTTTCATTCAGCCATTATGGACTAAATAAAATCATCTAACACTTTAAAGTATATATTGTGGACCTTATGAAATAGATAATTTAGTTAGAATACATCCCCAAGAGAATAGGCACGTATGGTTGCATAACTGACATTCACAGTCAATAACCGTACATGTATATAAACTATGGGAATTGAATTCTACCATAACTAGTGACTCTACAACATTGTAAACCTACCATAGATGCGACCCCAATGAGGTATAAGCCTCTAGAGTAAAAAAATAAGCCAAAAACCATCGACTGGTCGATGAAAATTATTTGATCGACTGCATGGAATGACCGACCACTCCTGTCGACCGCTCATGTTACAGAATGAGTGACATGGTTGAATCTTCAACCATTGAGCATGAAACTTGACCAATTGACCCTAAGACATATTCCTAAGACTAATGAGGATACCCTAAACCAAATAAAAGAAGAGCCAAACAATTTAAATTATTAATTACATACCAATCACAATTAGGTAAACTGAAGCTCTGTCTACATCGGAGTAGTGATTAACTCACCATCTCAGGTAAGGGGATTAGTTTATTTTATTTTTAATGTCTTCCATGTACATGTTGCGATTGTGATTATGTTTGGATTACTATGTAATAACATGCCATCCAATATCTGCTATAATTGTTCATGAATTCTTGCATATTATTTTTGTATTAGATTGATAACATATGGAATGTGTGATAACATAATCGTTTGGCATATTCTTGTATCCTAGTGGATTCAGATGGCTGGAACGGGACAGTTCATCTTGGTCCGTTAAGCTAGGATACAGGTACCTACATTAGTAATGTTCATGGTTTATGTTTTAACAACTCGTGACTGGCAACCCCCGCCAATTGGGATTTAGGTATTGGCATAGGCTTATTTTAAAGAGACTGACCATTGAAGGGAGTGAATTAGATATGGGTTAGTAGTCTTCCTCTAGGGAGTGAACCTAGGGATGATTCATAATTTAAGTGTTTTTCCTCAGGGACTGGGCATGTTACCCAATGACGGGAGGTACCTTAAGGATTAAGCGCATTACCTAATAAAGGGTTGAGGCTTTGTATTATCGATGTTAAGATGAAACCTATAATGGGGGAATGCTGGTAGGCACCTTGGCATAACCCTTGGTGTCGTTATCTTCATTATTTAAGTAATGGTTCACATGTGGAGTGAACAATTGTGGATCATTTACTTACCCGTGCTTGAGTGTTCATGCTTGATGCTTTTGGTGTGATGCGAATAGTGCATGCCTGTTCACAAACTAGAGACTTAATAAAATATCCATGCATTTGTTTGTTTGTGTATGCTGATTTCCTCACTGAGAGTGTGGTTTACTCACCCCGTTGTACGTACATATTTTTAGATTATTTTGCAGGTAATACTAATGTTGATATATCTGAAGTTGAAATTTCTAAAGATGATTCGTATGATTCTACATGTAAATGTGATGATTGTCTTTATGGACCAGGAACAGGGTTTTGATCAATTTGATGATGCCTCTATCTCGAGAGACTAGATTTTTATTTAGTTTATTTTCAATTGTCTCCTAGCAATGTTTGACCTGTAAAAGTTAATATGAGTTTGAATACTAAACTACTTGGTATTATTTATTTTATGTCTTAATTTATAGATACATAAACTTCTATGATGTATTTATGACATCTAGACATGGCTTCAATTAATATAATGATTCCAATATTTTATTTAGTATCTCTGATTTATTTGCCATTATTATTGGTTAGGATCGTATACTCTAGCCAATAGGCTTAATATCTCTCTTCAGATTAATAAAAATCAGCATGCTAAGGTTGGTGACTTCATCATGAATGGGAAGTAGAGATTGCCAACTGTAGAACCAGCCATCTTAAAACACTATTTTAATGAAGCTAGAAAGATTCAACTGGTTAAGCTCAAACAGGATTCTATTGTATGGATAGAGGATGTTTCTGGTGTCTATTCTGTAAAATCAGCATGGAAAGCATTAAGGGTGGAACATGAAAAACCTGTTTGGGCAAAAAAATTATGGACAAGGGATCTGCCACTTAAAACATCAGTTTTTGGATGGAGATGGCACCTAGGAAAGCTTCCTATAGATGATGTCATTCAAAGAAAACAAGTGCCTATCACCTCTTGGTGTTATATTTGTCATAAAAAAAGAGGAAAGTTTCAATCACTTGTTCGTCCAGTATGATTTTGCAGTGAAGGTATGGAAAGCAATCCTATCTATTTATAATTTACATTGGATGAATTTTGAGAATACTGAAGATCTATATTCATGGTGAAGAGTTAAGAAAAGAATTGAGTCTCTAAATGAGTTTTGGACTCCATTGTTGTACATTATTTTATAAAATTATGGAAGACAAGGAACCAATGTTGTTATGATAATTGCAGAGCTTCACATAAGAGGGTATGGCTTGACATTTAAACAGATGTGAGAGCTAGTTCAGCTATCTCTCCATGCAAGATCAAGAGAGTGGAGGATCTAGCAATTAAAAAATACTTCAATCTCATTACGGGATATGGAAAACTAGCTTCAATAAAGCTGCATCAATGGAGAAAACTGCCAAGGGGATGGTGGAAGTTAAACATTGACGATTATTCATTAGGAAACCCAAGAGATGCATGAATGGGAGGCGTTATCAGAGATGATAGAGGTTGGGTAATTTTTGTATTCTTTGAATTCTTAAATAAAGCAACTAATTATCAAGCTGAATGAAATGCTGTTGTTAGAGGTATAACAGAAGCCATTAAGTTGGAAGCTGAAAAGTTATGGTTAGAGAGTGACTCTTTTGCATTGGTAACATGTATTTTATCATCAAAACCTCCATGGCAACATAAGAATCAATGGTTTCATCTCATGGAGGAAATGCAAAAGAAGAATTTCATAATCACTCACTGTGTTAGGGAGATCAATATGGTAACTGATTCCTTAGCAAAGAAAGGGCCACTGACCAACTTAATTTGTTTTGGAATGCTTGTCCATCTTTTATTTCTGAGAAGGTTATCTGGGATGCAACAGAGCATCCTAGTACCGTTTTATCAACAAAAGCTAATGTATGTTAAATAGTTTGGCCTATATGGGCTCTGCTGATGGCAATACCGAAGGTGGAGTATTACCATATGAGGCTTGTAATCTCTTTTTTTTTTCATTATTAATACACTCTGCTGACCTTTTAGCAAAAAAAGAGTATGTGCACAGTGAATAGATTATGGTATGAATATACATGCATCTCGAAAAATCCATGGTTATACCAAAATATTACGATTTTGGGGTGACAAAAGTTGGTATCAGAGCAGTTTGCTCTGTAATGTGCTCACAACTACTACCTCTCACAACACTCTATGTGTTAGACCGAAGCCAATAGGATTAACTAAAAGCTTATAAGAAAACAAATTAATAAGCATCTTTTTTGTTGAGACTATAGCATAAACTGTAAACAAGACCATAATGCACTAAATATGTGAAATATTTCGATTCCATTAATTTAAGATGTTTGTATAAAAAAGAGTAATGAACCTGGATAAATACAATAAACGATGTTTCTATTACTGAACGAACATAAAGAAACTCAAACAAAGAAACCACAACAAAAGTAAAACAGACTATGACTAAAAGAAATAAAAAAATCAACTCCCACCATTAGGAGGAAAGATGAATCTTGTAGTAGCCAACGCTCTCTATAGCTGCTAGATGTAGTCACTAACCCTCTACATGATGGCATATAAGTCTAGATTAGTAGGCTCAGGAACTATAAGTGCCAGACCATAAACCCCTACCAATGCTGATGAATGCTCTTTGTCCTCAGCCAAAGGAGTATCTTGCTGCTGAGTATCCCCATCCTCATCCACATCAACATCATCGCTGGCAAAATCCATAGGAATATCCTATACCTCTGCACCCTTTGTAGCCATCACCTTTGCATGAGCATGTGCCATCTCCTCCTTAACATCGCCAAAAGCAATAAGAATAAAAACTGGTGGAGGTATAGCCTCAAGCTCATCATTACTAAGCATTGTGTCCTATAAGCCATGCATGCGACCCAATCCATGCCAACCGAAATCATAATGGACTGAAATCTCCATGCCCTCCTCACTAAAAGTGTCAACACCCACTCGCCTGAATAGATGAGTAAGCAGCCTCTCATACGGTAAGTTCTTTATGGAACACTGTGCTACTACTATCATTGTCCTAAACAAAATGCAGGGTAGACATAACTGGTAATGAGTACAGACATAGTACGTCATATACTCATTGAAACTGGCAATTGCATCCCGATGACCACTCCTTAGGAGAATGTTGTGCTGAATAATCCGACTGTAGACACGCGGGCATGGTCAATAAAATGTGTATGACCCATGCCCAAATTTCAGTCCCGAGTTGGAAATTTTGACTTATAACAGGTCTTACCATGATGAACGAGTCAGTATGACATGACCAAAGTGGACAAAACACAATGGAAGAAGGTTAGACTTGATCTCACACCTCACACAGAAGTTTACACGTTATTTTGGTCCTATGGATGGACATCAATCGCATGAAGAAATGACATACGGATGGGCATCAGCTACACTAGCTAGGACTCATATTTTGGTTGGGAGGAGGCACCATGCAGAGGCACATCAACAGCACGAAGAAATGACGTGCAGATGAACATCAGTCATACGTAGTCGACGGACTGGTTTTTGGTCCGAAAGCCCCAGGCTCCACTACCTAAAAACTTAGTCTACCAACACCTAAACTAAAGGGTTTTGGTCTATGTTTGACCATGGTTCATTTTCAACCCAACAAAGGACCACAAGAGTGAACCGAAACCATCTCTCTATTGGTTTGGGTTAGTTATTCACCAACCATAGGACCTACCGAATAGGATTGAATTGTGAACCAATATTAGTAAGGAGACTAGGTACATTTTTAAATAAGAAAGGAGAGGGAAATCCTCTATCTTACCTTTTTAAATCATTGGAGTAATCCCATACCAATCTCCAACGTTGATAAGAGTCTCTACACTCTACCATTTCACCTCCTAGACTAACCAAGAAGGAAAGAATATAGAAAGGAGATCTGATGCATTTTGGAGAAGGGAGGAAAAAAGAGAAATCGAAGAAGAGAGGAAGGGTTGAGCTCTAATTGACTCTTTAATCGAATACTCATCGGAACCTTGAAGTAGAGTTACCGCTGGTAAGAATCCCTATCTTTTTTATCTATTCGATTCAATAATATCTAATAGAACTTTAAGAAATCAATGACTCTAATGATACCATGGAAGAATCCTCATCCACCATTAATGGTGACTCCAAGCATCGGATCGGTGTCGGATCTATTTTATTTAAAAATCCAAAACCAAAGGAACCATAAGAAAATTAATAAAACTATTTCTAATTGGATCAAAGCATCCTACGTTATTCAAGGATGACTAAGAATGACTCTAGATGGATTAAAACCAGGGGAATATCTGATCATCATGTTTTTCTTGGATAAAAAAACTCTTCCTTCATCAAAGGAAGTCGTCAATGAATTTATTTGGATGATTAGATTAATTTTGAGAAGGGATCAAGACCAAAAGAATGTCATGAAATGGATTTAAATGGACAAATGGTCGAATCTAAGAACCCTAAACCTTCGTGACATATTTGAGTGGACTATTCATAGTTTAAAACGAAGAAAAATCCCTTAATTGAGTTGTTGGGATTGGATCCAAGGTTGAAAAACCAAATCCAGCAGTATCAATTGTCTGGGAAATCAAATGGTATCCATAACTTGATGTAGAAATAGAATTTTGACCCCAAACTTTGTATTCTTGCTTAGAAAATTCCAAGAAAATCACCGTATCAAAATTGAGTTATTTCAGCCACGTTATGACATGAGGTCGATGACGTGCCACACGGCCTACCTAGCGTAACGTATGGCACATCACGTGCCGCATGAGGTTTTGACCTCAGATCATGGCCATTTTTGGTTAGTAGCTTTCTGAGATTTTTATAAGCTTTTGTAAGGGCTTAGATCCCAGAAATCATATTTATATATATGTATTCCTCATTATTTCAATTATTAGCCTTGAAAGCTGATTTTATGCTTGCTATCCACTATTAGAAACACTTAGAACCCTTGGACAACAAGTTTATTATGCCACAACTAGACTACCAAACCCTTGGAAATGTTACTAACGCAATAGGATGTTTAAATGAGCAAATGATAGAGACAAACAGTAAGAAAATAATGAACAAGGGATTAATAACAATTATTTATGATGATATTAAAGGTACGAAAAAACTTAAGAAAACTGTTCGAAGCCATGCTTCTTTAATAATTGTTGTTCACTGATCATGTAAGGGAATTAGACCTTTGTTTGGTAGAATTAGTTATGTTGAATTATGCTATGTAATGGATGCGATTGATAACATGCTCTTATGTGATAACATGCCATCCAATAGACTACTTTGTATGATCATACATATGCATCCTTGTATTTAGGATCAGCAGTGCCGGTAAGGATTGAAGGGCAGGTGGAATGGGACACCTGCTATCTTTCCACAAAAATGACTGATCCATGTTTGATTCATGATATCGGATTAAGTTGGTAAGGAGGAAGGTAGGTGGAATGGGACGCTTGCACCACTTCTTACTGACATTACTTTACACTGACCATATGTAATCTAGCCAAGTCATGACATCCTAAGTGGGAAGACAGATGGGGTTGGAATCTTGGCGAGGTTAAGGTCTAGTAATATGATTAATTAGGTGGACATGGCTAGTTGAATATCTAATTACCTCTTTAACTGTACCCCTAGCCATTAAGGGGTTATGTAATGGCATGGATTCAATAAAAGATGGTATTATCCTAGCTACGATGCTCCCCATACCCTACGTAGTGTGGATGGGCGGAGGAATCGACTGGTGGGATTACCATCTCCTCAAGTGGCTAGCGTTATACAGGCTTGGGATGAGTTGTAGGCAAGTGGCCTGTGTAATACGGGCTTGTTCCATAACGACGGACCCATACTTGGGGGATGTGTTGTGCTCCATGTGTAGGACAATATCATTCTGATGGGGATGACCCATGCTATAAGACCCGCATGCCAACGCCACAAACCCGGTCTAACCTTAGGTTCTCGTATCGTGATCGGTCTTCCCATCATAATCGGCTCAAGTGAACCAATTGTATGAAGAAACCACAAGATGAGGTAAGCAATAAGTCAAATTTAGTTGGCATGATTGACTGTTTAAGTTTGTATGGAAGTAACCAGTCAAAAACTAAAAACCAATAAATTTTGGATGTACAATGGTAGTTTTTAGGGGTATGGTCTATCGTATGGTCGACTAAGTTGTGACCACACAACGTACGATCGCATGTTTTGAAAACCTATGGTCAACGGATTATGCGATCGCACAATCCACCGTATGAACCCAGAACCGACTCCGTGTTTAGGAAACCTTCCTAATTTGAGAAAGACTCTTTCCTAATTAAAAGAGCACTCTATATGGAGGTTTTTTTTTTCTATATAAAGGATGTCCCTTAGCCTCTCTCACTCTTTAGTTACCAAATTGAAAACTCTAAACCTAAGAGAGAAAGAGAAGGAGATTTGGAGAAGAAGGCTGAGAGAAAGGTTTTGTAGAAAAGAGTTCTATCTCTCTACAACAAGCTTAAGGTATGGATTTGACTCTGTAGGATAGATCAGATAGAATAGGTTCTTTTCAAATTGATATAAGCAACCTAATACAATGATTCAGATATAGATTTTCTATGGGAAACCATAGAGAGTAGGGTAGGGATAATTGATAAAGATAAAATATGATTAAAGGCCATAGAATGATTTTAGGATGAATCCCATTGATGAGCCAAGAGGGGGAACTCGGATTGAAAGTAAAATTTTGACCAGAAATCGTATGGTCGCAGCTACAGTCGACCATAGGATGACCAGAGTATCGACCATAGCCATTTGGGAAGAATTCAGGAAATGTACGGTAGTAGGTACGGTCGCATATAGTGCGACCATAGGGTATCAACCGTATGTCGTACGGTGGCATAATGCCACCAAAGGGATCGACCATACGATTACAACAACTATATTTTGAAACTAAACAAGGTTTTCGACTACTGTAACTTGATAAACTTGAACCCTAACTTAAATACATTAATTGTTTAGGTTCCTAATAGATTCAAAGTGACTTCCAAAGCTTGAGAGAGGAACAAACATCAATCAAAGGTGAGGGAGCAAGACCTAAACTAACTGATTAATAACAAACTATTTTATTTTATTTTGTCCAATGCAATGAATGCTTCTATGCTTGTATGTTTGTAATGTGCATCTCACATGTCATCTAATATTATTGTTATTTCTGCTCATGCATATTTATTATTGTCTATTATAACATGATGACGATGATGCTAGGAATAGACATGTGATTGTGTGTGTCGTTAGTATGCTTGATGCTAGTGGAGCATCAAGGGAGGACGTGACATTGTGGTCTCTGACCTGGTCACCAGACTCTAGCTCTATCTCTACTCAAGTCCTGTCCACTGACATCGTCGTATCGCCATTACCTTAGTGGAACTATTACGTCATAGGGCATCAGGGGAGGTAGTCTCAGACCGTGTGGTCTCTGACTCTACCGGGGGGCCTTAGCTCTATCTCTATGGACGTATTGAGGGATGATGGGGTGAGGCCTTGGATACACTGGATGACATTTAGGATTGGTTAGTTGCGAGCCCAGTTTGTAAGCCCTCGCCAATAGGGGCTTACGTGTTGGTATGGGTAGGGCATCAGGGGAAGTGTTGGCGGTGTTTGATCCAGACACTTTAGCTCTATCTCTATTCCATGGTGAGTGCATGTGAGACGGGAATGGTATTTGATCCATTGGGCGGATTCACACATTCATGTATAGAGGTGCGGTGGCTGTCAATCCTTTCTATAGCATATTACAAACTTAAAAACCAGACCAAATATATGAATTGAATGTATGTATATATTTATTGCATTGTTTTGTTTACTCACTGAGTTAAAGTTGGAGAGCTGACCCTCGCGTGCATAATTCTTTTTAGTTTCATTGGAAATTTAATTGAAAAATACGTCGAAAAGCCGACATGAAAATATGGAAGACATACCGAAACATTGAAACAAAGTTTTAAATTATTGGAAATGTTCCATACACATCGTAGAAAGACTAATTTGGGTTTTGAAGCATAGAAAACCAACGAATACAATAAAAGATATGAATTTCAGTTACTTTTGGGCAAAAGCCGATAAGTAAAACTAAGTGTTGTAAAAAATGTGACAATATTCACATTAAATTGGTTAGAAACATCCTAACAACTTCTAAAAGTGATTTACAACAAGTTATAGCAAGTTACATGGAGTAATATGGGAACCAATTGAATACCTAGGTTTTACCAAACCGAAATAGGGAAAAATGATGAAATAACCAATGTACATACCTATGTCAATGAATACGCGATGGAATGTGATAGGAATGATAGGTTTTGAGCTTAAAAACAATTGGTAATAAGTTTCAATCCTTATCCTCTCCTCCTCTTCCGTACAAGTTGAGAATGGGAGAGAAAATGAAGCTCTCGGCTTATTTGAAACACGTTTTTCATCATACGCTAAATGAAATCAATTTGATCAACCGCATGTTCTGATTGACCATAGCACTCGACGATATGTCGATAGAAGGTTCTGTTTGAGCTAATTTTGGAATTTTTTGTCATGAGATCCATTGTTAAGTATTCTAGCATGGTTATTAGTGTTCTAAATTATTTTAAGGGACCATTAGATTTATTTTGGATTAAATTGAGTTTCTAATAACCTCTAGCTATCAATAAATGTTGTCTTTAGGAACAAGTAGCAAGAGAACTCAATGGACCCTAATACCCATAACAGTTAGCATACTCAAGGTACACTACAAAGTAGTGCACAAGGTGCCAATGAGAACACACCTATTCCTCACACTGTTGGTAACACTATACTACCACCACCACCACCTGTGTTGATGACTGCTGACATGACACCTATCGTGGGAAATCTCAAACGAGTGGTCCAACAACAATAGGAACAACAATAGTAACAACAGCAGTTAATGAACGAACTGATCACTACCTTGCAAAGAACACCTGCACCTGTGCACCCATATCTCCGCTTAGTCATGTCCCTTTTACCCCAGTAGCTGCACCTAACACTAACCTGCAGCTGCAGCTCCAAATGCTACTGTGCCAACCAATGCAAATGCTCATCCTACAGGGTTGCTACAATCAGTAATCGATGTGAACGCAAGAAGGTATGCAACTCTAGTTATGACTAAAGCCACCCAAGCTGAATTTTTTAAACTACTGGAAATGTTTCAAAAGATGAAGCCACTAAAATTTACAAGAGTGGGTGATAACCCACTATAGCCTACAGTCTGTATGCAATCAATTAAGAAGTGCTTTAAGATGATGATCTTGATAGATGAACAGCAAATCCTCTATGTAGCCATATGATGGAAGGTGAACCCTATACCAAGTGGGAATCTATCCAACAAATCCTAGAAGCTCTTCATCCCATTGTAATTTGGGAAATGTTCAAAGAAGCACTCTTCAACAACTACTTTTCGAGAAGCTTTCAAGACAAGAAAAAGATTGAATATTTGAGTCATTATCAAGGCCAGAAGACTATCCAAGAATATCAGATGAGTTCAAATCCCTCTTTTATTTTGCCCCTACCTGCATGCGTACTGAAACGGCTAAGGCAAAGAAATTCTTCAAAGGTCTTAGAGGTGGAATTCGGGCTATAATGCAAACCAAAGGACATACTAGCTATGCTGACTGTGTACAAACAGCTAAGGTCGTTGAAGATGCTCTCAGAGATAGTTAACAAACCAAGAATGGTTATGGCAAGAGGTTTTTGACCACATCTAATAAGAAGATCTCAAAGAAACCTTTTCAAGGTAAATTCAAGAACAAGAGTGCTGCCACTACAAATTCTTCTTCAAAGACAAACCCTACAGGACCATTCAAATGCTTCCACTATCAGCAGATTGGTCATTTCAAGTTTAATTGCCCTAAGCTCTCCAATGCTCAACTGGGCAAGGTTTTTTCTATGCCATCTGAAGAAGCAAAGAAATCCTCTGAAGTAGTGATAAGTATTTTTGTTACAAATATCATTTTATGATACTTATACTACATGCTTGTATATGTGTTAATGCATGAATTTAAACACTATAGGCACTCTTAGTATATCAGAACACCCAGCTTGCATTCTCTTTGATTCTGGAGGGAGGCACTTACCCGTTTATATCCCCCGAGTTTGCTAAGAAGTTGTCTATACTTGCTAAGCAATTAGTGTCAAACTTGGTTGTTTATACACCAATAGGACTAGAAGTGGTACTGATAGAGTACTATGGCCCATGTCAAATACAGCTTGGACATCAGATTTTGAGTGTCAACCTAATCAAACTAGACATGTCAGATTTTGATATTATTTTAGGCATGGATTGGCTCGCCACCCACTGAGCCAGTGTACTTTGTGTTGAAAGGAAGATTCTTTTCTAGCCAGTTGATGAAAAGCATTTGAATTTATTAGAGACAAACCTAGAAAGGGTAAGAAACTTTTCATATCTATAATACAAGCCTGTAAATTACTGAACCAAGGTTGCATTAGCTATTTAGCATCTGTGATTGACACTACACTCGATAACCATCCATAAACTAGATTGATATAGTAAAGGAATTCCCAGATGTATTTTTAGAAGACTTACCAGCTTTACCTCCTGATCATGAAACTGAGTTCGTAATTGACCTAGTTCTAGGATCAGTACTTATGTTTAAACCTTTATATAGAATGGCACCATCTGAGTTGAAGTAATTAAAGGCTCAACTCCAAGAATTATTGTACAAGGGATTCATCTAACATAGCATCTCCCCTTAGGGTGCGCCAGTATTGTTTGTCAAGAAGAAGGACAGAAGCGTACGATTGTGTACTGACTATTGTGAGCTTAATAAACTCACTATCAAAAATCGATATCCTTTACTCAGGATCAATGATCTATTTGATCAGCTACAAGGAGCCCAAGTATTCTCTAAGATAGATCTTTGATCTAGATATCATCAATTGAAGATTCGAGAATGTGATATACGAAAGACTGCTTTCAAAACCCAATATGGTCATTATGAGTTCTTGGTTGTCTTTTGGAATGACTAATGCACCTGCATCATTCATGGAAGTCATGAATAGAGTATTTTAAGACTTTCGTAATTGCTCTGTAATTGTGTTCATTGAAGACATTCTTGTATACTCGAAAAGTGTGAAAGATCATGCTATGCATCTTCGTCAAGCCTTACAGAGACTTAGGCAAGAGAAGTTATTTACTAAGTTAAAGAAGTGCAAATTCTGGATGAAAAAAGTTGCCTTCTGGGTCATGTCTTATCAGCTGAAGGTATATTAGTCGATCCAAGTAAAGTTAAAGTAGTCCTCAAATGGAAAGCACCAAAGACTGTCACCAAAGTTAGAAGTTTTCTTGGACTAGCAGGTTATTATAAAAGATTTGTTGGTGATTTCTCAAGAATAATGTGAACGACAATGTGAGGGAATTCACGTCTTCCTCGGAATTTTGATTTTGTTTAGAGTCGCCACCTAGATTAAGGTCTAGGACCTCAAATATAGTTTCATCATAAGATAAGACTTCTATTGACTCATGACCCTTAGATCGACTTTTTGGTCTATACCAGAGATTGAGGTAAGAGTCAAGTTAAGGTTATGAAAAGGTGTGTTGTTGATTAAACTAAACCAAACCTTATGGTTTGATATTATTGAACCGAATATGGAATCTTTCAGATTGCCTACATATCTCAGAATCTTTCAAAAATCAGGTTCACCACCATAATTCAGGTGTGATTAAAGTTGGTGCTTGTGATTTATGCTTGGTTTGATTAGATTCCTTATTCAAGTTGAAGCTTATGCTTGATTGGCTGATAATTATATGGGTATGGAAATGGATAATGGATAATGGATATGGATATGGATTTGGGTATGGATGTAGATATAGGTATGGATAAGCGAGATAGATGGGTATGGATATGTGGTAGATCGGGGTTGTAGATCCGTATTTGAACTTTCCTTTTCCAAATGCCTATGTATCTTAGGGTTCTCCTAAGAATCAAGATCCACATAGTTCAAAAGAGATTAATGGTAGATAACCTGTTCTAGATTAAGGGAGCTTAGAACTTGTTTTAGGTCTAAGGGATGATAACCTTATTCTAGGTTAAGGGGTTTAGAACCTATTCTATGTCTAAGGGATGATTACCTTATTCTAGGTTAAGGGATCATAACTTGTTCTAGGTTAAGAGAAAACCTGTTCTAGGTTAAAGGGGTTCATAACCTATTATATGTTAAGGATTATGCTAAGGATAAGGATCGTCCTAAAACTACCTTTTTAACTTAAGCTCTAATTTTGGAATGTTTAGCTAGGCACAATCTTTCTTTATTAAGATTTTTATGATATTCTCATTTTTCCCTTACTATGTATGTGAGTGCCTAATGCATGCCCTCACACCTAGTTTGTCTTCTAGTGTGTATAAATATAGCATGTTCAATTAGGGTATTGCATAAATTAAGTTATTGCACAAATAAGATATTCTATCTAAACATGGCAATTATCACATGTATATGGAATGATTCAAATATGGTAAGATCTAACCATGGTAATTTCTAAGCATGTTAGGATCTAAATATACTATCTTCTAAGCATGGTAAGATCTAAATATGCTATCTTCTACGCATGGTAAGATCTAAATATGACATATGTATATATGGTAAGAAATCTATCCTATTCTACCAAATATAACAATATAAGTAAATATGCAAATATGGTAAGAATTTTGGATGGAATGTTATCAAACAAGATACAACATAGACATGCAAGGTTCATTAGAAATACTCCGTAAAAAAGTTAGAATCTGCCTTTCACCTAGTAGGTGAGAACTACTCGCCCTCTGAGTGTCAAACTCTTTCCCTTACACGCTCACGTTGTCACATGTAATAGAACTCTAATTATTATCTTTTAATTTGGTCTCGAATGGTTGTACTGTCGTTTTGCTCTCCTAGTATTGTCCTTGGTCAAGAATGGAGGGTGGATGGCTCAAGGTTAAGTTCTGGACCATTCCCTTTTCTCTGATCTTGCCTAGTTGTAGGGGTTCCGACTGCCAACAATAGCCAGTCCTTGATCTGGATCAGAATAAGATTATCTATCATTAACCTACTGCAGATCCAATTGCATCAGATATACAACTGGTCTGGTGACCGGTCCCCTTTAGAGCTTCTCGGAGTTTACCTAGCTGTAGTTCCAATCGCAACAGATATGTGACCAGATCCTCCACCGGTTGGCTCCTGAGGGTTTTTGGCTGCTTTACTGCCTTGTCCGACTGCTTGGGTTAGGCAACCAGTTAGGCAGTCGATGACTCTCCAAAGAAGTTTGTCGTCGGTTCCACAGATCGTCTTTCATTGTTGGCCATACCTTCTGGTTTTTCCTAGTTCTGGTTATATTTAGTGTCCCACCTGTATTTGTAATGTATCTCTATCCTAGGTTTTATACTTGGTAATGTTCCATGTATCAGCCATGTCATTCAGGCTTCTGTCAATCGGTCCGATAGCGGCTACAACCATGAGCAGCCATTAATGGCTATTGGAGGTTACCTCTATGCAGTCCTTCAAGGGTGCTTCATCCTTGGTTGGGTTATCCTATTGCTAAGGCAAGAACATAGTTTTACAAGTACCTGTTTGGTATCTCTTGGTGGTGTGAGCAGTCAGAAATGAACGTTGGCAGCACTTCATTGTCTTCACTTCTGCTCTCCCTCCCCTTCAGATCACTCTCTCCCTTTTCCCAAAACGTACCAAAATGTTTTAGGGTTTTTTCTCAGTTTAGAGAATTTTCATATGGATTTACAAAGGTTTCCCAAGAGTTCTAGAGATGTGGGAGTCTCCCACTGCCATTGGATCTACAACTACTGGGGGAGAGGGTCCCACGTGAAACGTGTCGAGTTGGACACATACATGGACTCCTCATTCACTCTCTTAGGAAAAGAGGTTGGCATGCGATGGGTCCCATACCAGTCCCATTTTTAATGGAATACATATTCAGTTAAAACTCAGTGCGTTCACCATCCGGCTACAGGATCCGACTGCACCTGGTATATAGATCTACGATCGGATCTGAGCAGCCAGATAGGATAATTATTCATTACACTGTCCGAGCTTAAGGGGAAGCTTATTTACCTGGTTACCCTCCTGGTGAAGTTGATTACACTGCTATTAATTCACTCTCTTCTGTGGTGGGAAGACTTGCCACTTACCAAAATCCAAATTAGTATGGAAAAATCGGGAAGATGGGGATGAAGGTTTTGGGAAGAATTCCTATGAGATCTATGCCCCACCCCCACCAAAAAAAAGAATGTCTGCAGCTACTACCATGGTCATGCCCACGTTCACGAGTCACTAGGGCAACCTAAGAATCCTTCGATTTGCCCCAGTTGAGAAACTCAACAGAGCCAAACAACTCTTCAACCATTTTTACTGAAGGAAAAGAAGAAAAGAGGAACTTATTGATGAACAAATAGGAAGGAAGAAAACGATCGTCAAAAAGCAGAGCTTCAGAGAGATTCTAGTAAAGTTTCAGTACTTCAAATGCAAAGTGAAGAAAGGAAGGAGATGAGGCCTAGAGTTCGAATCTCCCCCCAAGGGTCTGACCTTTCAGGTCCCCAGGATACAATCCACGTGGCCAGTCCCAAAATACACGTTATGCAAATGTAAGGGTTTGAAGTTCACGTTTTCGATGAGGTGATCCAGCTGGCACTACCCCAGTTGTCACACCCCAATTCTGATCCAACCAGAATGGTGTGAGTGAACCGCCATTGAACCAATGGTTCACACCAGGATCTCGAATAGACCATGTCCACTCATACAAACCCATTACACATAACCACAATAAGAATATAAATAGTACAGCGGAAGTCTTTAAAATAGAATGAACTGAGTATCTATTGATAATTTAAATAAGTATCCAATTATTCAAATCCAAACCATAAAAATAATACCATTACATCACTTTAATCCAACCGAAAATAATGAAAATAAATAAAAATCAAATCAAAGATATACGCAGAAAGGACACTCGCATGAAGCGTCATGCTCGTCCTCTCCTGCCTGTACACCCAAAGCAGCAACGTCACCATACGCCGGAGCGTTCATATAATCATCCACCGTATAACCTGCATCAACATCTAAAAACATGTATATATACAAAGGGTGAGCTCACAACTTAGCTCAGTAAGAAAATCAGACAGTTTCACAATATTATGCATGAGTAACAATCATTTTATGTTGTGGTCTGGTTTAAGTTTGCAATGTGCTATAGAAAGGTTTGGTGGCCCCCGCACCTCTATACACGAGTGTGTGGCACCTCATGGATCACACCCCCATTGGCCCACATGCACCCATCATGGAATAGAGATAGATGCTCTACCTTCCCTGATGCTCTACCCATACCAGTACCTAAGCCCCTACTAGCCGGGGCTCACAAACTGGGCTCGCAACTAACCAATCCTATATGTCATCAATGTATGCTCTATCCCAACACAGCCGTCTACGGCATAGGGATAGAGCTAAGACATTCCCACACCTCCCTTGATGCCATATCCGCAACTAACCCACTAGGATAGATACATAACGCAGTAGACCCTATCCCAACATAACTCCCTACGGCATAGAGATAGAGCTAAAGCATCGTGGACAAGCCAGCGTCGACCTCAGAGACCACAGTGCCACATAACCATGGCCAAGCCAGCATCAACATCGGAGACCACCATACCACGACCTTCCCCTGATGCCTCACCCGTACCGAGCATGTTAAGACAGAATACTACAAAAGATGCTAATGTGAAGAGCGATCCCAGGCCCATGCCCCACTCCACACACTAACAAAAATAATCACATGCCTAACAATCACATCCTATCAATGCATGAACAGTAATAATAACTGAAAGTAAAGGATGGCATGTGAATATGCACAAGCAACACATCTCATATAATCAGGTGATTAACAACAATTTACTGTCCCTTAATTGTTAGGTTTAGGTCAGATTCCCTTACCTGACGCTCGTTCGATAACTTGCTCCACGTCGCAAGATCCAAACGATATGTCACAAAGTCCTACAATATTATTAGGGTCTCATTAGAATATATTGCTTAGGGTTTCATGTTGGTCGAAAACCAACACGGTTACAAAATACCCTCACAGAGCTGACCGGTGGCAACATACCAGTCGCAGCTCTGTGGGGAAGACTGGCGACCGGTATGGTCAGCCGGTCCCCACAGACCAGCCTCCCGAGGGATACCGGTGGAAACATACCGGTCACACCATGTGCAACCGGTATAGTCGACCGGTATGTCTCCGGAAGACCATACATGGGTTTTCGACTGCCGTCGATCATCCTCCATGGATTTCCAAGGTTTCTCCTATCCATTCTAAGTCTAATCATTGAGTTAGAGTTATCCCCAACTCATTCGAGTCTCGTTTCGATGAATATCATCTCGAAACTTGAATCTAGGGTTTGACGGCAACTTAAGGGTTTATTGGCCAATTTAGGATTTTAGATCAATACCTACTTTGCATGGTATTGATCCACCCACACAACTAACATAGGATAAGAAGATTGATTCGAACACTTACCGTTGACTGGCGTAGCGTGAGCTTCGTCGAACGGTAATGGCGGCTCCTTCTTCTTCCTCCTAGCTCCTTCTCCTTTCCAACCTCTTTCTCTTCTCTAGGGTTTGCGAGAGACAATGGAAAGGATTTGAGGAGGCTTAAGGGTGTATTTATAGGCTAAAAATAGGGTTTAGTAACCCTACTAGGATTAGGAAACTTCTAGGATTCGAAATCAGGAAGGTGGGACCCGTAGAGACCAATTTCTAGATTCCCGCACATAGCTGCGCAGGCCATACCGATCGACCGGTACCAAGACCGGCACCATCGATCGGTCAACATAAATTGATGACTATTTGGTCGTCTTTGGTCCGATTTCATACCTGTTTGTCATCCGCTTGTCCCGTCTGGCCCGGTGATGATCGGAAGACCTGTAACGACATAAAACCAAGGTTCAGACCGGGTTTACGGAGTGCGGGTCTTACAACTCCACCACCCTTAAAAGAAATTTCGTCTCTGAAATTTGCATGTAGGTTCTACAACTCCCCCACCCTTAAAAGAAATTTTGGCCTCGAAATTTGAACGTACCTTGATCGTCGAAAAGGTTAGGATACTTCTTCCTCATCGCGTTCTCTTCTTCCCAAGTAATTTCCTCAACATTTTGGTTTCTCCAATGCACCTTCACATAATGGATATCCTTGGTTCGAAGTTGCTGAACTTTTCGACTCGAGAGCATCACGGGCACCACTTCGAATGTTAAGTCTTCAGTCAAGTCTGGGGGATCAACGGTCAAGATGTGCGATGGATCTCTGACATACTTCTTCAGTAATGATACGTGGAACACGTTATGAACGCTGGACATAGATGGTGGTAGAGCCAATTGATATGCTACATTACGACGTCGGTTCAATATCTCATATGGTCCCACATACCTGGGGCAAAGCTTCCCCTTCTTACCAAACCGTTTCAGACCTCGCACCGGTGATACCTTCAAGAACACTTTGTCACCCACTGCAAACTCCAGATCCCGACGTCGATTATCCGCATAGTGCTTCTGTCGAACTTGAGCCATCTTTACTCTCTCCTTGATTTGATCAATCACTCGGCAAGTTTCTTCAACAAACTCCGGTCCTACAATTCTTCTTTCCCCCACTTCGTTCCATAACAGAGGTGTACGACACTTCTTCCCATAGAGTGCTTCATATGGGGCCATCTGAATTGTAGCCCCGATAACTGTTGTTATAAGCAAACTCGATAAGTGATAGCTTCTCGTCCCAAGCTCCCTTGAAATCTATTGCACAAGCTTGGAGCATATCTTCTAAAATTTAAATAGTTCGCTCTGACTGTCCGTCCGTCTGAGGGTGAAAAGTTGTGCTGAACTTCAACTTCGTTCCCAAAGCTTTCTGTAATCCCTCCCAGAACTTTGATGTAAAACGGGGATCCCTGTCAGATACTATACTCTCTGGAACACCATGGAGTCTGACTATATTATCAACATATAACTTGTCCAGTTTCTCCATGGTATACTGAGGTCTGACCGCAATAAATCGAGCTGTCTTGGTGAGTCGATCTACTATAACCCAAACTGCATCCACTGACCTTGGTGTCAAAGGTAAGCCAGTGACAAAATCCATATTAATACAATCCCACTTCCATGCAGGTTCTGGTAATGGCTGTAGCAAACCTACGGGTCTCTGCCTTTCCGCTTTAACTTGTTGACAATTCAGACACTGGAACGCGAAACGAGCAATATCTGCTTTCATACCCCTCCACCAATATAGTCTTCTTAGATCATGGTACATTTTGGTACTTCCTGGATGTACCGAATATGGAGTGTAATTAGCTTCAGTCATAACTCGGTCTCGATATCACAGTCTTCGCTCTCAGGTATACATAACCGTCCAGGATACCTGAATACCTTGTCTGAATCCAAGGTAAAGTCAGGATTGCTTGTACCCTTCTCTAAGTCTTCTTGCACTGTCTTAAGATGAGGATCTTGTAGAATTGCTACCTTGACTTCATCAACTAGATCCGGCGAGATCTTCAAAGCTGCGAACATCATAGTGAACTTATGAATTAAACCTTGCTCAACTGGATATTCTGCAGTCTCAATTATATACTCTTCATCACCTTCGATTGAACTTGAAGCTGCGGCACATAATGCAGCATTTGTACTTGGTCCAGCCTCAGGTTTCGATGCCCACTTTCTGCTTAAGGCGTCAGCCACCACATTTGCTTTACCCGGATGGTACTGGATGTCACAATCATAATCTTTTAATAACTCCAGCCATCTCCTCTGTCTCATATTCAGACCCTTCTGAGTGAAAAGATAAGTTAAGCTTTTGTGATCTGACTTGATCTGAAACTTCTCACCGTACAAGTAGTGTCTCCAAGTCTTGATTGCATGAATAACCGCTGCTAGCTCCAAGTCATGCGTAGGATAGTTCTTCTCATGTTCCTTTAACTGTCATGATGCATAAGCAATCACCTGTTCTCCTTGCATCAATACACACCCAATACCCAACCCTAAAGCATCCGTATATAAAGTAAACGGTACGCTTGGTTTTGGGATGGTCAAGATAGGTGCAGAGACTAGTCTTGACTTCAAAGTCTGAAAACACTTCTCGCACTCATCTGTCCATACGAATTTCTCTCCCTTCTTGGTCAATCTGGTGAGTGGAACAGCGATCCTGGAGTAATCTTCCACGAATCTTCTATAATAACCAGCCAACCCAAGGAAACTACGAATTTCCGCAATAGATTTTGGTGCTTCCCATCCTACTATACTAGCTATCTTGCTTGGATCAACCTTGATACCGTCTTCAGATACAACATGGCCCAAGAAAGCCACTTCCTTCAGCCAAAACTCACACTTCTTGAACTTAGCATAAAGCTTCTCCTGTCTCAGCCGTTGTAGGGCTGCCCTCAAGTGCGATGTATGAGTTTCCATGTCCTTAGAGTAGATCAATATGTCATCGATGAATACGATGACCGAAGTGTCCAACATATCATGAAATACTCGGTTCATCAGTTCCATAAACGACGCTGGAGCATTGGTCAGCCCGAAAGACATAACTAGAAACTCATAATGCCCGTACCTCGTTCTGAAAGCAGTCTTCGGAATATCTCCAGCCTTGATCTTCAATTGGTGATACCCTGATCGGAGATCAATCTTTGAGAAAACCTTTGCACCCTGTAACTGGTCAAACAAGTAATCGATCCTAGGCAAAGGATACCGATTCTTGATCGTCAACTTGTTCAGTTTACGGTAGTCAATACACAGCCTTACACTTCCATCCTTCTTCTTGACGAATAATACAGGTGCTCCCCAAGGCGATATACTAGGTCGTATGAAGCCCTTATCCAACAATTCTTGTAACTGGATCTTTAACTCCTTTAACTCGGTCGGGGCCATTCTGTATGGTGGTTTGGACACCGGCGCCGAACCTGGCATAAGATCTATTACAAATTTTGTAGCCCTGTCCAACGGTAAGCCTGGAAGCTCCTCTGGAAATACATCTGGGAACTCCCGAACCACATCTATATCTTCCATCTTGAGTGACTCTGCCGTGAGATCGACTACAAATACTAGATACCCCACTCCCCCTTTCTCTAAGCATCGCTTGGCTTTTAGGGCAGAGAGAATCAGCTTCCGCTTCCTAGATAGCTTGATCCCAGCGAAACTATACTCCCTTCCCTCTTTGTCAATAAGCACAAGCTTCCTTTCACCACATAAAAGGATGGCCGAATGATGGCCTAGCCAATCCATTCCCAAAATGACATGAAAGTCTGCCATCTCGAGTAGTACTAGGTTTGATTCTAAGTCTCGGCCCTCAATACATACCGTACATGGTCCATAATATTCGGTCAAAGCCACTTCGACTCCTAGTGGAGAGCGAACTATCAAGCTTAGGTTCAAATGCTTGATTGGTAATTCCATTCGCTTCCCAAAAGAAATCGAGGCAAAGGAGTGCGTGGCCCCAGAGTCAAATAATACTCTGGCGGGTATACCAGCTACATTTACAATTCCTGGAATTTTCTATCATCCCTTAGTTCTATATGCGCATACACACAATGAAAAAGATAAGCCAAATAGTAAGGGATAAAGTCATACCCGTGACCACATCCGGTGATGCAGCTGCTTCTTCAGTGGTGACCGCATAAACTCTTCCTTGCTGGGGCGGTTGCTTTTTCGATAGAGTGCAGGTCCTTGCAATATGACCCACCTGCTGGCAGTTGAAACACTTGATATTTGGGTTGTATCCGGCATTCTGTGGCATAGGTGGCGCCGCATTGTTCCTTGCAGGCACTGTAGTGGTCTGAGCTCTGTACGGGCGGAATGGTCTAGTATTACCGCCACCCGAACTCTCACTAGCAGGTCTCTTCACTCCCCTGTTCTGAGCAAAGAAGCTATCCCTCTGACTGGACTCTATCACTCTAGAAACCTGCACAGCCTCATTGTAGATCTTCTTGTCCAGACCCAATATGTGCTCTCTGATGCTTCCACGTAGTCCCATAGTGAACCTACGCGTCTTGGTCTCTTCCTCTTGCATACTTGCCGGTGCGAAGAAGAATAGTTCTTCATACCTCTGCTGATAAGCATCCACGGTCGACTGAGATTGTTGTAGGTTGAGGAACTCCTTCTCCATTTGATCCCTGAAACTCTTCGAAAAATATTTATCGAAGAAGGCAGCTTTAAACACTTCCCAACCCACCAGTGTATACTTAGTCTCCAGATATGCCCGTGTAGAATTCCACCAAGCATTTGCATCTTCTCTTAGCATGTGAGTAGCAAATAAAACTTTTTCCTCTTCTGTACATGTCATCAGACGGAAATTCTTCTCCATCTCTGCAACCCACTGTGCTGGCCACAATGGTTTCCCTGTTCTACCAGTAAATGATGAAGGCTTCAACTTCAGGAATCTATCCACCGCCCTACTCAGATCGTGTTGTCCCTGCATGTCTGCTCCGTACCATGGTGGTGGGTACGGATAAGCTCCCGGGTAAGCAGAATGCGACGGGAACTGATGCGGTGGTGGTATGTTCTATGCTTGGCCCATCGGTCTTGGGCTACCCTGCATCGGTTGTGAAGTATTTCTCTCTCCAGACTCAGGCATACCTCCCGTGGGAACAGAACCTGTTGGCCTGAGCATCTTCAGTACCTCGCTCAGGAATTCCTTTTGTTGGGCTTGCATCTGATAGACCAGGTATGTAACAATGGTCTCAGAATCCCTGTGGGGCGGCCCAGGTAAATTTATTGGTACTTCTGGGACCTGTTCCTCCTCCACTTCCGGACTTGGCGCTCTAACATGGTCTTGCGCGACCTGTTCTTCTTCTAGGCGCATCCTGGCCTGATGACGCTTTCGATCCCTACGATCGTTTCCTCCCACCATCTCAGACTATTCTGTTTGGATCTGAGAATAAGACATAACACGTGAGAACCACAATAATAGTAGTGTTAGTCTTGAATACTACAAGGGGAAATAGTCGAGAAATAAAATTTCAATTTACACAATTTTTTTTTTAAAAAAAAAATTTAGAAATTTTTTCCAACTCTTCTGGTGCATACCGGTCGCAACATACCGGTCGCACCTCTGTATACAGGGTTGCGACCGGTATAGTCGACCGGTCAGAACCAAAATTCTGACCGAGACATAGCGGTCGCACCTCTGGGAGATACCGGTCGACCGGTATAGGCAAAAACCGTCGACCGGTATGCCCAGATTAGCTTTAAAAATCGCGAAAAAGTGAGATTTTTCTCACTTTTCCAACTTCTTTCTTCTCCGGTGGCGATTCTCCTCTAGGTTCCGAGTTGCTACAGTCTGACCGGTGCCAATTGAAGCCGATTCCTTCCATTCCAAGCGTAGAACATTGTCTCCAGGTAGGTCTCTTCCCTCTCTCTCATGTTTTTAGATATTTTTCATATCGTCTTATCGTCTTTATGTAGAAATTTTTTCTTTGTTCGAGATGATTCAACCGTAGGAACTCTTTTCCTTCGGCTAGGAAAGGGTTTAGGAACCCCCAAGAGAAAAATCCCTCAACTAATTTGGGGTTTCACCGAACGGTTTTCCTAAAAATCGAATTTTTACAACTTTTGACCTAGGTTTTCATAAAAATTCGAAATTTCTGATTTTTTCTTAATTTCTTGAAATTTCTTATTGTAATTGCTTGTGATTGGTTTGTTGAAGAGTGTGGGGGTTACGTAAGTCCTCCTCCCCATGTTTTTGGGTGAGTTCGAGGCTTTTTCCCAATTTATAGTCGTTATGCTATCGAAATTTCGACAAAATCTAACTTTTTTCTTCTTATTTTCTTTTGTTTTGCAGTTTAAATGGCTCCATGATGCGCTCTCGGGAAACGCCCTCATGGCTCAAGTTCGCGTGCTCCCCGACCACCGCTTCTCGGCTTCGACGAGCACTGGTTTCGTTCTCTTGAGGCACAAGCTCGATTCCCGTGGTTCGATAATAAAAGCATAGAATCCGGGCGTCGTGTTAACTTGGAGCAGTTAGACCGGTTCGACGTGCGAGCGGCGTTTGACAGGCTTGGTTGGTTGCCCGTCATTTCATACACCGACACCACCCGTCCTAACCTGGTTAAGCATTTCTTTGCTAACCTGGAGCTGCACGGAGATGTGAACGATCCCAACCAAGGTAGGGATTTAAGTATCTCCAGTTATGTCTGGGGTGTTCCCATTTCCTTTAACACCCATCAGCTGGCCGACCTTCTAGGGGTTCCAAATGGAGACCTAGTATATTGCCCTCCCAAAGCGAAGGGCTATCTGACTGAGGATCTGCGCCGAGAGATAGCAGATCAGATACTCAACCCCTTGGGGCTCCTATGAAGGCGGCTAGCCCCGAGACCTATACCCCGGGTCTACAGGTGCGCATCATCCAAAGACAACATCGTCCCCCGAGCGGCCATTATAGTGAGTTATCCCGCCACTCAGGACATCACTTACTCATTGCGCGACCGGGGAGCGGGTCTCTCTCCCATACCTCATCATTAGGACCATGCATCAGGTGACCCTGGCCGATCAGGCCAGTAACCTTCCATATGGTCGTCTCATCACCTCCCTGTTACGTCGTCTGGGCGTGAGCATGAGAGGCGAGGTGACCGTTGAGGACACTATGACGTCCGATATAGACTGGGACGCCATTCAGAGGATGCAGATGGTTGATCTGCCTGTTAGCGATGACGAGTTGGAGGCTCGCCCTCGCCCTCTTGGGAGGGTAGCAGCCGCGGCGGCAGCAGCAGCAGCAGCCAATGCGACCTATGCAGCCGAGTTCGAGCGGGATGATGACGAGGATAGGGCCGAGGGTGTACCAGTGCCAGCTCCACGGCCTACACCAGTAGCACCTCAGTCTACCTCTACCGCTGGACCATCTCAGCCTCCCTCCGACACCATGATGAGTATGATGATGGAGATCAGGGACACTCAGCGCGAGATGAGCCGCGACTTGGCACAGTTGGCTCGCAGTCTCAGGGTCACACAGGATCAGGTGCACTGGCTCAGGGTTGCTTACGAGCGAGACTATGACATAGCAGACCCTATTCCTCCCAGACCCCCTACCCCATGATTGTCCCCTTTTATTTTATTCTCTTTTGCATATGACAATTTATATAACAGGGTAACTGTCCGGTTTGTGGACTGTACCCTGTAGAACTACATCATTTGGTACTTGATTTCTTGATTTATGAAAATTTATATTTCACCTAACTAGTGTATGTGCACATGTTAAGTTTCATAATTAAAATAGTACATTATTCTCTTTCTTAATCAGTCTCAGGTATCAAACAATGCTTAGGGTGTGTTTGTATTTAGATTTTTAATATTTCCTAACTCAGTTCATCGACTTAGTTAAGTGCAATCTGGTTTGTTGGACAGAGCCCGAGAGCTCTGATACCAAGTTGTCACACCCCAATTCTGATCCAACCAGAATGGTGTGAGTGAACCGTCATTAAACCAACGGTTCACACCAAGATCTCGAATAGGCCGTGTCCACTCATACAAACCATTACACATAACCACAATCAGAATATAAATATACAGCGGAAGACTTTAAATAAAATGAACTGAGTATCTATTGATAACTTAAATAATTATCCAATTATCCAACATCAAACACATAAAAATAATATCATTACATCCCTTTAATCCAATCGAAAATAAGGAAAATAAATAATTAAAATCCGATCAGAGGTACACGCAGAAAGGGCACTCGCATGAAACGTCATGCTCGTCCGCTCCTGCCTGCACACTCAAAGCAGCAACGTCCCCATACGTCGGAGCGTTCACATAATCGTCCACAGTATAACCTGCATCAACATCTAAAACAATGTATATACAAAGGGTGAGCTCACAACACAGCTCAGTAAGACAATCAGATAGTTTCACAATATTATGCATGAGTAACAATCAGTTTTATGTTGTGGTCTGGTTTTAAGTTTGCAATGTGCTATAGAAATGTTTGGTGGCCCCCGCACCTCTATACACAGAATGTGGCACCTCATGGTTTACACCCCCATTGGCCCACATGCACCCATCATGGTATAGAGATAGAGCTAAGATACCCACGTACCTCCCCTGATACTCTACCCATACCAGTACCTAAGCCCCTACTGGTAAGGGCTCGCAAACTAGGCTTGCAACTAACCAATCCTATATGTCATCAATGTATGCTCTATCCCAGCACAGCCGTCTATGGCATAGAGATAGAGCTAAGGCATTCCCACACCTCCCCTGATGCCCTATCCGCAACTAACTCATTAGGATAGAAACAAAACACAGGTAGACCCTATCCCAACATAACTCCCTACGGCATTGAGATAGAGCTAAAGCATCGTGGACAAGCCAGCGTCGACTCGGAGATCACAGTACCACATAACAGTGGCCGGGACAACATCAATATCGGAGACCACCGTACCACAACCTTCCCCTGATGCCCCACCCGTATCGAGCATGTTAAGACAGAATACTACAAAAGATGCTAATGTGAAGAGCGATCCCAGGCCCATGCCCCACTTCACACACTAACGAAAACAATCACATGCCTAACAATCACATCCTATCAATGCATGAACAGTAATAATAACTGAAAGTAAAGGATGGCATGTGAATATGCACAAGCAACACATCTCATATAATTAATTAGGTGATTAACAACAATATACTGTCCCTTAATTGTTAGGTTTAGGTCAGATTCCCTTACCTGAGGCTCGTTCGATAACTTGCTCCACGTCGCAAGATCCAAACGATATGTCACAAAGTCCTACAATATTATTAGGGTCTCATTAGAATATATTGTTTAGGGTTTCATGTTGGTCGGAAACCAACACGGTTACAAAATACCCTCACAGAGCTGACCGGTGGCAACATACCAGTCGCAACTCTGTGGGGAAGACTGGCGACCGGTATGGTCAGCCTGTCCCCACAGACCAGCCTCCCGAGGGATACCGGTGGCAACATATCGGTCGCACCTTGTGCAACCGGTATAGTCGACCAGTATGTCTCCGGAAGACCATACATGGGTTTTCGACTGCCGCCGATCATCCTCCATGGATTTCCAAGGTTTCGCCTATCCATTCTAAGTCTAATCATTGAGTTAGAGTTATCCCCAACTCATTCGAGTCTCATTTCGATGAATATCATCTCGAAACTCGAATCTAGGGTTTGACGGCAACTTAGGGTTTATTGGCCAATTTAGGGTTTTAGATCAATACCTACTTTGCATGGTATTGATCCACCCACACAACTAACATAGGATAAGAAGATTGATTCGAACACTTACCGTTGACTGGCGTAGCGTGAGCTTCGTCGAACGGTAATGGCGGCTCCTTCTTCTTCCTCCTAGCTCCTTCTCCTTTCCAACCTCTTTCTCTTCTCTAGGGTTTGCGAGAGACAATGGAAAGGATTTGAGGAGGCTTAAGGGTGTATTTATAGGCTAAAAATAGGGTTTAGTAACCCTACTAGGATTAGGAAACTTCTAGGATTCAAAATCAGGAAGGTGGGACCCGTAGAGACCAATTTTTAGATTCCCGCACATAACTGCGCAGGCCATACCGGTCGACCGGTACCAAGACCGGTACCATCGACCGGTCAACATAAATTGATGACTATTTGGTCGTCTTTGGTCCGATTTCATACCTGTTTGTCATCCGCTTGTCCCGTCTGGCCCGGTGATGATCGAAAGACCTGTCACGACACAAAACCAAGGTTTAGACCGGGTTTACGGAGTGCGGGTCTTACAATACATACTTATTTCTGTCTATTTATAACATGATGATGATGAAGCTAGGAATAGGCATGTGATTGTATGTGTGGTTACTGCGTTGGATGCTAGTGGAGCATCAGGGGGAGGATGTAGCATTATGGTTCAGCCTAGTCACCAGACTCTAGCTCTATCTCTACTCAAGTCTTGTCCACTCACACCGTCGTATCGTCATTACCTTAGCAGAACTATTACGTCGCAGGGCATCAGGGGAGGTGGTCTCGGACCATGTGGTGTTTGACTCTGTCGAGGGGCCTTAACTCTATCTCTATGGACGTATTGAGAGATGCTAGGGTGAGGCCTTGGATTCATTGGATGACATTAGGATTGGTTAGTCACGAGTCCAATTTGTAAGCCCTCACCAATAGGGACTGACGTGTTGGTATGGGTAGGGCATCAGGGAAAGTGTTGGCGGTGCGTAATTCGGATACTTTAGCTCTATCTCTATTCCATGGTGGGTGCATGTGGGATGGCTGTAAGACCCGCACTCCATGAACCCGATCTAAACCTCTATTTCATGTCATAACAGGTCTTCCAATCATCACCGGGCCAGGCGAGATGAGCAGATGACAACCAAGTACGAAAATGGACCTAAAGATATGATATTTTCATACCGGTCAACCGGTATGTCTACGTGGGCAGACTAGTTAGATTCAGAAATAGATCTCTGTGGGTCTCGCTTGCCAAATCTAGAGCCTAGGGACTTTCCTAACGTAGGGAAACTTTCTAAACCCCAACCTAGTCTATTTAAGGATCCTTAAACCACCTTAAACCTCTTTGATTGTTTCTCACAAACCCTAGAGAGGAGAAAAAAATCAGAAGAGGAGAAAAAGCTAAGAAATGTGGAAGAGGAGCCGCCGTTGGACGAAGAACACCATAGTTGTGAACCAACGGTAAGTGCTTGAACTTCTCTCTAAGTTAAGCATTATAGATGACTGATCATGACTGATCAATACCATGCAAGGCTAGGTATTGATCTAAAACCCTTATTTTTCCGTTAAACCCTAGATTCAAATTTTAGGCGATGAATCATAGGAACTAGGACTTGAATGGAACATGAAACAACCCTAACTTGTTGCTCAGGCCTAGAATGCATAGGAGAAACCCTAGAACCAATAATGGGTGATTGCCTGAAAGGCGAACACCAAGTTGGTGGTCTTCCGGAGGCGTACCGATCAACTATGCCGGTTGCACTATGTGCGACTGGTACCTCTCAGGAGCTGGTCTGTGGGGGACCGGTCGACCATACCAGTCGCACCTTTCCCCACAGTGTTGCAACTGGTACCTGCGACCGGTATGCACTTCGAGGGTGTTTTCAATCCCAGTTGGTTTTCGACCAACGTAAACCCTAAGAAACTAATTCTAATTCAAATAACATTGTGTAGGACCTTATGATAGCAAGTTTGGACGCTGTGACATGGAGCAAGCTAGCAATCAAGCGTTAGGTAAGGGAACAAACCTAAACCCTAATAACTTAATAACAGTAAAAAGTTGTTAGTAATTATGATTCTGTGGAATGGTGTTTGTGCATACTCGCATGTCATCTTTACTTTCAGTTATTATATTGTTCATGCATACTCGCTATGCTAAGAAGTGATTGTTAGGCATGTAATTGTTTTCGTTGATGTGTGGAATGGGAAGGACCTGGGGTCTTGGATTATTCCTCACACTAGCACCTTTTCGTATCGCTTCTATCTTAGCATGCTTGGTGCGGGTAGGGTATCAGGGGGAGGAAGTAGCACTGTGGTCTCCGGCCTAGCCACTAGACTCGAGCCTTATCTCTATGCCGTAGGGAGCTGTGCTGGGATAGGGCCTACTATGATGACATATAGGATTGGTTAGTTGCGAGCCCAGTTTGCAAGCCCTCGCCAATAAGGGCTTATGTGTTGGTATGGGTAGGGCATCGAGGGAAGTGTTGGCGGTGTGTGATCCGGACACTTTAGCTCTATCTCTATTCCATGGTGGGTGCATGTGGAATGACAGTGGTGTTTGATTCATTGGGCAGATTCACACACTCGTGTATAGAGGTGTGGTGACCGCCAATCCTTTCCATAGCACATTGCAAACTTAAAACCAGACCATAATGTGAATGTTACTCATGCATGTTGTGTGTTGCATTGTCTGATTTTCTTATTGAGCTAAGTTGTGAGCTTACCCTTGTGTATGCACTATTTTTAGATGTTGATGCATGTTATACTGTGGATGACTATGTAGATGCTCCAGTGTATGGAAGTGTTGCTGCCTTGGAAGTGCAAGCAGGGGAGGATGAGCATGACGCTTCATGCAAGTGCCCTTTCTGCGTGTACCTCTAGGATGGTTTTATTTTATTTTATTTTATTTCAGTTGGATTCATAAATTATGTAAAGATATTTTATTTACGTTTTGGTGTGGAGAATAATTGATTATTATACTTACAATGTAGAACTCAGTTCATTTAATTTAAGATTTCTGTTGTATTTAATCGTATTCTGATTATAGTTATGTGCAATGGTTTGTATAAGTGGATATGTCTTATCGAGATCCTGGTGTAAACCGTTGGTTTAGTGGCGGTTCACTCACACTTCTGGTTCGGTCAGAATTGAGGTATGACAACGGCAATGGTGTTTAATCCATTGGATGGATTCACACACTCTTGTATAGAGGTACGAGGGCCACCAAACCTTTCTATAGCACATTGCAAACTTAAAAACCAGACCAAATATATGAATTGAATGCATGTATATGTTTGTTGTAGTATTTTGTTTACTCACTGAGCTCGAGTTGAAGAGCTGACCCTCGCACGCACAATTCTTTTTAGTTTTTGATATTGCAGGTGTTACGGTTGAAGACTACATGAATACGTCGACGTATGGACAAGTGACGGCTATGGATGTGCAAGCTATGGAGGATGAATATCACTCGTCATGCGAGTGTTTCAACTATGTTTACGCTTAATGGTTAACTTTTGTATTTTGATATTTGTAATATGTATTAAATATATTTTGGTTACTTGGAGATAACCTGTTAAATATTTATTTATCATGTTAGACCCCAGTTCATTGTTAATAAGACATCCGTAATTTATTTATTTACTCTAATTATTATTGTGGAATGTGTATTTAGTTTGGAATGTTGGCATGGCCTATATGAGATCCTAGTTTGAACTATTGGTTCTTATGACGGTTCATCACACCATTGGTTAGTCTAGAATTGGGTGTGACATCAAAGGTCATCCAACATAGCTTACCAGCAGCTGACGTTACAGCTGAGCCGCCGCCCTTAAGAAGAAATTTACGGTATCATCCAAAAGAGTGTTGCTCCCTTGACCTCTACAAACTCAGAAAAGAAAGGGCAACTGTTAGGACCATGCCAAAAGCAGCCAATCAGCAAGGAACACATGTCACCACACAGATTGATCATCTCAATGAACACATGCTCTCGTCTTACTACATCAAGCCAAGCACGTTTCCATGCCCTTGAGCAGTTACAGCCATGCCCGAGTTAAACATGTTTGGATAAATGGTAGCTAACCCACTCCAAGGTAGTTAGATACATGTATCAACCTGTGGAAGCAGCCGAAGGTGGATTACACCACGTTTGGAAGGAGCTTTAAGGCGGTTATGATAAGTCCAGCCCTTAGATCTACATCAGACAGCCGAAGAGATCCCCTACATCCATACAATCTCCCATTCTCGGAATCATAACCCGCAGAGACTCCCACTCAACAACGACGACTCCCTAAGGATTTCGGAAGGAGTCCCCAGATCCGTCCAACCACAAGGAGACGTCCTATAATCTAATCCAAGGCCACTCCATACTCCATAAATACCCCTTACCACAAAGGTAAATGGATGGAACTTTTATCATACCTAGATACATACTGCAGAATTCACTACCGCCCCTTCTCTACCTTGAACTCGGCTTTTTTTACCTAAGTTTATCTGTTTATCGCCTTTGAACTAACTTAGGCATCTGAGTGGCCCTCAGGCTATCCAACCCTCCCAACTCTTCTGTTTACTTGGCAAGTGTTGCAATCAGGAGTTAGACCAATTTCCAGCGATAACAAAACCTGTCTCTCAATGAAATTTAAATCATAAACATTAATTTTTTTTTACTTATCCAAAAATAAAGAAAAATTAAATCACAACTGATGAAGTATTAATAGGGGGATTCACATCGTCTCCTCCCAGTCATTTTGGGAGGACGCGGCAGCCTCCCTCGGATGGCTACCATGTGGCTCTCGGATGAATCAGAGACCCACGTTCAAGCCGACACCTCCTGTCAATTTGGCTTGTCGGCTGAGTGTCGGCTCGAATATGGGTCTCAGATTTACTGAGAGCCATGTGTCAATCATCCGAGGGAGGTTGCCACCATCCTCCCAGAATGACCAGGAGGAGAGGATGCGGATCCGGGGCACCCTTTTTGGCTTTTAGAGTTTTTTTTTTTTTTCTATTAACTTTCTTCGGACCTTTATTTGGAATTTGGCGATAATAAAAAATTATATAAACGTTGATCTCAATAAAAATTTGACCACCAATCAAGGTTTAAAAACCCATAATTGGACATGGGATCAACCTTCATAGATTTTAATCGGATTAAATAAGGCAAAATCGGCAGAACCCACAAGTTAAAATCTAGAAAAAAGAAATAAAATATTTAAAAAATCTGTAAATTTTCTTGAATTTTTTTTATGCAATAAGCTTGGAAATCTTGTCAAAGCATGTTTCATACTTTTTGTTATTTTATTAATTAAAATAAAAACTATGGAGATTCACTCAAAAAGAGTTGAAAGAATCCGAATACCAATGGTGGAATTTTTATTTACTAAATTTGGGAATCATGCAACAAAACATAAATTTTATTTTATTTTTTTTATAATTTCTACTACTTTAGGATGTAACTTGTTTTTTACTGAGGTATTTCTTATTATTTTATATGTCTGTATCAAAATCGTGTTAGATAATGACAATCATTCATAATGACATAATGTGGTTTAATTTTTAAAAAATTTGGGAAAAATCTATTTTATCCCTAATATAAAATATATTTGAGAATAACATAAAGAATATATAAAAGAATATATCATATTTTAAAAGAATCTTTAGAAGTATCATTCCGACACTTCTTTTTATTAATTGAAATAATAAATTATGACAAATAAATAAGATCAAATATACATAATAAATTATTCGCAAAAGAATCAAATCAATTGACCGAATCACTATATTCAAATTTGATCCCTTGAATTATACTTCCAATATGAAACTTAGAATTTTATATTCAATAAACTTGGGATCTTAACTTTCATTATTTGTTATTAGAAAAAAAAATCAGCTACTATCCAAAATAGTTTCGAAACATCACATATCACCCACATCTTTAAAAAAACATCAATTACCACCCAAATGTTTGCCACCCTTAATCAAATAGATCAATTCCATTAAACAAATCTTGTTAGTTGCTGATGTCATCCAAAATCGATTTTGAATTGAACAATAATACTGGAAAGTAACATATTGAAAGATAGTTTTACCCTCCCTCAGTTAATTCACCATACACCCTCAAATGGTAAGTCCGAGTTCCAACTTCAACGAAGAAAGAAGAAAAGAAACATTTTTTCTTCGATTGTCTTCGTCATGCGATCCCTCTTTCTTCTGCTTCGTCGTTCTCCCTTCGTTTTTCTATCCCCATCGGTGTGAAACATGTAAGATATATGTGGACTGTAATTAATTATAATATCGGTTAGATAGTTGTTCAGTGGGAGTCCAACTTACAGGTGGATTAATCTTAGTCTGATTATGAGATGAACCAAACTGGTTCACTGTGGGACTGAACCAGTATTGGGTTTGGTATTCTTATATATACCAATTGATTAGAGTCCCTGCAGTCACGGTAATATTTCCTCTCCTGTTCCCATAATGAGAGAGAAGCATAGGAATCTGTCGGAGACTGTAGAAGACTCAAATCACAGTGAAATTCGGCGGAGAACAATCTTCAGCGAATGGGTATGTTTATTACTTTTTTTAATTGATAACATTGTGTTCTATACATTGTATGGAGATCTTAGGGTTACTGTAAACCCTAATGAGATGTTTTCTCTAAATGGGTTAATTATAGAACCCACAAAGAGACAAAAAGAAATTTACAATTGGTATCAGAGCTATTCCATATAAGTATAGAATCAATGAACTAAGAATAGTATGTTGATTCGGACTTAGATGATTAATTAAAAATTTTATTTTGAAATTTTCCCGAATTCGAAATCGTATCGATAAAAAATTTTCTAACCGATGAAATTTGGGGTATTGTATGTTGGATTAAAGATCTCGAAAAGACGAGTCCGACGATATAAAAATCATCGCCGTCGAAAAAAGCGCGTGGATCTCACGCACAGACGGTTATTTCAAAAAAAAAAAATAAAAAAAATATATATATATATATATATATATATATATATATATATATATATATATATATATATATATATATATATATATATATATATATATATATATATATATATATATTTGCGGCGAAGAATCGTCACCGGGTCGACTCGGAGAGACTCGAAAATCCTAATCTGTTTCGCTGAGTCGAACCGGATACCGGGCGAGTTGACTCTGTGTCAGCTCACCCGAAATGTGTCGATTTGACCCAAAGACCGATTTACACGACCCAGTGGGTTAACCCGAGATTAGATCCGTATACCCATACCCATACCCGATTTTTTGACTCGTATACCTGAAATTTTGACCCAAAAAATGAACCCGATGACCCATTTGATTAGACCAGAACCGGTTCGATCTTTTCGGTTAGATCGGGACCGACCGTTTTGATTCTGGTCCAGACCATTCGGGCCGGTGATGACGTCATTCGTCAGCGGTACGTAGTCTGAGCTGCGGTCTGGGATTCAAACCGCGGTTTAGCTGTTCAGCCGAACCGAACCGGCTCCTAGCGATTGGATCCACCCGCCGCCTTTAAAGGGCACGTGAGGGCGCGTGGAGTGTCGGATTTCGATACGGTTTTTTCTGGCAGTTTTGTCTTGTCTTGCTCTTCAGTTTGATATGTTATATGGGTATGTTTGTTGACTCTGGGACATATATTTTGTTAAAAAACAATCTTTTGGAACATATTTCGTAATTTTTATTGCATATTGTTCAGTCTGTCTTGTCCCAAATACACTGATGAGCGCATGTGTCTGATTTATGAATGGTAACATGTTAATTATGTCATTCATGGTTATTTATTCCCACTAAATGACTGCAAGTAGGGTTTTGTTAATGTCACACTGGAATTGGGTTGGTTCCACCAAAGTGGCATTTCCTGATTGCATTAGGACATTCTCAAAGCTCAAGATATCTTACACCTCTGGCAGTCAAAGAAGGCAATGTCCACCCAAAGGTGGCGTTTCCAAAGTTAAAGGATAATCATGCACCAGATTGAAAGGGTTTTAACTTCGGGTTTTTCAGACACCCAAAGGTGATGGGATTCCCGAAGGTTTTTATTCTTTCGCAGTTTTGCACAAATACTAGAGGACCAGTGCATTCTTGTCCCAAAGGATAAGTTTATAGTTTCGATTAACTCTAGGGTAGTATATTGATGCTTGCATTTGTAAACATATACATATTTGCTAGCATATCTTGTCTGTTAACATGAGTATTTTTACATGCTGGTACTGATTTAGTGAATTGAACTCGTGTTTTGATTACATAACAGGATGTCTTCCACTAGGATCGATATGTCTGCTATTCCTATTATGTCAGGATCGAATATAAAAGTAGAGGGAGGAATTAGAGATTACTTTAGGGTTAAATGATTTTGACATAGCTATTACAGTTGATAAACCTGCTGAACTTACTATTGATAGTACCCCAGAGGAAAAACTGAAAATAGAAAGGTGGACCAATGCCAACAAGAAATGCATGCTTATAATTAAGCGTACTATACCTAAAACAGTTAGGAACAGTATTATAGAAAAAAAGAATGCAAAGAAATTTTTGAAAACCATCAAAGATAAATATGAAGTTTCTGATAAAGGTGAAAGGGGTGCCTTAATGGCAAAGTTGACTACTAGCAAAATTGATGGTGAAGCTAGTCTTAGGGATCAGATTGTTGACATGCAGGGTGCAGCTGAAAAACTCAAGGATATGGGACACCCTATAGATGATGAGTTTCTGATTCATTTATGTATAAATGTTTTACCTCAAAAGTACACTCAGATTAAAGTTGCTAGCAATACTTCAGTTACTCCATGGTCATTCAATGAATTTATAGGTATATGTGTTGAAGAGGAGACTAGACTGAAAAGGATAAATGTGAAAGTGTCAGTGCCACAACCTACAAGAAATACCCTTACAGAGGTAAGGGAAAGCAGCCTAGTTATGGACCCATGAGAAAAGGAAAGAGTTACTCTCAGAAGGGGAAGAAACCATATGACAAGCCTAGAGGGGATGTAGAACATCAAGACTACAAAGATCTTTCAAAGACAGAATGTTTTTGGTGCCACAAGAAAGGACACATGAAGAAGGACTACAGAAATAGATTGTCCTACCTGGAGAAGAAGAAAAAGGAATCTGGTATTTACCTCTCTCTTGTTTGCTTTGAATCCTTTCATATTAATGCTCCTGTGGATTCTTGGTAGATTGACTCGGCTTCTTCCATTCATGTCACTCATTCCTTGCAGGGGTTTCTATCCAGGAGGACGCCAAGCAAGGATGAGGTGAAGGTGTTCGTAGGGAATGGAGTAGAAGTCGATGTTGAGGCCATACGGATAGTTAGGATTCATATAGATTCTGATATTTTTATTGATTTAGAAGACGTTGTTTATGTTCCCTCCATGAAGAGGAATTTGATTTCTGTTTCTAGATTTGTCAAGAAAGGCTATGGTTTAATTTTTAATTAAGAAGGTTTTCAATTGTCTTATAATTCTTGTGTTGTTAGAAATGGTGTTGTTATTGATGGATTTTATAGATTAAATACTGTTCCCCTCATGGTTATGAATGTCTGTTCTAAACGCTCTAAACTGAATGAAAATTCTGCTACCCTTTGGAATAGACGTTTGGGACATACATCTATAGACATGATGAAGAGGCTTGAGAAGGATGGTGTTTTGAAATCCTTGAATTATGATAATATGAATGTATGTGTTAACTGTATAAAAGGAAAGATGACAAGGTCAAGGAAGATGAAGGTTGCCCATAGCGAGGGATTGTTAGATTTGATTCATACTGATATTTGTAGCCCTTTTCCTACTCCCACACTTGGAGGACATAAATATTTTATTACATTTACTGATGACTTCTCTCGCTATGGTTATATATATCTCTTATCTGATAAATCAAGTTCTTTGGATGTCTTCAAGATATTCAAAGCTAAGGTAGAGAATTATCTATCAAAGAAGATTAAGATTGTTAGATCTGATAGAGGAGGTGAGTATTATGAGAGACTAGGTGATACTGATCAACATCTTGGTCCTTTTGCCAAGTATTTACAGGATCAAGTTATAGTAAGTCAATACTCTATGCCTGGTACTCCACAGCAAAATGGAGTAGCAGAAAGGAGAAATAGAACTCTCAAAGATATGATGAGGAGCATGATGAGTAATATTAATCTTCCTATATCCCTATGGGGTGAGGCATTAAAGACTACAGCCTATATTCTTAACAGAGTACCAAGTAAATCAATTCCAAAGACACCATTTGAGTTTTGGATTGGTAAGAAACATAGTGTGCTTCATTTCCATGTTTGGGGCTGTAGAGTAGAGGCAAGACTGTATAATCCTCATGAAAATGTGTTTGATTCTAGAACAGTGATTTTTTATTTTGTGGGTTATCCAGACAGATCTAAGGGGTTCAGATTCTATTGTCCTAATTCTATAAATAGGATAGTGCCAGGTTTATTGAAGATACTGAGGAAATGCTTCAACCAAGAAATCTAGATTTTGATGAGGTTGAAGTAGAGGCTGTCACTGAAATTCCTCAGTTACAGGTGCAACCTATCATTCCAAAAGAACCTGTGATGGAGATGCCTGAGACTGTTGTTCCTCAGGGCCCTATTCAGGCTGATGTTCCTATTGATATTGTAGAGCCAGAGGGTGAATTAAGGAGATCCACAAGGCCTCGTAAGTCAGCTATTTCTTCTAATTATATAACTTATTTAATTGAGAATGATTTTGATATTGGGAGCAAGAAGATCCTACAAGTTTTCAGGATGCTGTAAATGGTAGCGATGCATCTAAATGGCTAGATGCAATGAAGGATGAGTTGATATCAATGGACCATAATAAGGTATGGGAACTTGTGGATTTACCTAAAGGTTGTGTACCCATAGGCTCAAAATGGGTATACAAGACTAAGTGTGATTCCAAAGGTAGAGTTGAGCGCTACAAAGCAAGATTAGTAGCTAAAGGGTTCACACAAAGGGAAGGAATTGATTACGTGGAAACATTCTCTCCAGTTTCTAAGAAGGACTCATTCAGAATTATTATAGCATTGGTAGCTCATTTCAATCTAGAGCTGCACCAAATGGATGTGAAGACAGTATTTTTAAATGGAGATTTGGCAGAGGAAGTTTATATGGTCCAACCAGAAGGTTTTAAAGAAAAAGATAAGGAAAATATGGTCTGTAAACTTAAGAAGTCTATTTATGGACTAAAGCAAGCTTCAAGGCAATGGAATCTAAAATTCCATCAGATTATATCTTCTTTTGGATTCATTGAAAATTTGTCTGATCAATGCATCTACATGAAGGTTAGTGGGAGTAAGTATATTTTTCTTGTCTTATATGTTGATGATATCCTATTGGCTAACAGCGATATGGGCTTACTTGTTGAAACTAAAGGTTTTCTATCTGAAAATTTTGAAATAAAAGATATGGGAGAAAGTACATTCGTACTTGGCATAGAGATATGTAGAGACAGAAAAAGGGGACTACTGGGACTATCTCAAAAAGCATATATTGATCGTGTTCTCAAGCGGTTTAATATGTCTACCTGTTCAGGTGGGGATTTACCCATGAGCAAAGGAGATAAGTTAAATAAGGAACAATGTCCAAAGAATGATTTTGAAAAAGCCCTTATGAATAATAAGTCATTTGCTTCTGGAGTAAGGAGTTTGATGTACGCACAATTTTGTACTCGACCTGATTTGGCCTTTGCAGTGAGTGTCCTTGGACGTTTTCAGTCTAATGTTGGTCTTACTCATTGGACAGCAGCAAAGAAGGTTATGAGATATTTAAAGAGGACCAGAGATTATATGCTCATATATCGCAGTGGTACTACCCTTGAGGTAGTTGGATATTCTGATGCAGATTTTGCTGGTTGCACTGATGATATGAAGTCTACCTCAGGAAATGTTTTCCTAATTGCAGGAGCTGCCATCTCTTGGAGGAGTGCTAAGCAGACACTTATAGCTACATCGACCAAGCATGTAGAGTATGTAGCTTTATATGAAGCTACTCGTCAAGCCATATGGATGAAGAACTTTATTTCTGGCTTGAAGGTTGTTGACTCTATTACTAGACCTATTTTGATACACTGTGATAACAGTGCTACAATGCTCTTTGCAAAGAATAATGATAAATGTGGTGGTTCTAAACACATAGAATTAAAGTTTTTGCTGGTGAAGGAAAAGATCACTTCTAAAGACATCACAGTTGAACTCATTTCGATGGATTACATGATTGCAGATCCTCTGACAAAGGTTTTGCCAGTGAAGGTTTTCCAGGACCATGTGTCGAGCATGAGTGTTGTTGAGTTTTTCGATGTCATTAGTTAGTGAGTGATTTTTCACTTATGTTTTATGTAAACTTTGTTTATGTTTTGATTTTTACTAGACATGATTATTAATGAAAAATCATGGTTATTTTTATTCAGCATTTATTCATTGCTATCATTGTTGTATTGCATTTTACATGACATGTCATTGATAAAGGGTGGTATTAAGCTATATGAACGGGGCAGTTTTAGCCATAGTTCACGGCGGTGTGCCAAAGAGTGATATTGACCAAAAGGATATGTGGCGGGTTGCTACGGTCAATATTAAGGTTTATTGCCTATAAGGTTTATCAAGGCAATTCAGGACTCACATGAAATTATATTTTCATGCATACATCTCAAGGCGATTCTTGTTGTTAAGAAAACCTTTGTATGTGACTGACAGAAGGTTGTACGCTTATTGTTGAGGTATACTTTCAGCTGTTGTTTGACATTGGTAAGCTAGGTGACTGGATCAAAGTATATGATGGGTTTTGTAATTGGATTCCATGGCCACACTGACCAATTGGTGATTTATAATTAATGTAGCCCAAGTGGAAGAATGTAAGATATATGTGGGCTGTAATTAATTATAATATCGGTTAGACAGTTATTCAGTGGGAATCCAACTTACAGGTGGACTAATCTTAGTCTGATTATGAGATGAACCAAACTGGTTCACTGTGGGACTGAACCAGTATTGGGTTTGGTATTCTTATATATACCAATTGATTATAGTCCCTGCAGTCACGGTAATATTTTCTCTCATGTTCCCATAATGAGAGAAAAGCATAGGAATCTGTCGGAGACTGTAGAAGACTCAAATCACAGTGAAATTCGGCGGAGAACAATCTTCAGCGAACGGGTATGTTTATTACATCTTTTAATTGATAACATTGTGTTCTATACATTGTATAGAGATCTTAGGGTTACTGTAAACCCTAATGGGATGTTTTCTCTAAGTGGGTTGATTATAGAACCCACAAAGAGACAAAAAGAAATGTACAAAACAAAACTAGCCACAAAAATGCTAACCTCCTTGGGATCTCTCCATATTCATTCAGATAAATTTTCTCATCAACTGAACACAAACCAACTGTTTCATGACCGCCTGATCGTCTTTTTCCTAGTTTGGGTTGATGGGCTCTCTTCGGATTTTGTGTTTGATTTTTTTTGGTCTTGGTTGCAGATTCTGCCATCTCCAACTATTGGGACTCTACCTACCCAGGGATTCAATTGGAAGACCTCTGATAGCTTCCAACAAAGTGTGAAGCAAGAAGAGAGAAATAACTCCAATCTTCACGCCAGAAAACCAGATCGATCATGAGAAAAAGATATATTCATAAACTATTCAACCACACGATCTCTTGCTCTCTTTCCCTCTTACTCCCGGATCCTCAACCACACGATTCTTCTCGGCTTCATTCAAGCTCGGGTCCAATTACTAGTGTACGACAGGAGGATACGGAGGATTCTACCATCAGTTCTACAAACAGTGAGTGTGTTGATGACCATGCGGATCCACATCCTCTCTCGTCCGAGTTTGAGGAGGAGACTTGGCGGCCCGAATGGATGGCCACCACCTGACTCTCGGGTGGATCCAAGCCCTCCATTCTTTTTATTATATTATTAAATAGTTTATGATTCACAAGGAGGTTAAATGAATTGAATCAACTGACCGAGTCATTTTATTCTATTCTGATCCTTTAGATTATGTTTGGATGTTAGGAAAAGAAAAAAAAAATCAAAATTACTCATAAAATAAAAAGGTGTCAAAATCAAAGTAGACTACGTTTCCATATATCAGAAATCGTGTGAAAGGCGTGGCGCAGCCCCCTTGACCCCTCTTATGTATTTGATGGAACTTCTTTTGCAGCCGGCCAGACTCTCATGGGTATGGAACTATGGATAAAATAAAGAGTTAGTAATTTTGGAATAATAGAAACTTGACACTGATAAATACGAGTATTAAACAGGTCTAGACAATACTATGGGATCATGAATTCAGCATAAAAAAAATATGTATGATATTAATATGGAACATATTTAATACGGTAATATTTGGAGAAAACTACAAGTACAGATTTTTTAGGCAAGAGAGACATCTACGTCATTCAGCAAATAGAATAATAATATATTTGTAAATTTATACAAGAGAAACCTTACAATCCATTAAAAATATATAAAATCATCATCTAATTAAGAGTTTATAGGTGACGAGGATAATCCCATTGCATGGACAAGGATAATGTATTGAAATCCTCTCCTACGGTAGTTTCGGCTACCAAGGGTTGGATTTCGTCCCGTGCACATATTGATCTTGGATTCTGGCCGGAATCCGCTGCTACAGGAGATGATTTGAATCCAAAGATAATCTTGCAAGAAGTGTTGGTTAACGATTTTCACAAACTCTTTTGATTTATCTCCTTGAATCACTCTATAGGTTTATTTCCTTAAATTACTACACAAATTATCTCCTTAATACATTGTAATTTTGAATACAAAATCTCCAAGCAAAGCACAGAGAGAATTTCTCTCTTCAATTTTTTTTTCAACAGATGGAAAGGGATTTTTTTTTTTTTTTTTAAAGTTTAATATGCTAAATGTTGTATTATTCGTGTATATCACTTTCCAATATAAAAAAAATTATTCTTCAGAATTTATGCAATATTTCGTAAAAAGTAGTTTTATTCAACTTGAAAATACGATTCACGTATAATATACGAACTTATTGACTATAATACATTAGACTATTTTGAGATCATATTCATATATGCTATACCATGAAGGTAAAAGATACTAATCTCCGATATGCCTATACATCATTCATATTGAATCAAATACAAGAGTGGTCGGATTCAAGATCTAAGGATATACTCGGATGCCTAAACAGTTAATAATAAAGGAAAAAAAAGAATAAAATATAATATATCAAAAAATGTAAGTACCATTTGATAGATGAATCTATTTACAAGGATGTGAGTGGTCCCAATTCTATTATATTCAGGGACAGGTGGTATCTAAATCCTCTCTTCCCAAAAGTTGGGGAGGAGAGGTGGCAATCCCATTAGATGGTCGATATCTGGGTCTCGGATTCATCCAAGTCGACACCCTCTTGTCGGCTAGGATGGAAGGCTCGGATTCACCCGAGCCCCAGGTGTCAGCCATCTAACGGGGTTATTGCCCCTCTTCCTAAAATTTGGGAGGAGAGAATGTGGATGTGGACACGTGTGCCTCCAAAGCTAAGAGGTCAATTCGTCCTCAGCCACATGTCAATCATTGGGTGGCCGGATAACGTTTATGCAAATCAAGTGGTTTTTGGTGGAACCGTTGTATTCATTTGGGTAAGCCGGAACAATCCAATTGGAATATTTCCTTGTTGTGCCTGAACGTTGAGATACTAATCAATGTCTCTTGTAGTAGGGTGTACAGTTATGCACTATTCCTTCAGCTCGCAGCTGGAAATTGAATTAACTCAAAAAAAAAAAAGTTGACTGCTGTTGTCCCTCGTACAGACTGAAAATTCGTTTATAAGTTGAGGATCGAAGTCACTTTGCAGCAAGCTTTGAATTCATCGAGGAGAGAGAGAGACGTCAGAGAGACACACATCTCGTAATGGTCAAATGTAGAGAAATCTGTAGAAAGTTATTTAGATTTCTTGAAAAATCGAGACAAGTATTTCGAGAAATTTGATGTTTTCATCTGACCGGCGCAAATCAAAATTACCAATTTATGTTTTAAAACTTCGGGTAATTTGATTGGTTTCATCTCTCTATTGTTTTCGTTCTGTAATGGTTTCTCTATCGTCTCTGATTGTTCATTCTTTGGAATTGCTTCCCTACATGAAGAAGAAGATGAACTTGCAGATTTTGATTTCGGTTTCTCGTTAGATCTCTGTTTATAGCGTAGAGGTATGGATGCTTTAATGATGGAGTGGAAGATGTTGGCATCTGTTCATCGAGGGTCACGCTATATGAGGGGGGAGAAGTCGCAGGTTTGGCAGCCTTGTAACAAAAAGAGATCGTGACGTTTGTGAGGAAAGGGAAGTAGCAGGAACTGAGAAAGGATATAGGAAGAGAGAGGGGAGTGGAGAGAGTGGTTTTCAGAGAAAATATCCGAAGATTCGAAGATGGCTTCTAGTGCTACTGGCGCTGCCACCAGTGATAGCCGAAGGCGTGTTGGGAAGTATGAGCTTGGTCGAACACTCGGGGAGGGCACGTTTGCGAAAGTGAAGTTTGCTAGGAATGTGGAGACCGGAGAAAATTTTGCCATTAAGGTCCTTGATAAAGACAAGGTTCTCAAGCATAAGATGATTGGTCAGGTATTCTTCTTCTTCTTCTGTGCTGCTTCTTTCATATTTTGCGCCTTTTTAGTCATTTGAAAAGCATGATTACTTAACTGGTTCGATCTGATCGGTTCAGTTCTTGTGATTTACGTGTTTATTTATTTTTTATTTTTTTTTTCAATAATTTATAATATGGGTTTATCTTTTTTACTTCTCGATTGCAAGAAATTGAGATTGTTATTTAATTATCAACATTTTTTGGGGATCATTCTCCTCCCCCTTCTCTACTTGATTCTTTTTATTTACAAAGCTTTAGACCAAATGACTTCTGTTTCTCGTATTAAGTTATATAGAACAGTGATCTAATATGGAATGAAGGGTAGAAATTATGCTTTTTAGTGCAGTATTTTCGAACCTCCCTTGTTTTGGGTTCAATAAGGCCTCTGAATTCCACTCCACTTGATAAAATTTTAAGGTTCTTTTTTTTTTTTTTTTTTTTTTTTTTTAATTGAAAAGAAAGGGAAAAATGAGCGCACCTCAATTGCCGAAGTGGTTTTCCCCTATTCGGTTTCCCCTTATATTTATGTGTTACTTCATTGATAAATTAACTAATTTGAATTGGCTTGACTATATATGTTTTACTTTCAGGGATCAATGTAAGTTGGATCTAATTTGGTTATGATTTGGCTCAACATACTTCGAATTTCAACCATTCTTTTGTATTTTTACCCTTGGCAACCCTTTATCAGATATGAACCCTTACTTCTGAGGAGTAGATATGACCGGTACTAATGTTTGTCCTTTGCAGATCAAACGTGAAATCTCAACCATGAAATTGATCAGGCATCCCAATGTCATACGCATGTTTGAGGTAGGTTTTGATGCTACACTTATGTCATATTAGTCCCAGTGGACGTACATGTTATACTCAATAGCTTATGATTTTTCTGTTGTTATGTAGTTTCCAAAACCCTTGCTTTGCATTTTTTTTAAGACAAGTAATTTCTGAATAAACAGGGTTGCTTTATATACATTCAGTTTAAGTGGCTACTTTTGTTGTAGGTGATGGCTAGCAAGACTAAGATATACATTGTACTGGAATTTGTGAACGGTGGTGAACTGTTTGACAAAATTGTAAGATGTTTTCTGCATTAATTTTGCCTGCATTCTTAGCAATCAAGTAAATTTATGGTATGAAACAAGGAAATCACTGTGTAAATAAAATCTTTTTTTCTTTTTCCTCTTTCCCTCCACCTGTCTCTCTCATGTGCCAGGCTATTAATGGGAGGATGAAGGAAGATGATGCAAGGAAGTATTTTCAGCAGCTTATAAATGCTGTGGATTACTGCCATAGCAGAGGTGTTTTCCACAGGGACCTGAAGGTTAGACCAGTTTGATCTCTAGACTTTAGTTTGTATCCCCCCCCCCCCCCCCCCCCCCCCCCCCCCACCCCCACCCCCAAATCCAGTGCTATCTGTGAAAGCCACATAACAAGGGATTAGAGCTTTGCCATATTTTTATAGGATGAGATAAAAAACCTTCTGACATTGGTTTTGTTGTTTAGCCCGAGAATCTATTGCTGGATGCAAGTGGAAATCTTAAAGTCTCAGATTTTGGATTAAGTGCGTTACCTCAGCAAGTTCGGGTGAGTATGATTGTACCCTTGCTCCTTGAATATTAAATAGCAAGTTTGTCAACTTTGGGGGACAAATGGACAATGGCACAATAGTAATTCCAACTGTTTGCTATCTAACCTCCCTATCTGATCTCCTTTCCATAGTTAAAAATATTAACAGAATAAAACAGTATTTGATTTCCACATTCAACTTTTTAAGTCTTTTCATTTCAGGAAGATGGGTTACTTCACACAACATGTGGGACTCCAAATTATGTTGCTCCAGAGGTATATTAGCTCTGACTACTTTCTGAATCCCTGATAACAAGTACTTATTTATTTATTTGAACTTTACTTTTTCTTTGTTAATTTTGGGTCCGCTCTTCTTTAGGTGATCAACAATAAAGGTTATGATGGAGCAAAAGCAGATCTCTGGTCATGTGGGGTCATTCTTTTTGTCCTTATGGCAGGTTATTTGCCATTTGAAGATTCCAACCTTATGTCTCTTTATAAAAAGGTATTTTCTTACCCATGAATTTATGTTACCTCTCCACTAAATGCCCGACATCCTCCCAAGGGTCAGCAAAGATTTCTGTTTTCTATTTAATTCCATGATTTATATTAATGGTTGCTGTAGAGTAGGGTTGGAAATAACATTAGAAATAAAAGGAAGATGAAAGAAGAGGAAACTAACATGATTCTTAAAGTAGCGGTAAAAAAAATTGAGAGAGAAGAAAAATATGCTGGCATGAGATTTTAGGTTAAATGAAAACTATATAGAAGTAAAAAGTAAGATATGTGGTTTTATTTCTATGTAACCAAGTCTGCTTGAAATGGATTGGGTACATATGTTGATATTACATTATATCTGCTACAGTGGCTCCAAATGGCCAACCAAGTTGCAATGGATGCCTTTTGGTTTAGTTTTCCCATAAGCATGAAACTTGATTGATAATATACAATTTTTTTTTAATTAATGAGATGTGATGTTCATCTTGAATTTGCAGGCAAACCTATAAATGCATTATGTTATGTGTTATTCATATATGTAAATAAAAAGATAAATTGTGTGTTCATAATTGAAAAAAGACGAGGTGTTTTTTTTTCTTCTTTTTTTTTCTTTCTTTTTTTTAAATGTGGAGCATACATGGTTGCAGATCTTTAAGGCTGAATTTACATGTCCTCCATGGTTCTCAACAAGTGCAAAGAAACTAATCAAAAGGATTCTAGACCCTAACCCTGAAAAGGTATGCTATTTTTTTGTTATTATTTTGATATTACTATCTGTTCAGCTTTAGTATGAATAATACTTACAGCAAGTCCCTTACTTTTTGAGTTATAATTGGTTATATATAACCACCATATTGGTTCCATCTCTTATTCCTTTCTAAAAGTACTTCAATTTTTTTGACGGCCTGCAACAGCGAATTACGTTTTCTGAGCTGATAGAGAATGAATGGTTTAAGAAAGGATATAAGCCACCTGTTTTTGAATCAGCAAATGTTAGTCTTGATGATGTGGATGCTGCTTTCGATGAATCTGGGGTAATTTGAATCATATATTGTTTTGAGGACACATATGGCTTGAGTTTTTTTGTAGGTAGTATGCCTCTGAAACAATCATGTGTGTGCAAAAAATTTTACTCTGTTTCTTTTGGATTTCAGAATTCTGGGAATCTTGTTGTGGAAAGGCTAGAAGAAAGGCCAGTCACAATGAATGCTTTTGAGCTCATTTCAACATCTCAAGGTCTCAATCTTGGTACTCTATTTGAAAAGCCAATGGTATGCTATAGCAACTTCTTAGTGCTTCCTTCCAATTAAATATGTGAAATTTACAATTACTTATTAAATATATCTCATTAACATCAAACTATTTGATAAACATTAACATACGATCCCTAAATTTAGGTTCCGTTCTCGAAGTCTTTGTGACCATCCTTCTGCCCTATATACTTTGTTGTTTACAAAACAATGTCATGAATTCAGCTTCATTTGCGGAACTCTAAATTTTGAGGATTGGCAAGTGGGAATTCCAAGTGTAATCTTATTTCATTTAAGATAAGTAATGTCACTGCTTTCTTTGTTGCACTGGTGTGGTATTCGGAACTCAACCGAGGCTTAGCAAATCTTAAAATCTAGGAGAGTGAAGTTGGAAACATATTTAAATACTTGTAGGAAAGATTACATTTTCATATGGTAATCAGGAGCCTTTTGGATTGTGTCATTGAAATTTGATGAGTTTGTGAAGGTCTCTAAGAAGGACCATTATCCATTGCTGTCGTGCTGGTCCTGCTTACGCATGATTCTGGGAGGGGTGAGTTTGGAGACGGTAACCTTCGGCATTTTTTGTGCAAAGTGTCCACTCTCAAGACTCGAACCTGGGCATTTTCCTCGGGAGCTTGAACCTGTTAGAAATGATGTTACATTTGCCACAATGATTGCGCGATTTAAATCAATCGGCGGTGAGCCAATTACAGAGCAGGATAGCTGTCCAAATTGGGTCTTACTCAATAACAGTTTTCCTTCTTGTTTTTACACTCACAGGGCGATCTAGGCAGAACCGTTTGAATATATCCTTTTAAAATTGTTTCTTCATACTTTTGCATGTCCATAATTTCCATCAAACCATACTTTTGTGTCATACTAACCTACCCAAACTGTGTAACATAGCGTACAACTAAAGAAACAGAAACATCCAGTAGTTTTAAGTAGATGATGACTGAGTTCAACAAAGTTGTCATGGTAACTTCATATGTTTGTAATGAGTTGATGCAACACTATTTAATGTATTTAAAGTATATCATTCTATCCTCTTTGGATCTCAACATGGTTTCTGATCTTTTCTTAGATTCTGCCTCGAACAGCTAACGATTTTGTTGGTGATCAGGGACTTGTTAAAAGGGAAACAAGATTTACATCTAAACGCCCTGCCGATGAGATTATCTCAAAAATCGAGGAAGCTGCCACACCCTTGGGGTTTGATGTGAAGAAGAAAAATTACAAGGTATGCAATTATTTCTCTTTCTCTCCTGCATGCACACATGCAGACACATACATGAACACATGTCTCTTCTTTTCCTTTTCATTCTTCCTCATGCAGTAAATTGCTCTCACAAGATCATTGAAAAAATAAGGAAAAAGAAATTGCTAAGTAACAAAAAGATAGGGTCTACAGCAAAAAACTTTTAATAAAGTACATGTTAAAGCCCAAAAGAGTAGTGGAAAATGTAAAGGATTTGGTTTTTGTCTTCTCTTCTTTCTCTCATGCATGCACACTTAACTAGCCTCATGTTTTGAGTCAGTTATGGTGATGAGTAGAAACAGTGTGGATGTTGATTTTGAAAATTGTTTACCAGTTCTAGAGTTCCCTTTCACCATTATGATTCTCATGGTAGAACTTTTTGTTTTTATTTCAGATGAAGCTTCAGGGCTCAAAAACTGGACGAAAAGGCCAGTTGTCCATTGCAACAGAGGTACTTCTCCCTCCATTTGATCATCATCTGCCTGGAATCATTCCCTGATTGGAAATAAATGGTGCAGCTGCATAACCCTTTGATACATGATTCATGGATATAAAATTTTCATTCTCTCAGGTTTTTGAGGTTGCCCCTTCGTTATTTATGGTTGAACTTCGCAAGTCTGGAGGAGATACCCTGGAGTTTCACAATGTATGTCACCATAATCTCTTATGTTGGGAGAATAACTCTAGTTGTTATGCTTCAAAAGTAATCCTATTAAATATGCACCTTTGAAATTGTACTGCCCAGTAAGGTGTGGACAGGCAAGAAAGCTTCAAGCTCTGTTTGAAAGCTAGCAGTGCTGTAGGAGTGCACCTGTCAGGCCTGGGCCTTAACATTTTTTAAAGTGTGAATAGACCCAATCATAAGCCTGGACAACTGTAATGCAAATGCTGGAGCTTATGATTTCATGTACTGGCTTATGCAGTATGCACTGAGAACTCCCTACTTAGCACTAAGTGGTTTGCTAAATGGCACTTTATTTTACCTCCTCTATCAGCTAAGCTACTCAATTTTATGTCATCATCCCTTTGTTAGGGATTTTTTTATTAGTTATTCACTAATATTAAGTTCAATTAGTAATTCTTACAACTACCTCAAATTTATGCAGTTTTACAAGAACATATCACCTGGGTTGCAAGATATCGTGTGGAAGCCAGAAGGCAGGAAGGATACTAGGTCGGGACTGATGGGACTCGAACCTGCAGCTTCCGAGAGGAAGTGAAGGAAATAAATGATGGTCAATATGCAGGTACAAAACATACAATTTCTTTATTGGGCAAATAGTGGCTGCAGAAGAATTGTTAGCAAAAGCACTGTGGGTGTGGAGTATGGCAAATGTGCAGATGCCTGGCAGGCTTGGTGCTACCACTCTAGACAGTAACAAGAATGATTAACCCAACCTTGATTATGACTATCATATTCGACTTATTTAGATTGATGTCTACAGTAGCTATGATTCCTAGCCTTGCTTTACGTAGGTTGCACGAACCCTAAAGGCCTTGCATGGAAAACTAACCTAGGCAGAACCACGAACCTAATTGTCATTACCATTAGGTCTTCTCTCTATTGAATTTTCGCTGTTATCACAATTTTATGATTTCAACAATCAAGATAACTTGCAACTCCAAATTGAATCAGCTTTCAGCCTAACAGGTCTACATAGCGAGACATCCAATGGTGACTAGGTAGATTTTGAATTTGAAAACCAAGATGGTTAGCATTGCTTCTCACCTGTCTTTCTGTGTAACTGCTTACTTTCTACCCCTAGTTATTTTCTATCCAACCATTCATGTGGCTATTATTCAAAAACCAGCAATACACCATGCAACTCAGCCAACTGTGAATCTGTGACCATTATATATTGGCCGTGTATGTTTCCTGGGTTCAAAGATTCCAGAAGACTTTTAACTTCTGGGTCAATTCGTCTGTGAGCTGACCTTGAAGTTTCCCCTTTGAAACTTGCTGGTTTTTATTTCAAAAAAATATAATAATTTCTTTTAGCTTATTGAGTTTCTTGTGATGTTACCTGGCCCCTTAACAAGTTTTTCCTCTTTCATGCAGGTTTTGCAAACTGTTCAATGCAGCTCAGTGAACATAATAAAGACTACTAATGTGCATCCAATGGTTATCATCTATAAACAAATACAGATTCAACTGTACTTCAGTTTATTGATAAGATCATTCTCTTACTATTAATTGGTAGTTTCCGACGATGGATGAATGAATTTGTATGAATAAACATACTGCAGTTGCTTCCGGGGATCATTTTCATTTCTACTTGTAAGATACTCATTTCATTAATATTGGAACTATAATCGGTTTTGCAAATTAAAGACATTGGAAACAAAACCGTCTGTTGTAATCATGCTTCAAGTAATTGGTATCAGATCTCAGCTGATTCGAATCAGTTTTGGACTTAACTAATGTCCAACCGATCCCCAAACCATTCTTGTTCTAATATTATTATATATGGTCATGTGTCAGTTTACCATTGGATCTATACACCATTTGATATTGGATTGGTTTTTGACATGGCCAATACCTTATCCAATACCTGGGTTTAGAACCTTGGCTGTAATACAATCTTCAAGTTAAACATTGAGCTGTTTTTCATCTGCAATAGAATCCCATGAGAATTAGATGCCTGAAGGCATCTAATTCTTTTGCGAACTCAATTTTGCTTGTATTGTCCTTTATTAAGCCAAAACATTCGTATGAAATTGGTTTAGAAATAGTAGTGTGAAAACCTAGCCGCTTTTTTTTATCAAGATATTACAGCATAAGTTGCCTCGCCATGGATACATATTGATCGTGGTAAATTTTGTGGCACGTAATACATTATGCCTCCGTTCGTTTTGACGTAAACTTTTATGTGAAAATTTTATGTGCAATATTTTGAATGTTAATTTTTTTTGGATGAATTATACTAGAGGTATCTAACGTTTTAAGAAATCATACCAAAAGTACCTCATGTTTCATACATATTATATCTGGGGAACCTCACGTTTCATAATGTTACGTTTGGGGTATCTTCTATTTTGTACTTTCAAATTTATCCTTATTTGGCATAATTTTCTTGGTTCGCTTTGGCTCCTCGTTTGACCTCTCTCTCTCCCCTCTCTCGCTCTCATCCTCCCATCACTACAACAACCCACGCTCGGATTCCCCATGTGCTAATCGCGTCTCAATTGCCCACCCCTACTTCTGCTCCGATCCTCTCTTGTGACCCTTCCCTGCAGGCGGTTGCTCACCACTGAGTCACAGATCTTGACTATAGTACACACCTTCTGTGAAAACTCCGCACCCCAACTTGTAGCTCATGGCTGGTTAATGGTGATAACTGCTAGATCTAGTTGTTGGTGGCTATACGCTATCTCTGTAACAGAAAACTTGGCAAACTGATTTTTTTTTTTTTTTTTTAGCTATCGTATCAATGATTAGGAACCAGAGAGGAAAAATCCGCTAAAACCAACCTTCCCTTCAAAATTTTAATTCAATCGGATGGTTGGTTTTGAAGAAATCAAAACTTCAAAAAAATATGTAATTATGGATTTTGCAAAATACTTCAAATCCAGTTCTATTTTTCAGGAAAATTGTTGCTTTTTCAGCGAGTTCATCACAGATCAGGCACCAAATAAGGGTAGTTCAACAAGAATTATCAGTCCATCAAAGTTTGAGGTTGATGGTTAACTTGGAAGAATTCTAAGCTTAAAATTTGTTGCTCATCCTGATCTTGAAAGTGGGTTGATTTTTGATCAATTTTTTCCGATCCAATGATGATTTTTTGGCCATTGTATCACCGATCAGACACCAGATAATGAAAGTTCAATAGAAAATGACATCAGAGTTTCTTTTAGATCTAGTTGTCAGTTGAGAATAAAACTGAGTTTGAAAAATCTTCAACTATAAAGCTCGAATAACTGATGTTGTTCTCAGCTCACCTTCTCTGGTAATTTTTCTTGTTTACGGCTATTCCATCTACCATCAATTGGCTGCTTCTTGGACTGCAACCTAGAATGACACTTCTTCGAATTTTTCAAGTCGATCAGATCTCAGGTATGCAAGAAATCCAAGACTGACATAAAGAAGAAAAGTAAGGCTAATGTTGGAAATATGAAAAGAGGTATTTCTAATATGATTTTTGAAACGTTAGGTATCTTCATATGATTTCTCAAAAGGTTGGATACCTCTAGTGTAATTTACTCTTCTTTCTTTTAATGCTTATTTCCAAAATACAAAAGGAGGGGTTTGTTGTGGGGAGCAATTTTCAAAACTGGCCCCTTTTTTTGGGTGATTCGATAAAGGCCAAAAGTATTAAGGGAACTTCAAATTAGGGGTGCAAGTTTTACCCTGACGACCCGAACCCTCCCAAGCCCGCCCTGAACCCTAACAGGGCTGGGTTAGGGCTTAATTTTTTATCAACCCTGGCAGGGTTGGGTTGGGTTAGGGTTGACCCCCTGGGTTGAGCCTGGCCAGGCCCAACCCTGTATTTATGTTTTCATTATTATATATAATTTATATAAATTTATTTTTTTCTTTCAAACCCTAAAACCTTTTTGTTTCTCAGGCTCGAACTCTCACTCACTCTTACGGTGCCTCTCGCCTCCCACTTCCTCTTCAATCCTCACAGCAACGGCCTTAACCACCAGAAATTCTGGTCTATTCTTCTCTTCCCCTCCCTTTTAGTCTCCTTAGTCTTGCACTCTCTTTTGCCTCTCTGCCTCCCTTAGTCCCTCTTAGTTTTCTCCATAACTAACGAAACCAAATACCTTCCGCCTCTTTGCCTCCTTCTTAGTTTTCTCCATAGCCAACCAAACCGGAGAAGGCCTTTGGTCTCAAAATGTGACGAGATGTGTTTTGGGATTTCGGTTTCTAGATTTTGGGATTTGTGGAGAGTGGTGTTCATGTGCTCAAGCTTTCAAAGATGTGAGATTTGTAGATGGTGGATTTTGAAGAAGTTTTTCAAGATTTGGGAGATTTGGGATTTATAGTTAGTGGATTTTGAAGAAGGTTTTCAAAGATTTGGGATTTGTAGATAGTGGATTTTGAAATAACATTTTGCTTCAGGCGAGCTTGATCGCAGGCTTTCCTGAACCAGTGCTCACATTCTCAACCTCTCTTTTCTTTATCTTCTCCTTCCTTCTCTTTATCTTTCTCTCTCTCTATTCTTCTCCAGTTTGCTCAGAACACAATTCATCGTTGTCGGTGATTATCTGGTTACCCAACGAAGATGTCGCCTACAATCTCTGCACCGGATCATCTCTTGGTACAGAGTTTTATGTAAATTGAAGCTCTCATATGTCTCAAGATTCAATCCGATATTTGTTCCTTTTATTTATTTATTTTTTGTGTATGAGAGATTGGTTGCAGTTGTTAGATCAGGGCAGGACCCGACCCAACCCGGCCTTGTCAAGATTAGGGCCTGGGTTGAGAGTTTGCCTGACCCTGGCAGGGTTGGGCTGGGTCAGGGTTGGTTTTAAGAGACCCAGGGTTGGGTTGGGGTTTTAAAAAACCCGGCCCAACCCGACCCTGTTGCAGCCCTACTTCAAATACAAGGGATGATGGGGGTTTTGCACTTTTTTTAAGGTGAAATGCTCCAGACTATGTCCTTCCTTAGCTGAGGGGCAGACTAGTCAAACTTTCTCTATAAAAAAAAACATGAACTTTCTCTCTCCTCAGAGATCACTATATTATACTTCTTGAAAATAATCATTAAAAAATATTTTAACATATAAATATAACATGTAAAATTTATATGCAAACTCAAAACAAATGGAACCTTCGGGTAAAATTTAATGTAATCGTTGGTAATGGAAATTTTGGCATGTCTCATGTCTAGGAATGTCTAGGAATTGTTAATATATTAAACGGTATTGTATACAATCCTCCACCCATCTGACGGCTGAAGCAAGGACCATGTACATACATGATCATGTACAAAAACTTTCTTCTATATTTACTTAGCATTTTTATTTAAGGAATCCATCACACCATGACCCAGCAACCTTTTTCATGCTGGTAAGAAAGTTGCCGAAAAACACCATGGATTGTTGCTTGAAAACTCCTAGATTGTTTGGAACCACGGAATCTGGAGTCTGGAGTCTGGAAGTTGAAATCATAAAATTGAACTCAGTGCGGTGAACAAATTCAAATTCTGCAACTATAAATTATGGGCCCAAATCTTGAAATAATGAAAATTTTAATCTTAAGCATCGATGATAGGAACCAAAGGGGACAGCTGGGCAATGAAGACAGCATGGGAGCTGACACGGATGGAAACGTGACCATGCGAAGAGGAAGCCGAGTAAGGATAAGGTCGAGCACACTACATGATTTTGTAATCTGATGGGACCACATGGGACAATGATATGTAACCGTATTCTGTTAAAGTTTGTTAGAAGATATTTTAGGGAATGATAAGGGACGATGTAACAGCTGTATCAGCTAAGTATTTAAAAGGACCGTTGGACATCGAATGAAGTAAGAAGAATATTATCCTCTCTCTTGCCTTCTCTATCTGTCATTCTAGGAGGAGCGGCCCTCGAAGCTCGTATCTTACCATTACTCACTTAACCTATCAATTTTTGGTGCTTTCATTGAGAGCTAAAATGGTGGAAAACACTCGCCTTTGGCATTTCGATGAATCTGTCAAACGATCGGCAGATACCACTATAGGTCATGGCGAAAGTCTTAACTCCTTGCAAACATCAATGGCGGAACAACGTCAGATTACATCTGAGTTGTCTCTTAAAATGACGTCCATTGAAGGACGTTTGGAGCAGATCCTGCACATTGCAGAGATGCTACGGACTCCACCACTACAACAGTCTGCCGCTTTCCAGGACCAACCACACTCTAGCACGGTGAATCTTACTGAACTACATATGCAGACTTCCCCCAGTGATCAGGAGCAGTCATTTCCGAGCAATCAAAACTAGAACTCTATCCAAACCCGCACCATCCGATTGGATTTTCCCAGGTTTGAAGGAGATGATCCGATGGGGTGGATTTTCATGGTCAAATGTTTCTTTGACTTCCACGGCACACCCGACGGCCAACAACTTCTCGTCTCTTCGTTTCACATGGATGGTCCAGCGCTCCAGTGGTTTCAGTGGATGTATCGGACATCCCAGTTCTCTTCATGGCAAGCATTTACTAGGGCCTTGGAGGTAAGGTTTGGCCCATCAGAGTTTGAGGATCCGTAGGGTGCCTTAGCAAAGCTATCTCAAACGTATACAGAACGTATACAGTGGCAGCCTATCAGTCTCAGTTTGAAGCCTTGGCGAATCGCATGACAGGAGCGTCTCCAGCATTTTTGATGAGTTGCTTTATTTCAGGGTTACAACCTACCATTCGATAAGAGGTGATGGCATTCTGACCACAACTCCATGGCACAAGCGGTAGGGTTGGCTCGGTTGCAGGAGTCTAAACTAGCAGAAGGCCGTCGAACTTGGGCACGAATCTCAAACTCCCAACCACCCTTATTACCGGCACCAGTCCCTCAACACGTCCCAGCTCTGTTACCGCCACCAGCCCCAAACCGTATTCCTATCAAGCGATTGTCTCCGACTGAAATGCAACTACGCAGAGATAAGGGACTCTGCTACAACTGTGACGAGAAGTTTGCTCCCGGACACCGCTGTAAATCTCGACAACTGTTCTTGTTGGAATATGGGACTGATGACGACGTGGGTAATGGAGTAGGCATAACGGTGGAAGAACCTGTGTCCACTGTGGCCAGTCTAGAACAGTCAGATCCTCCCACAGAGATGTCATACAATGCACTTGCTGGCCAGAACTCCTCTTCTACTGCGTTTCACTGCTTTAATTCAGGGTTCACCGGTACAACTCCTAGTGGATAGTGGGAGTACCCACAATTTCATACAAAGTCGCATTGCTCAGTTTTTGAAATTACCAATTAAATCCACTACCCAAATGAAGGTTCTGGTCGGCAATGGAACTACTTTACACAGTGAAGGTATCATTCGCTCATTTCCGATCGTTTTTCCAGGGTATGTTGCTCACATCGATGCCGTAATCTTACTGGTGTTTGGAGCAGATGTGGTGCTGGGGGTAAAATGGCTGTCCCAGTTGGGTCCTGCCATCTTTGATTACAGTAGACTCACCATGGAGTTCAATGAAGGAGGTGCATGAGTGTGTTTGAGTGGTGATGCAACCACTATTCCCTCCCAGCTCAGCTCACACATGTTGCATCGAATGGTTGATGTCGGATCGATAGCAGCCCTGTTTTACTTGGACTTACAGATATGCTCATCAGACAAAGATAATGAACCACTACACGACCACAAATCTGGTGGCCCAGAATTAAATGATCTTCTCAAATCCTTTGAAGAGGTATTCGCCGAACCATCGGGCTTACCTCCTCAATGGGCCCAGGACCGTTCTATTCACCTGCAGACTGGAGCCCAGCCCACTAATGTATGTCCATATCGTTATCCGTATTTCCAAAAAAATGAGATGGAGCGAATGGTTACTGAAATGTTACGAGAGGGCATCATTTGGGTGAGTAACAGCTCGTACTCCTCACCAGTTCTATTGGTTAAAAAAAAGGACGAGACATGGCGTTTCAGTGTCGACTACCGGGCCTTAAATGCAATCACTATAAAAGATCGGTTCTGGATCCCGACGGTAGACGAACTTTTGGATGAACTACATGGTGCCAAGCATTTTTCCAAATTGGACCTACTGTCCGGATACCATCAGATTATTGTTCGGAGTGAGGATATCCCGAAGACAACATTCCGCACTCATGAGGGTCACTTCGAGTTCCTGGTAATGCCATTTGGCTTGAAAAACGCTCCTTCCACATTTCAATCAACCATGAATGAGATATTCCGACCTTATCTATGATGTTTTTTATTAGTATTTTTTGACGACTTGTTGGTCTATAGCTCTTCGTGGGACCAGTACATGTATCATCTTCAATAGGTCCTCAGAACATTATTAGAGCACCGTCTGTATGCAAAACGATCTAAGTGCTTCTTTGATCGACGCACAATAGAATACCTTGGACATATCGTTTCTGCACAGGGTGTTTCCATGGACCAATCCAAGATTACAACTATGCTCCAGTGGCCGATCCCATGCACTGTCAAGAGTCTCAGAGGATTCTTGGGGCTCATAGGATACTATAGAAGATTCATCGTGCGGTATGCCCATATCGCTGCCCCGCTTACTGATCTCCTACAAAAGGGGGCCTTTGAATGGACGGTTGGCGCTCAAGCTGCTTTTGAAAATCTGCAGACAGCCATGACCACCGCACCAGTGCTGCGACTACCATATTTTTCCCAACCTTTCACCTTGGAGTTAGATGCCTCCGGCGTCGGCATAGGTGTTGTACTCTAGCAAGCAGGTCATCCCATTGCTTTTTTTAGCAAGAAATTATCAGCTCGGATGCAGGCATCTTCAGTGTATATTCATGAAATGTATGCCATTACAGAGGCAGTCCGTCGGTGGCGACAATATTTGTTGGGGCATAAGTTCTACATTCAGACCGATCAAATAAGCCTAAAAGAATTGACCGAACAGACTGTGCAGACGTCGGAGCAGCATCAATGGCTTTCTAAACTGTTGGGATTCACCTTTGAAATACGATACAAATCGGGCAGTGAGAACACAGTGGCGGATGCTCTGTCACGTGCCCCTGTTTTGGTGGAATCTCACTTGGCAATTACTGCCCCTGCTTGTGATTTCCTGGATCAACTTCGCTCTGAGGTCAACATCTTTCCAGAACTTCGTAGCATTCGTGATCGATTGTTAAATGAACCCACATCATTCGCACCTTTCTCCTTCAAGGATGGACTGCTATATTTCCATAGCCGATTGGTTCTCTCTACGGATTCCACCCTTTGTGCCACTCTTTTGACCGAATACCATGCGTCCCCAGTAGGAGGGCATGCCGGTGTGTGGCGCACTTATGCACGGCTGGCCTCCAATGTTTACTGGAAAGGAATGAGAGGCCACGAATCAAGTGGTTTGTTGGGCGGTGTCAAGTTTGTCAACAAATGAAATACAATACGGCCTCTCCTGCAGGACTTCTCCAGCCTTTATCAATTCCATTGCAAGTCTGGGAGGACATTGCAATGGACTTTATCACTAGGTTGCCCATCTCAGCTGGTAAGTCGGCCATATTGGTGGTAGTTGATAGGCTGTCTAAATACGCCCATTTCTATCCATTGGCAGCAGGGTACACCAGTTACAAGGTGGCTGAGGTTTTTATGAATTCCATAGTTCGGTTGCACGGGTTGCCGCGATCCATCGTCAGCGATCGCGACCCTCTTTTTCTCAAGTAAATTTTGGCGTGATTTATTTCACCTCCAAGGCACTACACTAGCCATGAGCAGTGCCTACCACCCCCAGCCAGATGGTTAATCGGAGGTGCTGAACCGTGCTTTTGAGATGTATTTACGAAGCTTCGTCTTTGATAAGCCTCAATAGTGGGTGCGCTATTTACCTTGGGCTGAATATTGGTACAACACTGCCCACCATTCTGCTGCCAATATGACTCCTTTCCAGGCTCTGTATGGGCAGCCACCTCCTACCCTGAGTCGTTACATTCCTGGGTTCTCTTCCATTGATGCAGTCGACCATGAGCTGACTTCCAGAGATGCCTTACTTCGTCTGCTCCAAGCTAACCTCCTGCGTGCCCAGAGTCGTATGAAATTGCAGGCTGACAAGCATAGATCCGATAGAAAATTCAGCGTCGGTGACTAGGTGTTCGTCAAGTTATAACCATACCGTCAACACTCTGTGGCTCATCAAAACCACTCCAAATTGGGAAGACAATTTTTTGGTCCATTCCGAGTTCTTCAACGTGTGGGTCTGTGGCTTACAAATTGAATTTACCTACCAATGCACGGATACACCCTGTATTCCATGTGTCGCAACGGAAGCAGTGTGTTAGTGACCCGATGAACAACCCTGCTCCACTTTCTTTACCACCTGTAGATGCAGCTGCTGTTCCCATTCCCGTAGCCATCGTCAATTATCACCACCTACGTAGACAAGGGCGTTGGGTGCCTCAAGCTTTAGTTCAATGGGACGGCCTTCCCCCGGCAGACTCGTCATGGGTTGATATCTCATATTTACGGCAATAGTGTCCTCAGTTGAACCTTGGGGACAAGGTTCCCTTCGATGGCGATGGCAATGACAGGAACCAGAGGGATAGCTGGGCAATGAAGACAGCGTGGGAGCTGACGCGGATGGAAACGTGACCACGCAAAGAGGAAACCGAGTAAGGAAAAGGTCAAGCACGCTACGTGATTTTGTAATCTGATGGGACCACCTGGGACAATGATATGTAACCGTATTCTGTTAAAGTTTGTTAGAAGATATTTTAGGGAATGATAAGGGACGATGTAACAGCTGTATCAGCTGAGTATTTAAAAGGACCGTTGGATATCGAATAAAGTAAGAAGAATATTATCCTCTCTCTTGCCTTCTCTATCTGTCATTCTAGGAGGAGCGGCCCTCGAAGCCTGTATCTTACCATTACTCAGTTAACCTATCAATCGACCATGAACCTCAATGCATGAAACAATGAAGAATGAATAAATCTGAAACCTAACTTCTTCGAAACCTGATATAAGGCAATTTTAGCGGTTGCCCTAGAGGCCTTGGCATACAATAGGTCCAGAGGCCCCCAGATTGCATTTTGGCCATTTATTCTAGGTGTCACCATGGTTGAAGACAACATATTTTATCACCACTTTCCATGGGTGTTTATGGATGGATGTGGATGAATCCATGTGATAGAGGACCTTATACCCATTATCACGGGTCAAATTTTAATCCGTAACAAGCAAGAAGCTATTAAAAAGTGTGTTTAAAGTTTTATAATAAAAGGGAAAGGATTTCATGTCCGGCGGTTTGGCTTTTGCACCAGCATAGGGACCAATAGGAGTGCATGCATAGGCATCCAACTGAGGAGGAAGGGTGGTCATTTCACTCCTATGTCTAGGCGTGGTTACACAATGTCGGACAGAAATCTTTTTCATATAAAAAAAATTATAGAATGCCACTTACTGTAATACAATTTAATAGCATTTATGTCTCTTTGAACTCATTTTGTTGCACATTCAATGTTTGTTTGGGGTCTCAACAGAAGTGTAGAAGAGTTTTGGGATTTGTGGTTTATCTTAGCTTACCAAGTTTTTTTACCAAGTTTTTTTAATAAGATAGTGAGCACAAGTAAAATATCAGATTAATGGAGGAGAAGCATTGTGGTTCCATTTTAATAAAATAAATGTGATATTCAAAGTTATAATAACTATAGAAGAATAAACAATGTTACAACCTTAATCCCACATGAGTTTTGAATGGGACTTATTGGGAGTTGATATGCTCCTAGCCCCCCTACTTGATAAGCCAGCTTTATCAGAAGAGACCTAGGTTTGTATCAAACTAATGAGTTATACTACTATTGTTGCTGCTGAAACTGGTATTGCTAATGGTGCCCACTACCTGAAATAGAAGAAAGATCTTTAGGGGTCGAATTGGATAATCCAGCGGCCACTCCAACGATCAAGTCAATAACAGAGCAAATAGTATGAAGCTATGAGAGTTCGTGACCCACTTAAAATGGTGTAAGGTTTGAGTATTCCCTGAGTCAAAGTGTTCTACCTATTATCTATTATCGATGAGTGTTTATATAGATTACTGCATGACGAATGGAAGCAGGATATACCATCAAAGTGATGAAGTTTGTGGAAGTAATTGACTTCATGGGACTCTGGTAAGTTACCATCTTCGATCATGAGATCATAATCCTACGGCCAGTGACTAATATGTCAATCGAGTTTTAAGGGGGCCGGCGAGCATTATCCCTCGTAGAAGGGGCGGTCAATAACACGTCTCTAGGGACTCCCCATTTCCCCACGTGTAATATGGAGATGGACCAGGTATTAGCAATTAATGCCACCCATAGCAGCACGTTAGGCACTCTAGAACGCAACACATATCAAGGGCTGCGGATTCATCTTTTGCGACATGGGATCATTGTATGCATGAGACGTGTCTGGACATGTGCCACCTCTTCATTGGAGTATAAGATACGCTATCAACAATTGCCCCTTGCTTCTTTGGACTCAACGAGTTTGGAGGAGCAACCCTGATGCTATTGTCATTTACTTCTTTGAATGAGCCAAGCTGCAGAAATAGGAGATGTTCATGCACTATCTTTGTAGCAAGTCGGAACTTGGACCTATGCAAGGCGGTGATTGTCGTCTGCCACGACTTCAGTGGTCTTAGGGGGACTTGCAATTGTTGAAGATACGGCCTGCGAGTCATATGGTTGAAGTTACGGACTCCGAGTCATACGGCAAGTCAGTCATCAGACTTAGGGATTCCAGTCGCTGACCTTCGATAATCCTCACAAGTCAGAATTTGATCATTGGACGGATGATATCTGCTACCCATCCCAACTTTAGATATCCGACCTGCACAGACCGCATAACCCCACACAGGGTATCTTTATTGGCTTGAAGTCGAACCTCTGCTTTTGGGAAACCTTTCGTGTGTTTCCTTCTCGAGGGCACGACAAAGGCTGTCTTTTGGAAATACAAAGGATTCATCGAATCTCGGTTTCCCAAAGCACATCATAACTGAATAATGTTGATTTGAGGCATCGGTTCCTGGGTCAATGCCACATGGAAAAGAGAACTCTCGATTCTTGATTTAGTGTAGGATATCATAGCCTTTTTTACTCCCGTTGATCGAATGCCTAGAAATTGCATCCAATCATGATTCAGTTCATCTTCACTGGTGATTGCCACGATCCAGGTTGATTGACAGCTTTTCCCATTATTACTTTCGAACTTCAAACATATTAAATCCGAAAGGCCATACCAATTGGAAACTTATAAAACCCCAGATGCCCTGGTCTCCTCTTTTCACTTTTGGAATTCATGCTTTCATGCCACGAGCTTTTCTTCGTCCTTCTATCGGTGATTATTATGTGAGTAAATGGTCCACATGCCATTATTCATTTTTGATATTCCCTATTAAGAGAGTTATGAGTGTCGGATCTGAGGGACATGTGGTATTCAGATCACCATCCATCTTTAATGGAAGGAGACGGTTGATCTATAAATACTAATGGGTAAGGGTCCTATGTACACTGATAAAAATTGCGAACTCCATCACGTTCTTTGTCTGGAAATACAGTCAGTGCATAGAAATCCTTTCCCTCTCTCTTCTCTCTGGTTGTGGAGCACGGCATATCAGAGTACGTCAAGAGGACATCGGTTGGACGGACAACAGCTGGAACAGATCCCTACACTACGGGTATGCGAATCTTATTCCGCATACACATACATATGGATTATAGTTTTTCTTACATTATGGTATCAGAGCAGGGTTTCAGCCACCCATCCACCGATCTGATTTTAAAATCGATTTTAATGAATAAAAAATAAAATTTTATTTTCTATTGTTTTGGCCGACCAACTGCCATTGCCGAGTTCATGATGCGGCCTTGCGGCAGCCAGCCATTGCAGAAACTGCTGGAGCCCGAGCAGACTGCCGGCCGCGCTAGGCGCAGCAGGCCAGCCCGCAAGGGCAAGCCGGCCGCGGCCATGCGCAGCCAGCAGGCTGCCGCAAGCATGCCGTGGGATGTTAATCCTTCTCTCTCTCTCTCTCTCTCTCTCTCCGGCCGTTTTCGGGTGTTCTAGCGGTGAACGGCGTCCTCGCCGGTTTTTGGTTGGGGACTGCTGGATGTTCCAGCAAGGTCCTCAACACCGCTCCAAGTTTCGGTGGTCTGATAAGAGAGAAGAAGATGAAAACATAAAGATGACATGAATTGTAAATTCAAAGGAATCTTTGGTTATTTTGTAAAGAAATTGAATTATGGGCTTAATGACCTTTTAAGTCAATGATTTTCTAATTGTTTAATGTCATCATTGAGTTTTATTATTGAGTTATGGGCTTAATGACCTTTTAAGTCATACGATAATGATTTTCTAATTGTTTAATGCCATCATTGAGTTTTATTATTGAGTTATGGGCTTAATGACCTTTTAAGTCATACGGTAATGGTTTTCTAATTGTTTAATGCCATCATTGAGCTTTATTATTGAGTTATGAGCTTAATGACCGGCCCATTGGTCGATTAAATAATAAAAAAAAATAAAAAAGGGGTTATTAAATATATGGGTGACCCAGATCCGACCCGATCTAGATAGTTTGATCGGGTCGGCTTGACTCAGATGGTCAACCCGAGGACCCACATTTTAACCCGGATATGGGCCCATTATGGTTGGATCGGATTGGTTGAGCCAGTACAACCATTTTGGTTGGGTTTTGTTTCCCTTTTGACCCAGGCCTTTGAACCAAATGATTCTGTTATACAGATAGTGACGTTTAATAATTTTGGACTATCTTTATTATATATCACCATATTATAGTTATGAACCGAACGTCACTGTATATGTGACTGCACTTTTGATGACAGTTTGTTCTGAACGTCACTAACAGATTAAGAACAGTGACTATATTTGTTATGACAGTGTGTTCTGAACGTCGCTAAAAATCCAGTTTCCTTTAGTGACATTTACAGACAGAACGTCACTGTATCTACAAACATAACAGAATGTATTAAACACTGTTTTAGTGACATTTATAGACAGAACGCTACTGTATATAGATATACATAACAGAATGATTTATCTTACTGTTTAGTGACATTACAGAATAAACGCCACTAAATATAGGAATAAAGTAAGGTTGTTTATGTCACTGTTTTAGTGACAGTAATAAACGCCATTAAGAGTTGGTGTTACATAAAGTAAAGAATAAGCCATTAAGGACTCTTTAAGATTATTAGGCTTATGTTAACACTTATGAATGGTTGTTTAAAGGATGTCATAAATGACTAAAATGCCCTTATAATAAAGTTGTGTTAAAAAATCAAGAAAACCATTAGGTTTATTTTTTTTCAAGATGTCATAGATGACAAATATGCCCTAATAATAAAGTTTTGTGTTAAAATCAAGGAAATAATTAGTTTTATTTTTTAACACGTATAAGTGCTTATTTAAGGGTGTCATAAAAGAATGAAATACCCTTCTAGTGGTAGGCATCAGAAAATTGCATCTTTTGCATTGGGACTGAATATTATCCCCACAGAGAAATATTCTTTTCTTATGTGAGAAGATGAATAAGGTAGAATGTGAAACTGCAAGACAATGGGAGCCTTCTTCTGCCTACAGGTGTGGAACAACCTTCTGAATTGTAGTGTAGCATTCTAGTCTTATTAATACAGACATAGACAGATGTAGACTATAATCTTAGCCCACAAGTAATTTTGTAGGATACATCAGTCTGTCACTTAAGTTTGATGTAAATCAACTTAGTGTAAAGTTTCACATACTAAAATTGATTATAAGTTTAGCCCACAGGTAGATTATAATTAATTTTAGTGTGTTACTGATTATTGACGTGGGTTGATATCAGTATAAAGTTGTACGCCAATAAATCTAAACTTCCTTATTGTTGTTTGCAGTTTATAACCAGATTAGTCTCCCAAATGCTTACTAGGGAAAATTATTCAGATTGGAAATAGAAGGTTTATTTAACCTTAGAGTGCATGGATTTGGATATGGCGCTCCGTATAGAAGAGCCCGCTGCTCTTACGAATTCCAGTACGCTAGTCCAAATTGCTCATTATGATAAGTGGGAGCTGTCTAACCACTTGAGCCTAATGCTTGTCATGAACAATATCGACAAGAGCATTAAATGATCAATTCCTGAATGTAAGAAGGTCATTGAAAACATGAAGGCAATTGATGTTCAGTTTGTGAGTTCAAACAAGATGTTAGTAAGCACTCTAATGGAAAAATCAGACTCATTAAGTTACAATGGTAAGGATGATTTGTGTAACTACATCATGCACATGAGGGACATCTCAGTTCAGAGAATTTTGTTTTGTTATGAATCAAATTTAGTTGATTCTCATTCAAATAACTAGTGGATTAATTTTAGATCATCAATCCATGTGACCAATACCATACAAGGCTTTCTGTAGACAATACTTCCGAAAGAAACTGAGAGACATATCCATTCAGGAAATATGATGAAATCTCAAGTGGAAGCTATAGGTGTCTATAGATTAATATTGCAATCCAGATATGTGTTGGATTTAGGAGAAACCATTTATGTTCCATCTTTTGCAAAGAATCTGATTTCTATTTTCTAGATTAACACCTTTGGGTTATGTGTTTAATTTTTCTAGTACAGAAATAAGGATTTAAAAAAAATGATGTATTCATTGGTTCAGGTTCTTTAGTTGATGGTTTATTTCTCTTAAATGTAGATCCAACATATGAAAGTAGTTTACTCTCTGTAAATAATATTGACATAAAGAGAATGAATGTGAATGAGAAATCCTCTCAATTGTGGCATCTTAAATTAGGTCACATATCTAGTGACAGAATTAAAAGATTAGTGAATGATGGAATCCTTGAGACTCTTGACTTCACTGATCTAGGATTATGTGTGGACTGCATCAAGGGAAAGCAAACTAACAAAACCAAGAAAGGTGCCAAAAGGTCAACTGAACTACTAGAAATCATACATACAGATATCTGTGGCTCATTTTCCACTCACTGTCTGAATAGTCAGAGATACTTTATCTCCTTCATTGATGACCATTCTAGATTCATGTATCTCTATCTTTTAGTTCATAAAGATGAGGCATTAGAAGCATTTAAGAACTTCAAGATAGAAGTAGAGAAACAGACTGGAAAAGTGATCAAGATCGTGAGATCAGATAGACGATCAGATAGAGGAGGGGAATACTACGGTAGAACCACAGAATATGGTCAAAGACCTGGCCCATTTGCACGGTATCTTCAAGAGCAAGGTATTGTACCACAATATACCATGCCTGGATCTCCGGATGAAAATGGTGTTGTTGAAAGAAGGAACCGTACATTTATGGATATGGTCAGGAGTATGATTAGTAACTCTAATCTACTTCTGAAATTATGGAGTGAAGCTCTTAAAATAGCGGTATATATCTTGAACAGGGTACCATCCAAGTCGGTTCCTAAAACTCTTTTTGAATTGTGGAATGGATGAAAACCTAGTTTGAAGCATACTCGCATATGGGGCTGTCAAGCCAAAATAAGAGTCTATAATCCACTTCTTCAGAAGTTGGACCCTAGAATAGTCAGTGGATATTTCATTGGTTATTCTGAAAGATCAAAGGGTTATAAGTTTTTTTGTCCCTCATATAGTCTTACCATTGTAGAGTCTAAATTTGCCAAGTTTCTAGAGGATGATGACAACAGTGAGAGTATACAGAGTCGAAATATTGAGTCAAATGAACAAGATATATCGATAATTCCTTCTATATCTGGTGGTCAGGGATTTATCCCTTTACTAGTGGTACCTGTGGTTCATGAACAATACTACCTGTTCATAATGAATTACCACATCAGGATACACCACATCAGGAACTAGTTGTCGTTTGAACCTGTGGTCCAGAATCAAGAAACCAATCCTGAGCCACAAGTTTTAAGGAGATCCTCGAAAGAGAGAAAATTAGAATAAGTGATGATCCGATATTATTTTCACAGGCTATGGGTTGTATAGATACCATTTTATGGCATAATGCCATGAAGGATGAAATGGAATCTATGTCAAAGAATCTAGTATGGAAACTTGTTGAATTGCCTAAGGACACCTCTACTGTAGGGTGTAAATGGGTTTTCAAAACTAAAATAGACCCACATAGCAATATTGAAAGATACAAGGTTCGACTTGTGACAGAAGGTTATAATCAGCAAGCTAACATTGATTATAAAGAAACCTTTTTGTCCGTGTCTAGAAAAGATTCTTTGGGGATCATTATGGCACTGGTGGCTCACTATGATCTTGAGCTGCACCAGATGGATGTCAAGATGACATTTTTGAATGCTAATCTAATTAAGGAGGTATACATGGATCAACTTGAAGGTTTTTACTTCGGATAAAGGTGATCATCTAGTATGCACGCTTAAGAGATCCATATATGGATTGAAACAAGCTTCCCTATAGTGGTATTTGAAATTTGATAGCACGATTATTTTCTACAGTTTTGTGGAGAATCGAACTGATCAATGCATTTACATAAAGATCAAGGGAACTAGTTTTACGATACTAGTATTATATGTGGATGACATATTTATAGCTAGCAATGATCTAGGGATACTACACGAGACTAAATATTTCTTGACCCAAAACTTTGACAAAAATAATATGGGTGAAGCCTCCAATGTCATAGAGATAGAGATTCACATGGACAGGTTTCTTAAGACCTTAGGACTGTCCTAGAAGGGTTATATTGACAAAGTTTTGGAATGGTTCAAGACGAAGCAATATTCATCAAGTGTAGCACCTCTTGTTAAAGGCGACAAACTTAGTCTGGAGCAATGTCTGAAGACCAATCTGAAATAGCAGACAATGAAAAATATTCCTTATGCATCAGTAGTAAGCAATTTAATGTATGTTCAGGTCTGTATCAGACCTGACATCTCATATTCAATGGGAGTATTAGGTATGTTTCGAAAGAACCCTGGTTTTCCACATTGGACAATAGCAAAGAAAGTACTGAGGTACCTATAGGGCATCAAGGATCACATGCTCATATATAGACATGTTGATGTTTTGAAGCTATTCAGTTACTCAGATTCAGATTTTGCTAAATGTGGAGATACAAGGAAGTATACTTCTGGCTTCATTTTTGTTTGTTAGAGGAGTAGTGTCTTGGCGCAGCGTAAAGCAACCTAAGACAGCTTCTTCTATTATTGAAGCGAAAGTGGTGGCGTGCTATAAAGCAATTTCTCAAGCATTATGGTTGAGGTAGTTTATCACAGTTTTGAGGTCATAAGTTTTATTGAAAGACCTATAAGGATCTACTGTGATAATACTGCAGCAGTACGTCTCTCTAACAATACATGCTCAGTGAGTCGCTGCCGACACATTGAGATAAAGTATTTTGTTGTTAAAAAATACATTCGAGTTCGTTGCGTTCAAATAGAACATATTGACACTAATGATATGATAGTTGATCCTTTCACTAAAGGGCTTCTGCCCAAGGTGTATGTAGTTCATGTGGATCATAAGGGACTATGTAAATCATTAAGTTTTTTGAATGTTTTATTTATGATATTGCAATATAAACTTTTGACGACTTGAAATAAAGTTATTTTCTGTCATTTATTTTGTTGTATACATAAAGTTTTGTAATGACAGATGCCTATAAAGTTTTCAAGGCAATAAAGTTGACCCTTGAATCGATTGTTGAATTGATTCTATAAAGTAGGGTAGTCACAATTGAGGTTCATCGTAAAATAAACAATCTATTGTAATACATGAAAGGAAGTGTTTCCATTGTACTTTAATACTGGGACATGCATCGCCATGATTCATGGGTTGGGAGTTTTATCATGAACATAAAGAACAAGTCCATAAGGAAAGATCCCAAAGTTAATGTATCACCATACATCAGGTTATAACTCTAAAATGGCTTACCAAGTGGCAATATGGGCCAAGTGGGAGAATGTGAGTAAGTGGCCCACATGCCACTATCCATTTTTGGTATCCCCTATTAGGAGAGTTATGAATATCGGATCTGAGGGACATGTGGTACCCAGATCACCGTCCATCCTTGATGGAAGGAGACGGTTGGTCTATAAATACTAATGGGTAAGGTCATGTGCACACTGATAGAAATTGAGAACTCCATCACGTTCTCTGTCTAGGAATACAGTCAGTGCATAGAAATCCTTTCCCTCTCTCTTCTCTCTGGTTGTGGAGCATGACATATCAGAGTACGTCAAGAGGACATCGGTTGGACGGACAACAGCTGGAACAGATCCCTACACTACGGGTATGTCGAATCTTATCCCGCATAGATATACATATGGATTGTAGTTTTTCTTACATACTATTGTTTTACTTAGTAAGTTTCCTTTCTGATTTTCTTTTTCTTCTAGCATGTCTTATGAACTCATTTGCGAAGATGATTCGAGTTCATCCTCCGAAATGGCAACGACTGAGGACGTGGCTATCTAGGAGATTGGTAGGGAAAGGCTTGCTTTGCCCCAGGCTGAGTTAGTTTCTGAAATCCCCATCGACTAATCGGAACCTGTATTACTTGCTAACCCATCCATGCATGAATTGGTTGCCGTCGGGGTAACTAGTCAGTTAGAGAAACGCCACATATATAAACTTATTACAGAGTTCAATCTCCCTGACAGATACGTCTGTAGACTTCCCAAAAAATAAGAGTATGCCTCCACTTCTAACATGAAGTAGATTTGCATATACGAAAAATATTTCAAGTCGAGATTCCAGTTACCCCTTCAATTGAGGCATTAGAATATTTATGTATTACAGACTTGCCCCTGCCCAATTTTTGCCTAATTCCTAGCTATGTATATTCGCTTTGTAGCCTTTTTTTCAAAGTTTCAACCAAGTTCCTTCAGTCGACGTCCTTAGGGTCCTTCTCTCTTGAACTGTTACAACGATCCGAACTATAAACAACACTTGGGCTGATATTTCCTTAATAAATGCACCTTTGTGCCATCTATTTTGGGTCACAAGAGGCCTTCAATCCACGAGTGGAGATATGGTTTCTTCTTTGTGGGTAGGAAGAACCAGATGAATATGCCCCTTGGTAATTTTTGGACCTTTCCTGAGGTCGAAACCTTAAATAAGAAGCCGAAATTGTCTAAGTAAGAATTGGACAACAATGGATTGATTCCCACAGGAAGAGTAGTAGGAGATCGGGACTTGTCTCCTTTCTTATGTATGACAAGCGGCCTATGGGTCGGGGATGACGCTTATGATGACGAACTCCTCGAGTCTACTCCCAGAGCCATTGAAATTGGCATTGTTGCTGAGATCAGCGGACGAGCTGAGATCGACAAACCTGTCGACTTGCGTAAGGCCTATTCTTTATGCATTTCATTCCTTATAACTCTGTAAATTGTTTTGTGCACTAACCATCTGAATTTGGTTATGCAGTGGGGAAAGCAAAATTTGACCCATCCAAGTTCAAGAGGTTGGGTAAAAAGGTAATAGTGGACAAGGACCCCCCCCCCCTCTCCTTTGGGTTACAAGAAACAAAAAGTGGCTCCTTCTATGGTCTCCAACAAGGGCATGTTGATTAGAAGCGAGTCTGATGAGGAGGGATCTGAGCTCCAAGAGCGAATGAGGGCTAGTAAGGGCTAGTAAGAGGGCACTGGTCACTAGGAGAACGCCACCTAGGACTGTTGTTATCCATTTGACGTCAACTCTGACCTTATCCCCTCTGAGTTCTCCTCCACCGTTGACTTTGGATCTTCCTTCATCAAGCCCCAACACCTCAATCCTGACCATTGGGACTCTCGACCCAATTTCACTTGATTCTCTGACCATTCAGACAGGGAGTGGGAAAAGATCCATAGATATCTATATGTATGATTTCTAGAAGTTCAGCTAAACTTCTGGTACCAAACTTGGTTTGTTGGTCTTCTTTCCCTTAATGCAGTCCACATATATCCCCAGATCAGTGAAATCAAGAGTCTTAAGGATTCCATCATTCACTAATCTTTTAATTTTGTCACTGGATATATGACCTAATCTAAGATGCCACAACTGAAAGGAATTCTCATTTACATTCATTCTCTTTATGTCAATATTGTTTATAGAGAGTAAACCACTTTCATATGTTGGATTTAGATTTAAGAGAAATAAACCATCAATCAAAGAACCTGAATCGATGATTACATCATTATTAAAAATCCTTAATTTTGTTTCAGAAAAATTAAATGCATAACCCAAAGGTGTTAATCTGGAAACAGAAATCAGATTCTTTGCAAAAGATGGAACATAAAATGTCTCCTAAATCCAATACATATCCGAATTGCAATATCAATCTATAGACACCTACAGCTTCCACTTGAGATTTCATCTGGTTTCCTGAATAGATGTGTCTTCCAATTTCTTTCGGAAGTCTTGTCTGCAGAGAGCCTTGCAAGGTATTAGCCACATAGATTGTTGATCCAGAATCAATCCACCAACTATTTAAATGAGAATCTATTAAATTTGATTTATAGCATACCAAAGTTCTCTGAGCTGAGACGTCCCTCATGTACATGATGTCATCACACACATCGTCCTTACCATTGTTTTTTAATGAGTTTGATTTTTCCATTAGAGTGGCTTACTAACATCTTGTTTGAACTCACAAACTGAGCATCAATTGCCTTGAAATAGTTGGTAACCTTCTTATATTCAGGAATTGGTCCTTTAATGCTCTTGTCGATATTGTTCATGACAAACATTAGGCTCAAGTGGTTAAACTGTTCCCACTTATCATAATGAGTAATTTGGACGGATGTACTGGAATCCTGAGAGCAGCTGGCTCTTCTACATAGAGCACCATAATCCAAATCCATGCACTCTAAGATCAAATAAATCTTTCGTTTTCAATCTGAATAATTTTCCCTAGTAAGCATTAGGAGACTAATCTAATTATAAACTGTAAACAACAATAAAGAAGTTTAAATTTATTAGCGTACAACTTTATACTGACATCAACCCATATCAATAATCAGTCACACACTAAAATTTATTGTAATCTACCTGTGGGCTAAACTTATAATCAATTTAAGTATGTGAAAACTTTACACTAAGTTGATTGACATCAAACTTAAGTGACAAACTGATGTATCCTACAAAATTACCTGTGGGCAAAGTTTATAGTTTACATCTGTCTAGGCCTGTATTAATAAGACTGGAATACTTCATTACAATTCAGAAGATTATTCCACATCTGTAGGCAGAAGAAAGCTCCCTATGTCTTGCAGTTTCACATCCCACCTTATTCTATCTTCTGACAAAAGAAAAGAACATCTCCTTGTGGGGATAATATCCAATTCCAATGCAAAAAATATAATTTTATGATGCCTAATACCACAAGAAGGGCATTACAATCTTTTATGACATACTTAAATAAGCATCTATAAGTGTTAAAAATAAATTTAATTATTTTCTTGATTTTAACACAACTTAATTATAAGGGCATATTTGTCATTTATGGCATCTTGGAAAATACACTTATATGTGTTAAAATAAACCTAATGATTTTCTTGATTTTTAACACAACTTTATTATAAGGGTATTTTAGTTTTTTATGGTATTTTTTAAACAAACATTCATAAGTGTTAACATAAGCCTAATAATCTTAAAGAGTTTCCAATGGATTTTTTTTATTATTCTATATTAACACTGTCTTTCAGTGGCGTTTGTTACTATCACTAAAACAGTGACAAAAAAAACATCCCTGCATACATTTATATAGTGGCGTTCATTTTGTAATGTCACTAGACAGTGAGTTAAAACATTATGTTATGTACATCTATATACAGCGGCGTTCTATCTCTAAATATCACTAAAACAGTGCTTAATACACTCTGTAATGTATATAGATACAGTGACGTCTTATCTGTAAATGTCACTAAAAGAAATCTGGAATTTTAGCGACGTTTAGAACACTGTCATAACAAATACAGACTGTTCTTGACCTTTTGCGACGTTGAGAACGAACTGTCATAAAAAGTTCAGTCACTACAGTGACGTTGGGTTCATAACTATTTAGTGGTGACTTTTGGTTCATAACTATATGGTAGTGACATATAGTAAAAACCTTCTAAAAATTACTAAACATCACCATTAACAGAATTATATATAGTTCAGCTCCGGTTTAGGTTAGACTGAACCTAACCAAGCAAGATGGTTCATCAGGTCAACCGGTCCTGTTCAATCCGGTCAACCGATCAGGTTCAACCAACTCGGATCTATCTTGGGTCAGGAAGGTGGGTCTTCAGGGTGACCCATATGGGTCCTCGATTTGGATCTCGGGGCAACCTGTATGTTTCCAGTTCTAGTCAACGTTTAAGGCCTGGGTCGGGTTATGGGCAGACCCGGATAGGGAATATTCGGGTTGGATGGGTTTAACTTGATTCCGGTTCAACTCGTAAACCGGGTTTGACTTTATGCAGTCCGATTATTTGAACCAGGTTGGACCGAAACCACTTAAAACCCTAATTCATTTAGATTTAACCAAATATTCCTTCAAATTTACAAAATATGCCTTTGACTTTATTTTCTCATTCTTTTCCCTCTTTCAGATCACCGAACCTCTGCAGCGGCGCCAAGGACATGCCATGACATCCGGCACTACCCAGAAACTTCCAGCGAAAGCAGGGACACTGCCAAAGCAGCCTCAAATGTCCAGAGAGAGAGAGAGAGAGAGAGAGAAAAACGAGGAATTAAAAACCCACTGCAAATCAATGGGTTGGCTTCGGCAGCCTACTGGCTGTGCATCGTTGCAGCTGGTTGGCCCTTGGAGGCTGGCCTACTACCCCTAGTGCAGCCATCTCCTCCCATCAAAGATGGACTGGTGATCTAGGTGCCACATGTTCCTCAGATTCGATGTTCGTAGTTCTCGTAACGAGACACTAAAAATGGATCAGAGTGGCATGTGGGCCACCACACATTGAAGCCTCAAAAACTCCGAATGCAAAATGAGAAAAAAAAACTTAATATAGAAAAAAATATATGCTAGCATATTCTACAAAAACATAACCATAATATATTGTAACGTATACGCTTGCACAGATATGTTATATAAAAATCAAAACATAATAATAACTTATTGTAACGTACAAAATTGCATAGATATGTTATACAAAAGCAAAAAATTAAAAATTAAAAAACATGTTCATAACGTATTGTACATACATGCTTGCACATTTAATTGTTTTAGTGTGATATATTATATAAAAGCAAAAACTGCAATGGCTCACTAATTTGGAGAAACAAAATGTATATCCTACTCCCCAATTGCAATTCCTTTCCTTTTTCCCTTCCTTTTGGATTAAAAGGTAAGGGTCTCAAACCCGGTATCGATTATGTTCAAAAACGATTCAAGTCAAATCTAATCATTGTACGAACCAATGGAAAACTGACACGTGACTGATAATGTATATGAAGGTGTTAAAATGGGACCGATAGCATTTATTGAAACTGATATCCTACCGTTCATACCAAAATCGACATATTGTTTACTAATAGATACGATAATGGTTGCAAAAATAATACCATTTATGTAATTGACATGGTATAGTATTATACCGATTTACTGTTGGTATGAAACCGGTACATTCCGGATAACACCGTATAATCCCACTACTTAAATACTTACATCATTCTTTTCCCCCAAAAAAAAAAAAATACTTAATCATTCACAAGCTGTGACTAAGCATTTTGTCTTTCTATTTTGGCAATGAATTTCACCTTGCAACAATGACTAGAGCATAAACATAAAAATCCTTTATATTTTACTTGAAAATATTATTCATGTCTACAATTTGCCAAAAAGGTTCGGATTTGAAGAAGGAACAAAAACGGAAACAATTAATTTAATAGTTGTTCTTGTGAATATTCATTAATTGGGTGTTTTAATTGTGTGGACATTTTGATGTTTTAATTGTGTAAATTGGATGTTTGAAGTGATTAGGCTTCAGGTGGTCTAATATTGATGAATGCTTCATTTAAACGGCTTTCTTTTGAGCATATATTTTTCTATTCTCAACCGAGTCCATGCAATTGATACAAAACTATTTGAGTAGTTTAATGGCAAACAATGTCAGTTAATGGGAAATCTAACCGTTAAGAAATCGATATTCCAAGCCATTGGCAATATTGCAACTGAAATTGTTTAAACTGTTTAAGTACTGAATTATCTATACCGATTAGCCTTCAGTAATGGTAAGCAATTTAATGATGTTTACCTAAATGGAACGATATTGGTTTGCCTATTACCATACCAAACCAATACCTGTTGATAGCGTATTCTACCCACCAATGAAGGGGTGACACGTGTCATTCGTATAGAAATTCTACTCCTTTGAGAAGATACTACACGCACATCACCACGTATAGGGTTTGTAAGTACTTAGCATACGGTTGTTGGAATCTTATCAACAAACGAACTGTATCCACACTCCACATGGGAATGGGAATGGAGTCTAGAGATGTATCCTATACCACCATCTCCACCGTCAATGATGCTCATTGGACTCCTACGAATGCGATAGACAGATCGCTTCCCAGTTGTAAGATCATCATCCAACGGTTAGAGATTATAACCAACTAAAGCCCTCAGGCGGCAATTACCTACATTGACTCCACCACCTCAATGGCATATTAGACTCTAGTTAGACACCCTATAAGTCTATATAAACATTCAACGGTCACAGGTAATGGATACCTTTTTTTTTGGGTAAATAGATATCATTTATTAAAAAACCCAAGGAAAGAATTACAACAACCTGCTAGGCAGGACACGGCTCGAGGCCAAACCACAAGCGGACTAAACAAGAAATAGAATCACCCAATTACATCAACACTGACCTAAGGCCTAGTGAACATCTATGCTCCAATTGATAACAAGTAATACTTCCATAGGGTTTCTGGGCCCATGGAATTTGATAGTGGTAATTTTCTCTTGGACCCCTTGAATAATATCACAAGCTAATTCCTCCTTTGTCTTTTTCTTTGCAGCGAAGATCCTCTCATTTTGCTCCTTCCAAATATTATATACCATAGCATTGAACATTATTTTTGGGACACAGGATATATCATTACCCCGAGTGTTGGAGATGGATAGACGGGCCACTTCGATATCATAGGTAGCCGGCTTCTTCACTCGTTGATAGCATCGGCCCATGCAAGCTTCCCATATGAAGGTTGAAAATTCACATTCAAAGAACAGGTGGTTTTTGCTATCGCTGCCATACTCGCATAATTGGCACTGGGAAGGAATCACTATATTTATGATTTGAAGCTGATCAGCTGTTGGGAGAGCATCCCAACACACCCTCCAAGAGACGAAGGATTGCCTTGGAATATTTGCAGGATACCAAATAGCCTTTGCCCACTGCACTATGGTACCTCAGTTTCTTCCTGAATCCCAAGCTTCTTTTATTGAGAACCCTCTTCTAGATCCATCAACTTGCTTTCCAATGAATAGTATCTTTTCTCCCCAGCGGCTGCCATTGGAGTTGATGCAGATCCTCCCAAATGCTTCGGAAGCTTTGCAAGTCGCTATTAGGGCACGCCTTCCAAGAGTCACCATCCCAAACATCACTTACTTTGGCCATTTTCGACTCCAAAGGAATGTGAATCTCAGCATTTGGTATCCTGTTCCATAGAGGATCTTGTCCTAGCCATGGGTCAAGCCAAAAATAAGTCTCCTTTCCTGATCCCAAGGAGTACTCCACTCTCCTTTTTATCCGATCTCTAAGCTTTAATAGATTTCGCCAAATCCAGGAGAAGTTCTTGGACGATTTCGCTGTCCATATCGAATCTTACTTGATATACTTCATTTTAACCCACTGAACCCACATATTCTTTTTGTCTGTAATTATATTCCAGAGATGTTTCATGATCCCAGCATCACACATATCCTTCACTCTTCTGATACCAAGACCCCCTTCCTTTCTTGGAAGGCAAATTCTTTTCAAGCTAACATAGTGAATTTTCTTCTTGAGATCTGGACCTGACCAAAGGAATTTTGCCAGCAGGGATTCAATATTTTTACATGTTTTCCTTGGGAGACCAAAGAGACCAGCCCAATAGAAATAAGAACCTTGAAGGACTGATGAGATGAGTTGCAGACGACCAGCATAAGATAGAAATCTAGACTTCCACCCTTCAATTCTTGATCTAATCTTCTGGAAGATAGATTCACAGTCTCTTGCAGATAAACTAGTTTGCACCAGAGGGGTACCCCCAAGTAAGAGATGGGGAGATTGCCTGTAAGGAATCCTGAGGCAGCAATAATATGATCCCTAACATCTTTAGAGATTCCCCCTAGTAATATAGACGATTTTGAGTGATTCACCACAAGCCCCGATAATGATGAAAAAAGATGGAGAGTATCACAGACTCCAGAAATAGATCAACACTCCGCCTTTGCAAAAATCATGAGATCATCTGCGAACATAAGATGAGAGAGGGATGTAGCTTTGCATCTGTGGGGAAGAGTAATAGCTTTTCGACTGACCGCCTCATCCAGCAAAATAGATAATGGCTCCATACATAAAGTAAACAGATAAGGAGATAAAGGATCCCCTTGTCTTATCCCCCTAAGACCCTTGAAGTATCCTGTCGGGCTTCCATTAACCAGAACTAAAAACATGGGGGTGTGAATACATGCACTTATCCACCTCAGCATCAAGTTTGGAAACCCCATCTTTGCCAATATTTTTAAGATGTAGTGACGGTTTACAGAGTCATAAGCTTTGTACAGATCCACCTTTAAAATGGCTAAAGGAGGGCTCGAGGATCGTTCCATACCTCTAATCACATCATGGCATAGGAGAATATTATCGGCAATGTTTCTCCCTTTGATGAAAGCTGATTGGTTTCCTACTACAATGGTGCTAATACACTTCTGCACTCTGTTAACCAAAATTTTTGCAATAAACTTATATAAAACATTGCACAGGGCAATAGGCCGAAAATCAGAAAAAGAGTTTGGGCAGTCCACCTTAGGGATCAAACAAAGAAATGTACTGTTCACATCTCTAGGCATGAAAGGATTTAGAAAGAACCATCGGATAGCATGCGTTACCTCTTCGCCTACAATACTCCAGCAGTGTTTAAAGAAATCAGCATTGAATCCATCAGGCCTCGGGGCTTTATTGCCATCAAAAGAGAAAATGGTCGTCTTTATCTCGTCCTCCAAAACTGGCTGTTGCATACATTCCCTTTGATCATCAGATAGAGTCCTTGGAAGGTTTAATTGCTGGATCCCATCTTCCATTAACTAAGGGTGACTGTTCCCAACGTAGAGATTTCTAAAGAACTGCTCTGCTTCATTCTTTATAGCATTAGGCTCTTCAAGCCTTTCCCCATGCCCATTTAAAATTGAAGAGAAGGAGTTGATATGGTGATGACTTTTAATACTCTGGTGGAAGAATTTGTTATTTTTGTCCCCCAAATTTAGCCAGTTGATCCTTGATTTTTTCTTTAAGAAACTTTCCTCCCTATCTAAATCCGAGATAAGGTCTTTCCTTGCATTCTTTTCCAACTTTACTAACTCCTCATCAGCTGGATTGAAGGAGAGCCCATTTTGGATGTCAGCTAATTCCTCCTCAGCTTTCCGAACTGCTACAAAAATATCACCGAAGCTGTCCTTATTCCATATTTTCAAAGATAATTTAACATTTTTCAATTTTGCTGCCACTTTACATAGAGGAGAGAGATTGCTTGAAATGGGACTTTCCCATGCCTTTGCAATGACATCTAGGAAGTCTGGTCTCCCCATCCAAGCATTTATGAATCTGAAAGGCTTCGGACTGAAGTTCTTCTCCATACCCAGTTGTAGAAGGATTGGGCAATGATCGGATATACGGGGATCCAGAAACTTTGCTTCTGAGTTCTGATATTGAGCTATCCATTCCGGATTTACTAGGGCTCGGTCTAGCTTACAGCAAATCTTCTTAGCCCCTGCTTGATTATTTGACCAGGTAAAAACATGCCCTGACCACTTGAGATCTAGGAGATTACAATCAAATGTGCATTCATTAAATTGAGTAGCTTGGTTCACATTTACTCCAATTCCTCCCCTCTTCTCCTCATTTGTTCTTACCACATTAAAGTCACCAATAACTGTCCATGGCTCAGAAACTGAATTGCTGGAGTCTTTTAAGGATTCCCACAGATGAGCTCGAAGGGAAGGATCGTTTGATCCATGAATAACTGATATGAAGAATTGAGATGTAGATTTAACATTTGTCACCTTGCAGAATATCAGCTAGGCATCCTCACTGATTTTATCCACTTTGAAACTAGTAGGATCCCACCACACTATAATCCTCGGAACAGCCATGCCATTTTCATTAAACAACATTTTCCAGCCCTTCATAATGTAGTTAAGGTTTTTTTCAATGGAATCCTTTGCCATTTTTGGTTCCGAGATACAACACAACCCCACTTTAAATTTCTTAATGTGTCTTTTCACTACATGCTTTTTTGAGGGCTTATTCAACCCTCTTATATTCCAATATAAAATATCCATCCGAACAGATTTTATTAAGCCACATCATGGCCTCCCTTATCCATTCGCTCCTGCTCTTTAGACCTCAGTCCCAATTCTCGATTCACCAATTTCAGAGCTGAAATGTCACCATCCTTCTCACATACTGCCAGCATTGGTTGGCTTGCCTCCACCTCCCAATCAGTACTACAGGTTAACAGCAATGAGAGGGTATTAACTTATGGGACCCAGTAGAAGTCCATCGAGACCCAGCTTTACCCCGAATGAATGATCCTGATTTCAGAATCGAAGTATATGAGGAAGGGGAGGCTAAGTTAAACCCGGCCACAATCTCACAAGAAAAATCGTACACACCCTTCCTCACAGCCAAATCCAGCCCTCCAATAGAACCTTTCCGGTTCACTCTAGATAGCCTAGCCATCCGGCTAAAAGGAGTATGCCCAGCAGACGAAATTGGGCCCAATGGGGCAACATTTTCCAGGTTTGGAGACTCCACCAGATCAAGAATTTCATCTGAGTGGTCGTTGTCAAGGCTAAGACTCCCAAAGGGGTTAGATGGAGAAGCACCAGGTTCGGGACAGGGATTAGAATTTGAATTTGAATGTTTGTTTTGGCAAGGGGCAGACAGAGGTACCTTTTCAGTTTCTGGTGGTGCAGATGCCATCCCATGGCGAGTCGACACATGTCCTACAGCAAAGACAGAACGACCAGGCTTGGGCAGACTGGCAGCGGGTCGGGTTGGAATCCACAGGTGATCCCGAAACCCGCAGGACTTCTTCTTCTTCACCCGCACAGTAGTCCATGGCTTCTCAGCACCACAAGCAGCGTTTGAGCCAGACTTTGTGAAGTCATTCTCGGACTGCACTGCATCCACAGATTTAAGTTGAGCACCATCTATTCCTGCCGCCTAGTTAATCAGCACCAGTTCCTTCTCTTGATGTACTCCTAGATCCAGAGGGTTTTTTGAAGCATCCTCTCTAGGTTTCAACAAACAATCAGATGAGGAGTGACCAAAGACACCACATGTAAGGCAGTGGGGTGGTTTCCATTCATATCTCACCACCTGCTCAAACATATTTCCTTCATCATCTTCAATGGAAATAGAATCTAGGAGCGGGTGCTCACCGAAAAACTCCACACATATTCTAGCAAAAATCCACCAATTTTTCATTGCAGTAGTGTATCAGTGTATAATGGGTTTCCAAGCACGGAGCCAATCGCACTCATACTTTCCTCCCCCCATAAATGCAGAGGCAGTCCCGGTAGAGATACCCATAGGGGGACTTTTTTCAATCCAAGAATGCCTCCATTGTGAAGACTTCTTTCCCAGTGACGAATGAACATGGGTTGTCCACCTACATAGTACACGTTCCCATCAAGAATATTGTCTCTATCACTTAGCTCTGAAAATCGAAAGGCAAATCCCCCATGGATTAGCTGCAGTATCTCCACAGTCCCCTGAAGTTTCCATTGTCGAAGTAACACAGCCCGCACAAAAGAGAATGCTGGTTTTTTCCCCAGAAAGAAGCCCACGAAAGTAAAGTCTAGCACAACCAGTTCTCCAGCTACAACACTCTTCAAGCACGCCCCAAAAACCTTGTTACCACGGGAAGAAGGGGGGATAAAACGCAGGTTTATACGATTAGGCTTTCGGGTTGCAGGAATAGGAGGTTTATCCCATGCGCAAGGAACAGAATGTTTCAGGTTTTCCATAGGAGGAGGAGAGGAGAGTGGTGGGGGGAATTCCTCTCCCCCGTAGGCATCACTACTCACACCACGATTCAGAAGGTCATCTTGACCAGGAACAGACGGCTCAAGATCAACCAAAGGAGGTTTCCTTCCATTAAGGGCAGCAGGGGGGTTTGTTGGGTTTATAGAGGCCATATAAAACAAGCTCCACCGCCGGGAATGGGCTCCGGCAGCACAGGGAAGGGTTCGGAGAGGAGGAAGGTCGAGGGCAGAGGGAGGGATGGGGGTGTCTAAGTGTCACCCAATCCGAGTTTACCTGTCACCGGCAGAGCATTCTTTTTCCTCATTCTTCCCTCATTCTTTTGTTAAGTTAATGGATACCTTTTTACTCATTCTAAGAATACCCAAGTCTTACCCCACTCTCTAAGGAACTTACGATCCCTCGTAATCTCCATAGTGATTGCTCTGTTACTGACTTGATCGTCGGATTGCCCATTGGACTACCCAGTCCAACCTCAGTCCAACCTTCGATGATCCTTCTCTTGTTTTAGGTTACGAACCATGTCATCTTTACCGGTTTCAAAAACAACAATACCGTACCAATAGACCGAAACCATACTGTTTAGCATCCTTCGTGCATAATAATTTAAAATAGGATCGAACCAGGAATTGATCAGGTCCAAAATCGATAAAAAAAAAAAAAAAAAAAGCCTATCCAATATTGATTACTTGAACCATGGGAACGTTAAAAAAAACTATAGAAGGCCTATTACCAGCTTAACCTCCCCAAAAAAAAGCACATATATAAAAAGTTTTGCTACATAGCTGTTAAGGGGATTCAAAATTGTAGTAGTTTAGGAATTTATTTTGAAGGGCACAGGATCTACACACTGCTGGCATGTAATGGCATATGACTCATATAGAAGGGACTCACATGGGATGAGAGTGTTTGTGAAGTACATAGTTTTTTTTCCCTTTTCGGAAATTAGCAATCATTTCTAGACACCAAATTAAGAAGCATATGCTCTATCATACCACAAGGATTGTTCTTTTCTGTTCATTAGACAAGGTTTATTTTTTATTTCTTTGAATCACGCCACATTGAGTTACATGAACATTCACTTTCTGGCTGAAGACGTAAGTTGAAAGTTATTTCCCAATTTAAGAATAAATTGTCAAACAGTTTCAGCTGCTTTGTTGCATAGTTCACATAAGTTATCTGAAGATCTATAAGATTGTTCAAAAATCAGACGTTAAGAGATAATTTATTTTTCACATTTCCCTCCTGAAAGAGCCTCTTCTTGGTATTATTAGAGTTTATAAAACTTCACATTTTGTTCTATATTCCTTTAAAGAATAAATTTCAGCTACTCCCCATAATAGTTTCGAAACATCAGCTACCACCCACACCTTTCAAAAACATCAGTTACCACCCAAACTTTTACCACCGTTAATCAAATAGATCCACTCCGTTAAATCAGTCCCATTAATTGCTGATGTCATCCAAAATTGATTTTAAATAGGACAATTATACTCTAAAGGATATGTTGAAAGACAATTTTACCCTCCTCACTTAACGTCTCTTAGAGCAAAGAATTTTTCTCATAGGCTTACCTCTCTTTCTCACCATGGAGTCACCACGCAGACTGCCTCGTTGCTCCTCCCAAGGCGGTGGCACCGCTACCTTCCCTACCTCTCATGCGCTAATAGCTTCTGCTTCAAGACCTCAGTCTGGTCCAAAATCGATGGATCTGTGAGATCTGAAACATTCTAAAACATGTCCCAAAAACGACACCATTCTACCTTTCCTACGAGCAGCGGCGACGATGCAGCACGCACCCAGTTAGAGTTCAAACGTTTGCAATTTTTTTTTCCGTTTCTCTAAAGATACTTCAGATCTAGTTTCTCTGAAGGTATCCTCTGTTTTCTTCAGTTAATGCTTCATAAAATTCTTCTTCTAGTTAAAATTCTTGCTCATTTTTTTTTCTTTCTTCTAATGCCCTATCATTAGAGCTCTAGTTTTTTATATTTCTCTCTCTTTCTCTTATTTCCTCTTCTCGAATCCCCATCCATTTTTTGCTTTCTTCTATGGAAAGAAAGACAAAAGAGGAAGAAGAAAAGAGGTCTGGAAATGGCCTGAGTATGTATTCAAATGTCTGCAAAAAAAATTTTTTGTTTCTCTGAAAAAAAAATGACACCAATCTATCTTTCCTACGAGCAGTGGCGACGATGCAGCAACCAACCTTAGCAAGATCCAAGCAGACGTCCGAGTTCAGAGGAAGCGTTGGTCACCATCACTACCTTTCCATCTAACCGACACCATGGAAGTAATTTTATTAGTTTTTAAAATTTTCAAATTAATAACATAAAGGGTAAAATTGTCTAACGGAATTGGTTAAACGGAGTGGATCTATTTGATTAACGGTGGTAAAAGTTTGGGTGGTAACTGATGTTTTTTGAAAAGTGTGGGGGTAAGTGATGTTTCGAAACTATTATGGGGGGTAGCTGAAATTTATTCTTCCTTTAAACTTCACAGATATTAGAAATAACTTGTAGGTTGTTTTGTGAATATAGTATACAACTGATTCTGTTGTTACCACCAAGGTTTTAAATTCAAGTATCAGATAAGGTACCGGCCATGTCCAAAATTGATCCATCCCAAATCAGTGTATGGAACTAATGGGAAGCTTGACATGTGGCTAATACCATATATATAATATTAAAACAAGGAGCTGATCGAGATGCACAAGGTCTAAAACTAATACGTGATGAGTGCAAGGTTTGTCACCGACAAACACGTGACATAAATCCGAGTTGAGGAATTAAATCATGTGACATATATTGAACTACCAAGCTTGACTCCTGACTTCCACAGTAGAGCCGACTTCCGAATTGGGATAACCCAACAAGACAGATTGCAAAGAAGTAGACAGCGCAAGCCCAATGTATCTCATCAAACAGACCTCCAGCTCAAGAGTTACCCGCGCATGTTGCTGATCCACTCACTAGACGTAATCATGTGTTATGACAGCATCATGTGATAACCCATGTGCTAATACCCACTAGGCTTGCATGCCTAAGTGCACATTTAGGTGACCTGACAAGTCAGAAAAATCATGCTCCATGAAGCCACTATGTACCACAAGCTAAATAACACTAAACGACACGTAAAAGCAATGCATGCTTAAAGAATGCCACCTCACACAACCCAACAGGCATACTTCCACGTCGGAACCACTTTAGCGGTTGTAAATACCCTGCAGATTGAAGACAAACGATTGAACACTTTTGGGTCGTAAGAACACTCTCTTCCTCTTACCCTTACAAGTACAGACCCCACATAAAATTTTCAACTCAGCATTTTCTTCCCTAGTTCATGATTGTTTGATCTCGTACTGACTTGAGTGTCGGAGTGGTTTCAGGGTTATCCAACCCATCCATACGATCTTTTTTCTTCCTTCTTGTGTAGCATCTGAGCGTAGTGGAAGAGGTGGGTGTCGTTCGACATCAACACTCCCTTTTCAAGGGATAGAAGAGTGATTCTCTTATAAATTTAGTGACAACACAATTGTAGGTATGGATTCAGTTTTCGTACACGACTTGTGTATTTACACGGTTAGAATATCAGCCCTTAATTTAATAGGAGATGGCTAATTTTGATACTACCTATACCTCTTCATTCAACGTTTGAGAGTACAATGCATACAAAACTTTTGCCTTTAGGTATTTCATTGTCTGTGTTTCTAGGGGGGGGTGGATAATCTATGGATTAATTATTATCATAGCATCTCTATATTAAATTAGGATTCTAGATATAATCTGCAAATAATTTTTTTTTCTTGGGTCAATCTTCAAACATTTATTATAGCTTTGTCTAATGAAATAGTTACAAAGAAGACACAAACCCCACAGACACCTTAAAGACATATCTTGTAAGTATAACTTTGCAAAACAACTGATATTAGGGAGTCTTAATTTTTTTTTAAATAGGTAAACCCCAAAGAGAATTGACCTCAAGACCTCTTAATTGTATAATATGGGTCTTTGATTCTGGACCACCCTTACACCAATTCAATGCTTCCTTCTTGCTCTGCTTCAAGTATAGTGACTACACAATGTCACAATTGATTACTCACCCATGTTGTTTTGACCTAACTTCTTGATGCCCACTGAATGCTTGTTACATCTGTTGGTTTCAAGAAGTTGGTTTCTTCATTAGACGACTTACTATAGCCATGGCTGCAGGTCTTGATTGACATTAATACCTACACATAGAAATACACTATAACAGATCTGAAAGTTTTGTTATAAGGAGTCTACTGTCAATTTAATTTCCAAAACCGAGGATTTGACATGAGTAAAGAATCATCAAAAAGTCAAATACCTTGAAAGTGGGCTCTTTTGTGCCAAGCTTGAACAAAACTAGGAGTAATGTAGCAACAGGGATAGCCTACCAAGACCTTAGGACAAAAATTGACAAGAAATAAATTACAGCAAAATAGTAATAAAATAGCAAGCAAATCCTGGTGGACTAAGCCAATGTACCCCAAAATTGCAAAGAGGTGTTAAAAGCTCCTCCTCCTGTAAAGCTTACTCTTTCAAGGCAGGTATCATCTTTCTTCGGACTGTAGGTTGATTTACAACTTGCGAGGTTCATGTTCTCTTTCTGGGATACCATCAGCCAATCTATATCTGAAGGAGAGAGAAGAATCGGTCAAAGAAGTCAAGTTCCTTTGACATGATGGGGAGATCAGATATAACATACCTTTCGTGCCTAGGTGCTCCACTTCAGCTCCCTTTTCTTTGCCGTCCACAAATAATGTTAGGCAATGTTCAGCATTATTCACATGAAGAGAGACATCAGAACTGGATTTCCTTCCATCAACTATGTTGATTTCAGATGATTGTTGAAAACCAGAATGCAACTTTTGTGCATCACCACAAGACGATGTGAAAGTGAACCCAGATGGAATAGCAGTTTTGGTTCTGCATGCTATATTGCAACAATTTGTAAGCACCATATTTTCCATTGGAGCATCTTGGCATCAGTCTTTCTCAGACAGTTTTGGCACCGCCACCATCTGAATTCAGGAACATGCAGAGGAGGAAGCATTTGTTCCTCCAATTTGTTACAGTTACCAACTGTCGGAAATGGCCAACAAATCTTCCTGTCTTTTCAATGAACCTCAGCAACATATCCACTATACACACCCATAGAACAACTCGTAGAGCAACCAATGAGGAACAAAGGACAAAAGGATCAACAGTAGTAAATACACTACAACAAGATCCAACATCTACAGACAGAATCCATATCCACTATATAACCATATGCCTTCTCTGGAAAACGAATACTAGATTGAAAATGACACAATACTGAAAATTTAATCGGAAGAACTTAACTCAACGGTATCAAACAGAATCCATATCCACCGGTTTACAGTTTTCGTACACGACTTGTGCATTTACAGTTTTATTGAGAGTTGAATTTACAGTTTTATTGAGAGTTGAGAGGCGTGTCCTGTGCATTTAATGTTTTCTTGATAATTGATTTGCGCATTTACTATCTTCTTTAGTGTTGAAAGACAATAAAGAAATTAAAAGAATATATTAATAAGGAGAGAAATGAAGAAAGTAAAAGACGTTGGGAGACAGATGTCGTTTCCTATTTTATTTATTATATTTATGAGATGGTAGGAATTGCAATGATAATTATTTTATTTATTATAATAACGAAGTGGTGGGAATTGCACCGATATTTACAGCTATTTTATATTATAATTTATTTATTATAATAACAAATAATTACAATTATTATTTAGTTTACATTTACTCCACTGTTTTATTGACTGGGTTTTAGGGTTTCTTAGTTTTAAGGAACGTGGAGCTGAGATCGACCATATTGTGAGCGTGACGATCTATCAGCTCCACCTTCTCCACCACTTCCCTCGGCGCGGCATACTTCTCCATATTCCTTTCTCTTGTTAATCTTATAACCTTCATGGATAAGGAAGAAGGGACTATAAACCTGTGGTTAAGATTTCTGATCTTGCATCAAGAATTTCTTTTTTCTTGCAATTTCGTCTTCATTTTTTGCCAGTGTATTGCTCCATCAAAATCTCTCTTATCGTTTCCTCGAGATGTATTGATGCGGAAAAAGAAAAGCAGCATCAAGAAGAAGGCTCCCTTTAAAGCAGACAAAGAAGAACAGGTAGACATCAACAATGCAAACTTTTGAAGGAGAAGAAGTAGCAAAGAAGGAAGATTTGATTAACGAAGAAGAAGCGACGAAGGATTTGGAAAATGATTTACTCGTCTGCAAGATTTGAATCAGATTTTAACCGGATATCCGACTAAAATTCGAATTCGAATTTGGATTTTATTTTTAGAAATCCATAGGATGCGGAGGCGGATTCGAATAGGGTGGCTAGGAGTCGGATTCGAATTCGGATTGTAACCTATCCGTGCCGAATCCAATCCGTCTACATCTCTACAATCATGTAATATTAATCCTGGTGTTCTAAACTGAAATAAAAATAAATTATCATGACCGCTGAGGGAGAATGACTCCTTGTCTAGCCGAAGACATAGTCGTCATACTGACACAGTTCGTAACAACCTTCTTTTTCAACCACCTGAGTCTCCAAGCGAGCAAGATTAGAGATCACTGGTGCATCAACAAAGTCTCCAACAGTAGTTCCTGTATCATCAACTAAAAAGAGAATACGATCGTGGGGTGAGCTCGAGCACATCTCGAGTTCAGTGAGAGACAGTACATGCAAGCAAGCAAATAATGCATGAGATGGTATTCAAGATTTAGTCTGATATAATGTTTGCTATACACTATGGAAGAAGTCAACTACACTTCCAGAGCTCTTCTAACTTTCCATGTGCAAGAGTGTGTAAACACTCAGCAGTCCTGCCCAGCAGACCCTACCACAGCCATGTGTCCTGCCAGGTCGTAAGCTCGATACGTGATGGTCCTAGTTGGAGACGTTCCAACGAACCCCGCTAGGTCACCACCCCTACACTAGTGTCTAACCCCTTACTGGCCAGGGTTACAAACATGGGTTTTATGTCTCTAACCAATCCTAGATGCCTATCAATGCACACTTATGGCCATACCTAAGCAGAGAACCCAGTCTGTGACTACCCCCTGGACGTTGAAGGACTCCACTAAAATGCAAAGCAATGTCCATATGGTTTACCAAGCCGACGGTCCCATAACCCGCCTTTCTAATATTCCACACAGACTAAACAAACATCATGATTTCACAGACAATTCATAACAAGAGAATGCATATGCATGAGAAGTTATCAATAGATATTGGATGACATGTTATTCACACAAAATGCAACACAGACATGCAAGGGCGATTAAAAACATTCTGTAAAATAAAATCAAACTATCCCTCACTTTGTGAGTGAGATCTACGCGCCCTCTGCAACATAGAGGTTTGCCCTGACTCGCTCACACCTGTATTCCAGAGAGTGCCACATAGATCAAGGAAAGAACAATGCCAGAGGTGCATAATGCCCCATATTCAGCCCATCCTGGGAGCACCAAGATGTATCTGTTGCCTCCCTGAGAGAAAGGGAGGCCAGATCTGTTGCCTCCCTGAGAGAAAGGGAGGCCAGTTGTGTTAACAGATTTCGACCTCAATTGTTCAATTTGAATCTATTGACTCCCTTAGACGATCATGTTGAACCTGAAACTAATTAGAGTTCCTTGAGCTACATGGTTGAATTTTGGGGCTAGAGGCACTATCAGCAACTTTTTTAATAATCAAAAAGAGAAATAAGTGAGGTTGAGACAGTCATAAAACCTCACTGTTTGATTTAATTTATTGATCAAATATAAATGAAAACCAAAAATCCAGGGAAAAAAATAAAAAACCTGCAATAAATTCTAAGATACATACTAAAAAATGAGTGGACTAGAGAGAGAGAGAGAGAGAGAGAGAAAGAGAGAATAAGACATCTTAGATAGGAATATAAGCTAGGACAAGATATAAACAGGACACAGATAAAGAAAAACAAGTAAAGGGAAAAAAGGATATAGAAAACAAGATTGAACTTAAGAAGGCAAAAACTATGTAAAGCTAAACCAAAATAAGAACAAAGAGAGATAAATCAATCACCAAAATAAAGTAAGAGGTGAAATACAGAGAAAATATGATAAAATAGATAGAGGGAAGGAAGTTCATTGAAGAGATGAAGAAAATGAATCAACATGCTTCATATGTCAAACATATTCGAAGCAGAGCCTACTCAATGGTTTAAATCCTATGGGTGCCTAATCATTTGGTTGACAAGATTCTTCATCTGGTCATCCATTTGAATTGGACAAAGCAGAGCACGAAAACAGAGATAGAAAGCAAGAAACAGAAACATGATGCAAACACATAACATATACACCAAAACACTGAAGATATAAACTTCAAACTTCAAAAACAGGATAGAAAAGAGAAATTTGAAATCAAAGAATGCATAAGCTGAAAAGAAAACAAAAAAGAAAAAACAAAGACAAAACTATAGTATAAATCATAAGAGAGATAAAACTATAGTATAAATCACAAAGGACACTGAATCCGTAAAAGGTAACAGTAATGATAATAAAACTTCTCACCTATACAGCGACAACAGCGAATAGGAAGTATTGCATGTCATATGAAGTGCCTTCGGGCTTCTTGGAAGCAACCACCGCACCATTTCCAGACTCTAGAGTAGCAGCTGCAAAGGGATGACGGAGAGGGCCTTGACCATGGAGACAATGGTGGAAGCGGTTGAGTTTGAAAAAGGTGAAAAGAAGGTTTAATCTGAAATAGGTTGACAGAGAAAAAATCAAATAGAGAGGGGAGGAAGACATGATGGAGAGTGGAGAATAAGAGATGAATTATAAGGGCTTGCAGAGAGGAGAGATGTATGAGAGAGGCTAACTAGAACCGAACAGAGACAAGCACGATTGGGAAAGATAAGCATATCAAAATTCGCAGCTGCAAGAGAAGACCACTAATCGATGTAGTTCGAAGTGAATAGACAATAAGACTCACAATCAGAGTTGGAAACCATGGCGGGGTTGTTTGGGGGTTGGGAAAGTTTTTTTGGGGGGGGGGGGTAAAAAAAAAATGGGTTTCCGGGGGGGGGGGGGTTCACGCCGACTGAAACTTTATCTTTCGTAGTCAAAGATATGTACTAGACGACGGAGAAAGTATTTCTGTCGTTGAAAATACTAATAGGCGATGGAAACATTGTTTCGTCATGGAAAAATACTATAAGCAGCATAATAGTATTTTAGTTGTGGAAAATACTCTTGTAGGAAACGAAATTATGTTACGTTGCCACAAACTTTTATTTTTGAATAGGTTTTCAAACGCCGTCATGGTATCCTATATTGGACGACAGAATTTATTATTTTGTCGCCCAAAAGCGTCAGGAAAAATGGGTTTTCTTGTTTGAGTGGGTGGGAGTTGAACTTAATCCGTCAAAACCTTGATTAATTATTCAAAATAAAATTAAGAGGAAAAAAAAAAAAATCAAACTCAAGAACAAAAGAAATAGGATTAACAATAACTCACATGTATTCTGGTAAATCGTTGATCCGATAGATAAACATTCTTGCTGTGCTTTCGTCTGTAGAACTTTGCTTACAATCCAGCCTTTTTTCCATCTTGTTCTTATAGTGCTAATAATCAATATGCATTTTGCCAGCTTCCTAAAGTAAAATAGAATAACTTAGATAAATGATGATGATGATACCAACTACAACAACGAAATCAACAGTTATAATAATAAGGGAGAGGGGACTGGTGCATGGGAGATTACTCCCATCACCAACTTGAATTTATAGGGGGTGATTTTGGGTATTCCAGGTCATTTAGTGCAGGTCGTGCAAATGTGTGGCCACATAAAAACACTTTTGCCTCATAATAATTATAAAACAACCAATATTATTGAGATGCTAAACGGATTTTCTAAATGCAATGATTGTGAAAAGTAAGCAATTCTTGGTCATACACAAATTAAGATAATGGTTAGAGAGTCAGTTGAGCTAATACCATTACATTTCTAATAATAATGTCTAATAATAATATTATGTGAATTCATTTAAAAGTGGGGGAATCGATAAAGGAAAATTTCTTTTTTCACTCCCTCTTTGAATAGATAAATGATCAACAATTAGTTGCTAGTGTCAGAGATGAAGATGAGATTTCATCCAAGATTTGGAGTAGAATTCCCAAACTTTACCAGTCATGTTCTTGTTGTCCAAATTTTGATATTTATGCCATCTACAGGAATCAACATTGTATAGTTGTTATAAGGTTTGATCCAAAACTATAGTCACTATGGGTTGCAAACAGAGCAGAATAGTTTATGGAGCTCAGTATTTTCTAGTGTATCGACTGGGATGTGATGGATAAATTCATAAGCTGATTTTAAGGATTATCGATCAGTTTTAGAGTTTTAAAATAATACACTAATACTAATATGGGAAAAAGATCCCCATAATGCTAGTATGGGGATCCTTTCTCACACCCTCTTACATAATGAGCCATGGAGTCCACTACTGTTGCTCTTTGGCCCCCTCTAACAAAAAATGAGATCTCTCTGAATGATTCCATCTCGTACCTTCTCATTGGTCTTGTTTTTCACACTAGGGTTAAGGAAACCCTTGCCCGCTAATATAATATGTAACAATATTTGCATGAGTATTTCCACTTAGGTCCTTTTTCGTGTGGTTATTTTGAGGTTTAGACGCATATTTATAAGTAAACATCTCGAACCAATGATTTATCAATTTAGGAAACTTCAGTATGCTATTTATATGATTGAAAATAATTAAGAAAATAATCTAAGGGTGGAGTAAAACTGCAATTGACTATCACAAACAAGAATATACTAGTAGACAACAAGGTTCAAGAACATGGGATCAGGGTCGGCATTGGCCCCGGTAGACTTCGATCCAATTCCTGGCCAGATTGGCTCGAATCAGACAAGATCAGCCCAAAAGCCCAAGAATTGACAAGCAAGTGTAAGTATTAGCTTAACACAAGAAGAGATCGAGTGTTGTACGGGATTGGCCCTGGCCGATTCTGATACCAATCTACTTGGCTGATTTGTACATCAGTCCTTAAACCATGATAGCATTACATAGAAAACTCTTTACCAAAAAAGAGCAATTCAACAAAAGATTATTCAAAAAACATAGCAAGATAAAAAACAATAATGGAACTTTAAAGAAAAAATATATTTTTTTTTGTAAAATTAAAGAAAATAGATAAATAGAAGAAGTTTGAAGAGGAGAAATTACTAGAAAAAAATAACCATTGAAACCTCAAAGAACTCCAATTGCGAAATGAGTTGCAAAATGATAAAAGAGACATCATATAGAACAATATGCTGACATATTTCACAAAAAGTAATCATAACGTATTGTAACATATACTATATGTAACGTATACACTTGTACATATAGGTTATATAAAAGCAAAACACAGTAAAAACGTATTATAACGTACACGGATGAATAGATAAGCCAAAAACGTAGTCATAACGTATTGTAATGTACACGATTGCGTAGATAGGCTATATAAAAGTAAAAAAAACATAATCATAACGCATTATAACGTACACGTTTCACATTTATTTGCTTTAATATGATAGGTTATATAAAAGCTAAAAATATGTAATGCATTTATGAGGTGAACTAAAATTTCAATGAAAAAATTAACATAATTTTTTTATCTAATTTTGAAAAAAATGAAAAAAAAATGAAAAAAAAGAAAGAAAAAGACCACATCTAACAATTGGTATCAAAATGAGATCATTGGATCCCAAAACCCTAGCACCGGCTAAGCAACTATAGGATAATTAGTATTAGCTTAACACAGGCTGAAATCAGGTGTTGCATAGGATTGACCTTGACCGATTTCAACCAGATCAATTGATCCCAATTCGATTGGCCGATTTGTGCCTAAGTCCTTAAACCATGATAGCATTACATGGAAAACTCACTATACATGGAAAACTCTCCACCAAAAAAGTGCAGTTCAATAAAAGATTATGCAAACGTCATAATAGATAACAAACAACTATAAAACTATGTCATAAAATCAAATATCAAGATTAAAGGAAAAAGAAAAAGTTGTGGACCGAGTGTAGATGTTGAAATCTTGATCTTGGAGTACTCAAGCAATATTTGGAGGAGTTTATGCAACGAATTGAATATTTTTTTGGTCTAGATTCAAATCCCTAAATAAATTTGAAATTATTTCCAAGGGTTAAATCTTTTTATTTTTTATCACAATCTAACCCACTATAGGTTCAGTTAACTGTGGCAACAAATCACCAAAGAGGAAGAAGAGAAGAAAAGTATGAAATAATAGTAAATAAAAAATTTAAAATTTACGACATTAATACAAAAAATCTTGGATCTAGAAACAGATTTACAACAAAAAAAAAAAAAAATTTCGTAGATTCATGTAAGCATTCAATATTTGAAGAAACAATGCCATAAAATCAAATATTTAATAAAGATATGAAAGAAAAAGAAGAAGTTGCAGGGTTTCTTTAGGTTTACCGAATGTAGATCTTGAAATCTTGATCTTAAAGTAATCAAATAGTATTTAGAGGAGCTCATGCAAGGAATCAAATCATTTTTTGAGTAAATTCAAACCTTTAAAGATATTTGAAACTATTTGCAAAGATTAACATGTTTTTGATAACATTCACACCCTATAAGTCAGTTCGACTGTGGTATCAAGCAGAAAAAGTGAGAAATAACAGTGAATTTTTTTTTTTAAATTTGTACAAATTCTTGCAATAGAACTTAGATCTAGACTTGGAATTACAAAAAAAAAAAAAAAAAATCAAAGTATAGATTCATGTAAGCATTCAATATTTGGCTAAACTATGTCATAAAATCAATATTTAAGTTTAATTTGAAAGAAAAAAGAAGAAATTACGGGATTTTAGGTTTACCGAATGTAAATCTTGAAATCCTGCTTTTGGAGTACTCAAACAGTACTTGGAAGAGTTTATGCAAATAACCTGTTGTTGCATGAATTGGGTAACCTTCCGTCCACCAAAATCTACACACAGAGAAGCAGAGAGACAAGGTAATGGTCAGGTTGGATAACCCTTAAACCATTCTGATGCCTAAGTCACCTCGTGGAACAAGTAGTATGGAACAGACATAGGATGTGGCTGCTCCTTAGAATAAGTAGGGCTAGACAGTTGGCTTACAAAGTTTGCAGAGTGCAGGTAAGGTGTAAAGAATGTAGATCTATTTTCCTTCGTTAGTCTTCTGCTTATAGACATGGAGTGATCGGCTCATTTATAGTAGGAGTCACTATAAATGGTAAGAGGTTGGCTCGGAAGGCATGACCATCGCCTCATACAAGAGTGCAGCTGGAATTCCTTATATGTCCTTAGGCATTGACCGACAAATCGTGGGCTTTCATATCTTCTTCCTAATCTCGGCCTTAGGATCTTCGATGAGTACAGACCTTCCTTATCAAGGTAGGGTTTTTAATGTCCTTAGGCCTTTTTTTTTTTTTTTTTTTTTATTAATCATAAGTATCAAGTTGCCAGCAAGGAAGAAGAGGAGATAAGTATGAAAAAATAGTGAATAAAAAATTAAAATTTATATGTACGGAAGAAATCTTAGATCTAGACCTAAATTTACAACAAAAAGAAATTCATAGATTCATATAAGCATTCAATACTTGACAAAACAATGCCATAAAATCAAAGATCTAAGCAAGATTTGAATGAAAAAAAAAGTTACGGGGTTTTTTAGGTTTATTGAATGTAGATCTTGAAATCTTGATAATAGAATATCAAGCGATATTTAGAGGAACTTATGCAAGGAATCGAGTCGTTTTTTGGTATAGATTCAAACCCCTAAAGATATTTGAAACTATTTCCTATGATAAACATGTTATTGATAACATTCAAACTCCCTACAGGTTCGATTCGACTATGGTATCAGGTCGTTGAAGAGGAAGAAGAAAAGAAAAATATGATATAATAGTGAAGATAAAAAATTTTAAAATTTATTTATAGATTCATGTAAACATTCAATACTTGGCTAAACTAAGCCATAAAATCAAGGATTTCACAAAGATTTGAAGGAAAAAGAAGAAGTTATGGGTTTTTTGGGTTTACTTAATATAGATCTTGAAATCTTGATCTTTGAGTACTCAAACAGTACTTGAAGAGTTTATGCAAAGAATCAAATCATTTTTTTGTGTAGATTTATGCTCCTAAAAAACTTGAAATTATTTCCAAGGATTTAAAGTGTTTTTTTTTTTGTTACATTCACACCCTTACTGGTTCGATTCGACTATGTATCAAGTTGCCATCAAGAAAGATGAAGAAAAGTGTAAAATAACAGTAAAGAATTATTTATAAAAAAAAATTTCAAACTATAAATTCATGTTGGAATTCAAAAGTTGACTAAACCATGCAATAAAATCAAATATCTATGCAAGTTTTGAAGGAAAAAATAAAAAGTTGCAGGCTTTTAGGTTTACCGAATGTTGATATTGAAACCTCAGTCTTCGAGTACTCAAGCAGTATTTAAAAGAATTTGTGCAGCAAATCGAATCTCTTTTTTGTATGTTCAAACCCATAACTAAGAAATTTGAAACCATTTCCATGGAATAAACTTGTTTTTTTATTACATTCAACCCTCTGCCGGTTTGGTTCAATTGTGTATCAGGACGCCAATGAGGAAAAAGAGAAGAAAAGTGTGAATTAAATAGTAATAAAAAAAATCAAAATTTATATGTTTTTACAACTAATTTGGATCTAGGCTTGGATTTACCCAAAAAAAAATAGTATTCAAAGCATGGATTCATGTTAGCATTCAATAATTGACTAAAGCATGCCATAAAATAAAAGATTTAAGCAATATTTGAAGGGGGAAAAAGAAGTTATTGATTTTTTAGGTTTATTGAATGTAGATATTGTATGACATCAAACAGAGTTGATTGGCGGACAAGAATCCATATAGCCGATCTCATTTAGTTGGGATAAGGTTTTGTTGTTGTTGTTGTTACATCGAATGTAGATATTGAAACCTTGATCTTGGAGTACTTAAGTAGTATTTAAATGAGTTTATGCAAGGAATCGAATCATTTTTTGGTGTAAATTCAAACCCCTAAAGAAATTTGAAACTATTTCCAAGGATTAAACGTATTCGTTATCACATTCAAACCCCTTATATAGGTTCGGTTTTACTGTGTATTAGGCTGCCAGTAAGAAAGAAAAGAAGAGAAGAAAGGTGTGAAATAAAAATCATATCGACCATTTTAATTGGGTTTGTATCTAACAGTGTCGGTTAGTATCGATGTATATTGAACCATATTGGTTTGATACAGAACCATTATGTGAGTGAGTAGCCCACATGCCACTCTGATCCATATTTAGTATCCCCTTAGGAGAGTTATGAACTTTAGAGGGACATATGACACCTTGATCATAGTCCATTCCTTGATGGGAGGAAATTGTGGATTTATAAATAACTGGAGGTAGGGTCCTGTGCATACTTACGCAATCTGAGAACTCCATTATGATTTCTATCTAGGAAAAAGTGAGTGCCCAAAAACCCTCTCCCTTTCTTCCTTTTTGATCACAGAGACAGTGTGGAAAGTAAAGCTTCGTACAAGAACTACATTGGTTGAACGGACAATAACTGGAATAGGTCACAATATTGTGTTAGGATCGGGAGACGCAAACAAACAAGAAGCACACGAAGAATTAACGTGGTTCAACACCCCATCGTGGGATGCCTACGTCCACCAGAGAAAAGATCGACTTTCTTCTATTCCCAAGAACAGTCTACAGAATTCTCTACCTGACAGGCCTATCTCATCTGTCAGCCTTACAGCGTTCCAGCTCTCCATTGTCAGAGGAGAATCATCTACAGCCTTTGTAGCCTTACCTAGGTTTTCCCACACAGAGACAATATATAGGAAAACCTAGAAACCCTAATCCCACCACAATTATAAGTTTAACCCCATACATGTAATAGACTCATACCCTAATACAAATACTATCCTTATAATTGTGTGGACCCCACAGAATACAAGACACCAACCCAATAAATCTCCACCTGGCTTGGATTCTGCAAACCACCTTGAAGAATATCCGTTGATGTTGATTCTATAAATCCGTCTCTGCCAAAACGCTACACCCAAACCAGCATAGCTCACACCCCGTTTGGGTGTCCCGTACAGCTCACCGCCGCACATTGTGAAGTGACTTCATCTCTCCCACTGCTGCAGCATCACCGAAAAGATCACCGTCACACACAGTCTTCCTACAACTCCAGTTGCACCTGGAACCCAAGCCTCTCACCACTGCACCTCCAATGCAGACCTTGAGAATCGACTCCTCATCCCAACCCTCTGCAACTCCAATTGCACCTGGAACCCAAGTCTCTCACCTCTACATCTCCACTGCAAACTTAGAGATCCGACTCCTTGTCCCAGTCGCCAGTACTCCTTTACCCCGCGGTGCAGCATAAACATCCGACCAGATCCGCCAAGCCATTGAAAACCATCGCTGCCACACCTGAGTCAAACTCTGCAAGTCTCGACTCCATGATCCCTACACATGCGATGATAGAAAGAATCATCTTCCCAACCTGAGATTCCCCTCCATCTCTTCTTGTCGGCACAAAACTACTATTTGAAGAAACAAAGAGATGCAGAAATTTCACCCAAAGAAACAAAGGCTGTTGTACGGAGCGAATAACTTGACTTAAAAAACTCTAATAAAAAATCTGACCGTACAGATTGACGAACTATGTGTCCTCTACCTGCTGTCCAAAAATCAGCCCAATCGGACCACGGATGACCTCCCGATCGTCTGCTTGATCACGGCTACGCAAATCACCTACGCCTAGAAAAACTGCTACTCTTTTTCTCTTCTTCTTTTGATGCTAAACCCTAATCCTAATTTTTTTTTCTTCTTCTTCTTCATACTTTCTACGTTCCTCTCCCCTTCCTCCTAGATCACTGACCGATCTATCAAACCTAGCTCTGATACCACTTGTTAGGATCGGGAGACGCAAACAAACAAGAAGCACACAAAGAATTAACGTGGTTCAGCACCCCATCGTGGGATGCCTACGTCCACCAGAGAAAAGATCGACTTTCTTCTATTCCCAAGAACAGTCTACAGAATTCTCTACCTGACAGGCCTATCTCATCTGTCAGCCTATCTCATCTGTCAGCCTTACAGCGTTCCAGCTCTCCACTGTCAGAGGAGAATCCTCTACAGCCTTTGTAACCTTACCTAGGTTTTCCCACACAAAGACAATATATAGGAAAACCTAGAAACCCTAATCCCACCACAATTATAAGTTTAACCATATATATGTAATAGACTCATACCTTAATATAAATACTATCCTTATAATTGTGTGGACCCCACAGAATACAAGACACCAACCCAACATATTGGAGGTATTTATTTTCCGCATTAATCTTCAGTAGAATGATGAAATCTTATATTATGGTATCAAAACGGGGTTTCAGCTGCCCATCCACCAAACAAATGCCTAAAGAATAAGAGCTAAAAGAAAAGTAAAATATTTTTTTATGGGGTTCGGTCGACCAACAGCGTGCAAGGAACCGCAAGCACATAGCAACCCGCAAGGTCTGCCACGTGCAGTCAGCTAACCCACTAGCATAAGAGGCCAGCTGCACCAGCACTGCCGGTTACACTAGCCGCAACAGGCCAGCCAGCCGCTGCCATGCGCAGCCAGCAGGCTGCTGAAACAGACCCACAAAGGTTGCTGTGGGAATTTTTTATGCCCTTTTCTCCTTTTTCGAAGTTCAATTCGATGTTATGGTGGTGACCGGCACCTTCGTTAGAGTTTTCTGCGGAGTACCAGATATCCATGATCGTCCCTACGCTGCTGCAACAGTTCGGTAGAGTATAAAAGAAACGATCACAAGGATGGCAATTTTTTGTAAATTCGATAATTAGTAAAGGGTTTTTTGGTAAAAAAAAAAATTTAGGGTTGCTAAGTGATTTCGGTTCAACCCAGTTAAAGAAATCAAACCGGATGCATAACCAAACCCGGTCTTTCAGGTTGAACCGAACTCGACTCAAACCCGTTTTTGAAACCCAGTGGCCAGAATTTTTTTTAGCTCTTTCGGGTCTGCCGAGACCCGCCCCGGGTAACCCCCACCAGGTTAACCTGAGAGTCGACCCTAGTAAGCTATCCGGGTTAAGCAAAGCCCACCCCGGATGACCCTTTTGGATTGATCCAAAACGGGAACCTGACCCGAATTTTACCCCAAACCTTTTCAACCAGCCACTTTAGCCTGGTTGAACTAGTTTGATTCGAATCGATCTGGTCTGACCCAAACCATTCAACCCGGATGTTATGTTATACAGTTGGTGACATTTAATAATTTTGAATTGTTTTTATTATATATCACCATATTAAAGTTATGAGCCAAACGTCATTGAAATAGTGACTATACCTTTTTAAGGCAGTGCGTTCTGTACGTCGCTAAATCTATAACACTTTTGCGACATTTAAAGTCTGAGCGTCACTGTATATAGATGTAAATAACAAAATGTATTAACTCACTATTTTAGTGACATTACAGAATGAAAGCCACAATATACATGTATACAGCGAGGTTATTTTATGTCAATGTTTTAGTGACAGTAACAAACGCCACTAAAAACGGTGCTGAAAATCAAGTAAAAACTTTTAGGTTTATAATTTCAAACTTTTAGATGTTTGTTTTAAGAGATGCCATAAATGAAAAATATGCCCTTACAATAAAGTTTGTGTTAAAATCAAGAAAATCAATTAGTTTTATTTTTAACACTTATAGGTGCTTATTTAAGGATGCCATAAAAGACTGAAATGCCCTTCTAGTGGTATTAGGCGTCATAAAATGACAATTTCTGCAATTGAACTGGATATCATCCCCATAAGGAAATGTCTATTTCTTTTCTGAAAATTGGAATAAGATGGGATGTGAAACTATAAGACAAAGGGAACCTTCTTATTATGCCTACAGGTGTGGAACAACTTTCTGAAATGCAGTGTAGTATTCTAATCTTATTAATATAGACTTAAACAGAAGTAAACTATAATCTTAACCCACATGTAATTTTGTAGGATATATTAGTCTGTTACTTAAGTTTGATGTCAATCAACTTTGTGTAAAGTTCACACATACTGAAATTGATTATCAGTTGAACCCACAGGTAGATTATAATAAATTTTAGTGTGTGACTAATTATTAACATGGGTTGATGTCAGTATAAAGTTGTACGGAAATAAATCTAAACTTCCTTATTGTTTGTTTACAATTTATAACCAGAATTCTCTCTCGATGCTTACTAGGGAAAATTACCCAGATTGGAAAGAAAAGGTGAATATAACTTTAGGGTGCATGGATTTGGATTTGGCGCTTTGTGAAAATCAGCCTGCTGCTCTCATGGACTCGAGTACGCCAACCCAAATCGCTCACTGTGAAAAGTAGAAATGATCTAATCAATTAAGCTTAATGATTGTCATGAATAACATTAATAAAAGCATCAAAAGTTCAATTCCTAAATGTAAAATTGTTCAAGAATACATGAAGGTAATTAACATTAGTTTGAAAGTGCTAACAAGGCATTAGGATGCACCTTATTAAAGCAGTTAAGCACCATGAGGTACAATTATGAAAGGCATACGTGAGCATATCATGCACATGAGGGACTTGACTTTTAAGCTAAAAATTTTGGATATTAATATACAAGAGAATTTATTAGTGACTTTCATATTAACTCTCTCCCAAAGGATTATGATACCTTTAAGGTATCCTATAACCATAGAAGGAAAAATGGACAGTTAATGAGTTACTGAACATGTGTGTACAAGAAGAAGAGAGAATTAAGGCAAACAATATAGAGAGTGCACATTTAACCAACAGTTCTAGTTACAAAGGGAAAAACAAGTCCTTCAAAAAGAAGAATAAGAGGAAAATAACAGTAAATAATGATGGTACTAAAGCTCCTTCCAGATGATTCTTCTACATAAAGAAAGGACATATGAAGGAGACTGCCCCAAGTACAAGAACTAGTTGGAAAAGAAAGGTAATTCCTTTTATTCTTTTGTATGTCATGAGTCTAATTTTTTTTATTCTCATTCAAATAACTAATGGATTAATTTTGGATCAACAATCCAGGTAGCCAATATCTTGCAGGGCTTTCTATAGACAAGACTTTCAAAAAAATAAAAATTAGATATATCCATTCAGGAAACCGGATGCAATCTCAAGTCGAAGCAGTTGGAGTCTATAGATTAATGCTGCAATCCAGATTTGTATTGGATTTAGGAGATGCCTTTTATGTTCCATTTTTTCTAAGAATCTGATTTTTGTTTCCAGATTGACACTTTTGGATTATGTTTTTAATTTTTCTAGTATAGTTTTAAAGATATTGAAGAACAATATAATAATTGGTATAGTTTCTTTAATTAATGATTTATTTTTCTTAAATCTAGATCCAATAAATGAAAGTAATTTACTTTTTGTAAACAATATTGGTTTAAAGAAAATGAATGTGGATAAGAATCTCTCAGCTGTAGCATCTTAGATTAGGTCATATATCCAGTGACAAATCAAAAGATTAGTAAATGATGGAATCCTTGAGACTCTTGATTTTATTGACCTAGGTTCTTGTGTGGACTACATTAAGGGGAAGCAGACCAACTTAACCAATAAAGGTTCCAAAAGGGCAACTGAGAATTTAAAAATCATACATATAGATATTTGTGAACCTTTTCCCACTCCCTACATGAATGGCCAGAGATACTTTATTTTCTTCATTGAAGACCACTCAAGATTCATGTATCTCTATCTTCTAGTTCATAAATATGAGGCATTAGAAGCCTTTAAGAACTTCAAGACAGAAGTAAGGAAACACTGAAAAAGTTATCAAGATCATGAGATCAGATAGAGGTGGGAATACTATGGTAGAACCACAAAATATGGTTAAAGACCTGGCCCGTTTGTACGGTATCTTCAAGAGCAAGGTATTGTACCGTAATATACCATGCCTGGATCTCCAGATCAAAATGGCGTTGTTGAAAGAAGGAACCGTACACTTATGGACATGGTCAGGTGTATGATTATAACTCTAGTCTACCTCTAAAATTATGGAGTGAAGTTCTTAAGACAGCGTATATATCTTGAACATGGTACCATCCAAGTCAGTTCCCAAAACTCCTTTTAAGTTGTAGAATGGATGGAAACCTAGTTTGAAGCATACTCGCATAATGAGCTGTTGAGCCAAAATAAGAGTCTACAATCCACCACCCTAAAATAGTCAGTGGATATTACATTGGCTATTCTGAATGATCTAAGGGTTATAATTATTATTGTCCCTCATATAGTCTTACCATTGTAGAGTCTAATGTTGCCAAATTTATAAAGGATGATTACAACAATGGGAGTATACAAGGTCGAAACATTGAGTTCAATAAACAAGATGTCTCGATAATTCCTTCTACATCTACAAGTCAGGGTTTTATCCCTTTACTAGTGGGACCAGTGGTTCATGAACAACCACCACCACTTCATGATGAATTATTACACCAAGATACACCACATCAGGAACCAATTGTCTCTAAACCTATGGTCTAGAATCTGAAACCAATCTTGAGCCACAAGTTTTAAGAAGATCCTTGAGAAAGAGAAAATTGATAATCCCTTTAGATTATTATGTGTATCTCCAAGATTGTAAAACTTACATTAGAATAAGTGATGATCTGATATCATTTTCATAGGCTATGGATTCTATAGATTTCACTTTATGGCATGATGCCATGAAGGATGAAATAGAATCTATGTCAAAGAATCAATTATGGAAACTTGTAAAATTACCTAAGGGCACCACCGCTGTGAGGTATAAGTGGGTTTTCAAGACTAAAAGAGACCCACGTGACAATATCAAAAGATACAAGGCCCAACTCATGGCAAAAGGTTATAATTAGAAAGCTAACATTGATTATAAAGAAACCTTTTCTCCCATATTTAGAAAAGATTATTTGAGGATCATCATCGCATTAGTGGCTCACTATGATTTTGAGCTGCACCAGATGGATATCAAGATGGTATTTTTGAATGATGATCCAATTGAAGAGGTATACATGGATCAACTTGAAGATTTTACTTCGAATAAAGGAGATCATCTAGTACGCAAGCTTAAGAGATCCATATATAAATTGAAACAAGCTTCCCAATAAGTGGTATTTAAAATCCGATAACACAATTGTTTCCTACGATTTTGTAGAGAATTGAGATTATCAATGCATTTACTTAAAGATTAAGGGAACTAGTCTCACCATACTAGTGTTATATATGGATGACATTCTTATAGCTAGCAATGATCTAAGGATGTTACACAAAACTAAACATTTTTGTACCCTAAACTTTAACATGAAGGATATGAGTGAAGCTTTCAATGTCTTAGGCATAGAGATTCACAAGAACATGTCTCTTAAGACCTTAATACCGTCCCAAAAGGGTTACATTGATAAAGTTTTGAAACGTTCAAGATGAAGCAATGTTCGTCAATTGTAGCACCTCTTGTCAAAGGCAACAGATCTAGTCTGAAGTAATGTCCGAAGACCAATTTAGAATAGCAGGTAATGCAAAATAGCCCTTATGCATTAATAGTATGTAATTTGATGTATGCTCAGGTCTATACCAGACTTGACATCTTATTTGCAGTGGGAGTATTAGGTAGGTTCCAAAAAAAAACCCTGGTTTATCACATTGGACAACAGTAAAGAAAGTACTGAGGTACCTACATGACACCAAGGATTACATGCTCACATATAAGTATGTTGATGATTTGGAGTTAATTGACTACTTAGATTTAAATTATGCTAGATGTGAAGATATGAGGTAGTCTACTTCAGGTTTCATTTTTATGTTAGTTAGAGGAGCAGTGTCTTGGCGCAGCATAAAGTAACCTAAGACAGCATCTTCTACTATCGAAGGTGAAGTGGTGGTATGCTATGAAGCAGTTTCTCAAGCATCATGGTAAAGGTAGGTTATCACAGTTTTGAAGGTTGTCACATTTATTGAAAAATCTATAAAAATTTACTATGACAATACTATAGTAGTACAGTTCTCTAACAATACATGCTCTGTGAGTCATTGTCGACACATTGAAATAAAGTACTTTATTGTTAAACAAGACATTTGAGATTGTCGTGTTCAAATAGAGCATATCGACACTAATGATATGATAGCAGATCCCTTCACCAAAAGCCTTCTACCCAAGGTGTATGTAGCTCACGTGGGATGTATGGGACTGTAAGTCATTAATTGGTTAAATATTTTATTTATGATTTATGACATTGCAATGTAAAGTTTGATGATTTCAATATAAAATTATTTTCTGTCATTTATTTTGTTATATATATAAAGTTTGTAATGACAAATGCCTATAAGTTTCAAGGCAAAAAAGTTAACCCTTGAATCGATTGTTGAATTATTTCTATAAAGTGAGGTTTTCTCGATTGAAGTTCATTTTAAAATGAACAATCCATTGTAATATATGGAAGGAAGTGTTCTTATTATATGGACATGTACCGCCATGATTCATGGGTTGGGGTTTTATTATGAACATAAAGAACAAGTCTGTAAGGAATGATCCGAAAGTTGACGAATGGTCATACATCAGGTTATAACTCTAAAATGACTTGCCATGTGGTAATATGGACCAAGTGGAGAATGTGAGTGAGTGACCCATATGCCACTCTGATCCATAGTTAGTATCCCCCTTAGGAGAGTTATGAGCGTCAGATCTAAGGGACATGTGGCACCCTGATCACCGTCCATTCCTTGATAGGAGAAAGCAGTGGATCTATAAATAATTGAAGGTAGGGTATTGTGTATACTTACACAATCTGAGAATTTCATCACATTTTCTATCTGAAAAAAAGTGAGTGCACGAAAACCCTCTCCCTTTCTTCCCTTTTGATCATAAGGACAAACGTAAAAAGCAAAACTTTGTATGAGGACTACATCGGTTGGACGGACAATGGCCAAAATAGGTCATAATGCTGGAGGTATTTATTTTTTACATTAACCTTCAATAGAATGATGAAATCTTATACATTACAGTTCTATTTTTTTTAAAAACAAATAATTCTATTTAATAATACAATTTTTCTATATCGAGCATATCATGGTATATTCGCCTTATCGACGCGTATCAACGCTTATCGGTGTGTATTGATTGATACACATGGATATGATACATGTTTTAAGAAAAAGGATGTGTATCGCATATTTATCATGTCGAGACATGTCGATACCGATACCATCGCCCGATATGGGCGTATCATATCAATACTTGAATCCATGACTCATAACGTATTGTAATGTAAACACTAGTACAGATAAATTATATAAAGCCAAAAACATAGTCGTAATGTATTGTACCGTACATGCTTGCACAAATTGGTTATATAAAGTTGAAAACGTAGTATTATAAGTACACTTTGCACAAATAGGTTATATAAAAGCCAAAAACGTAATCATAAACGCTTGTACATTTAATTTCTTTAATGTGATAGGTTATATAAAAACTAAAACATAATTATAATTGTTACGGTTGGAAATCGTCCGTCGATCCGCGCTCTGAGTTACCTGCAACCAAAGAGATGAGACAAAGGAGTAGGGCGCCTAAGCCCCAGGTACACTCCGATGCCTAAGTCAGATTCCCAATGTAAGCAGTCAAGAGATAGTGGAAAGCTATCTCGAGATAGCGGAAAGCTATCTCCAGTTTAGAGAATGTGGGACGATGAAAGAGTTTGAGCGTGCGAGAATGAGAGAGATACTATGAACTAGCAATTTGTGCGTGCGTAAGAGATTACCTTGAGGGGTTGCCCTCTACTTATAGATTGGGAAGAAGCATGGAGGTACCAGGTCTCAGGGAAGTAGATCGCCAATAGGATTGCCATGTGTCGCCTTGAGGGGCACCTGGGTGGTAGACTCCGAGTAGGAGTAGGAGACCTTAGCCAAGGAAGCTAGGTCGGTCAGCTCTGGGACTGACACATGTCAATGTGTGAGTAATCACGGACCGTGATAGTCGGCGTCGTATCAGACTGGGAGAAGGACTCCTCGGAGGTAGCATAATCACACTAGGACTCTGACCACCGACAGGGAAACGTAGCCGGGTAGGACTATGACTCCGAGCGCTACCGTAGATAATAGCAACCAGACGGCGTAAGGCGTATGCGGCATGCCGGGCGCATGAGAGGCCGATGGCAAGGTACCGAACGCCCCATAAGCCGAGTGTGAGACACCCCGAGCGGTCGGCTCCGAAGGTGAGGCTTGACACGTGTAAGATTTTAAATGGATGAGATTTTTCCCACATAACAGATGCCCCTTGCGCTGTCGGATACAACGAATTCAATAGTGCAACAAGACTAAACAGTGTGGGAGAACCTGCGCAAGCAGACAGCCGAAGCTACAAAGGGGGATCGGCCGGCGAACGAACCGGCGAGTGCACCTCCTCGCAAGGAGCCGAGGGTGACGGCCAAGGCAAAGGGCAAGGGGCCCATGCCAGAGGAGCCGCCAAAGAAGAAGATAAAGTCGGCCGCGGAACTCCCGGCCGATATATACAAGATGAGGCCGGCGCCTAGGCTCGGCCGCCAGGATGAAACAGGGGCGGAGGCTGCGACGAAGGAAGTCCAGCCTCGCCAAGGGGCTATGAAGGAAGCCCAGCCCCGCGAAGTAGCCATGACAAAACTGGTTTCGGCCGACCCTGGCGCGGCGGCGACCATGGCGAAGAAGACCGCTCAAGGTCCCAAGGTGGTCGATTTGACCGAAGCCATCGGCGCCTCCAAGGGGGAGGCCGAGCCTGCTCCCCAAGAGGAGCGACAAGCCGAAGGCGACCGCATTTTCACCTGCCCTCGGACTGAATTCGACGGACTCGGTCTTTAAGAGCTCGAGGACAGCGAGTATCATCATCACAGAGGGACGCCTCTTGGAGGACATAGCATTTACGTCTGGCTTGTCGAACGAAGACGCCTTCAGGAGAGCGTTCGTCGCATGCTCCCAGGTTATGTTAGGAACTCCCTACTCTTCTCTTTTTATTTATGTTTGTCATTTTCTGACAGTGTTCCCTTTTGTGCAGATGAGCAATCTTCTAGCCGAGGTCAGCGAGCGGGCTGCCCGGGCCTTCCTCAACCTGGAGGAGAAGGAGGTCTTGGAGATCTCTCTGCGCGAGGCTCTGAAGGACACCGAGGAGAACTTAACCAATAAATCCTCGGAGTTTAAGGGCCTCATTGCAGAAAAGGTCGCCCTCCAGGCATCGCTGGACAAAGCCGAGGCCGCCCTCGACGAAGAGCACAAGAGAGTGCATTCGTCCGAGGAAAAACTTCGGTCATCCGAGGACACGCGGCGCAAGACTGAGGAAGATCTGCAGGCTGCGGAGAAGGCAAAGCTGGTCTTGGAGGAGAGGCTCGGAAGTCTGAGGACGAAATCAGGTCTGCAAGGAGGCTCTGGCCAAGGCCAAAGAGGCGCACCAAGAGGCCCTAGGTCGGGCCGTGATCGAGTACCAGTCGTCTCCTCAGTACGAGGAGGACGTGGAGGAGGCCGCCTGTGGGTTTTTCCTGAGGATGTCAAGTACCTGAAGGGACAGCTCGTGGCAAAGGGGGTTGACTTCAACTGGTCGGAGATCCCGATCATGGCCGAGGTGCCTGAGGATGAGCCTGCGGTAACTGAGGCTCCGATTGTGGCCGAGGTTGATCAAGTGGAGCCGACGGGCTCTACTGAACCTGACCGTATGTAGGAGGATGACTTTCCTCCGTACGAGGTGCCCCAGACGCCAATCATGGCTGCCAGACCTTCCTCTGCCTACCGAGGATCCTGTACACCCGGCCGTCGACGAGAACTGGCATTGAGGACCTCCTATCTTTGTACATTTTTTTATACATATTGTAACTATACGACTGCCCTTCTTGGGCCAATATTAATAAAACATTTATTCTTTCCATCTTCTGCTTTCTTTCTTCTCGTATTTTGTTATTAGTTTAACCCTCTGGAATTCTGACAATACTTAAGTAGTAATAACTGAAAATGGCCAAGGCGTTGCTGACTGCCTTACCCCGGAAGTGTGGTCTGCTCGGCACTCTGATAGGCCGAGAACAATTAAGTAGTAATGCTGAGTGCGAACAATGTTGAGTGTAGCTCAGTCTGAGCGAAGGTTCCTCAAAATGACTGTCATTAGCATGATCGGATGTATCTCCGAGTAGCTGGATGTTTGAGGACCGTGGCCGGACTACCGAGGTCTGCTTGTGAATTGGTGTAGGTATAATCAAGTAGGCTCTGCGTGTTATCGAGGTCTACTTGTGAACCGTGATAGGCAGATATCGGTATGATCTTCATGCTAGGTACGAGTATGGTCTGTATGCTAACGTGGTCTGCTTGTGGACCGCGGTAGGCAAATACGAGTATAAGCTTCATGCTACCGAGGTCTGCTTGTGGACCGTGGTAGGAAGATATGCGTATGGTCTGCGTGCTACCGAGGTCTGCTTGTGGACCGCAGTACGTAGATACGAGTATGGTTTCATGCTACCTTGGTCTGCTTGTGGACCGCGGTAGAAAGATACGAGTATGATCTTCATGCTACCTTGGTCTGCTTGTGGACCGCGGTAGAAAGATACGAGTATGATCTTCATGCTACCTTGGTCTGCTTGTGGACTGCGGTAGGAAGATACGAGTATGGTCTTCATGCTACCTTGATCTGCTTGTGGACCACGGTAGGAAGATACGAGTATGGTCTTCATGCTACCTTGGTCTTCTTGTGGACCGCGGTATGAAGATACGAGTATGGTCTTCATGCTACCTTGGTCTGCTTGTGGACCGTGGTAGGAAGATATGAGTATGATCTGTATGCTACCGAGGTCTACTTGTAAACCGCGGTAGGCAGATATGCCGAGGGCGATGTTTGACCTATGCCTGGTTGAGATCGGCTGGACCGGAAGGAACAGCTATGAAAGACAATTGCTGTGAGTTGACAACTATATCTATGCTGCTTTGTATTAAAAGAAACTAAGCGGATGCCCTCAGGGGGTCCGGTATACAACTGAGACTAAAAACTTGCTGTGAGTTGACTGAACTATATTCTGTAATGAACGGAGAATAAAAACTTGATAATATTTCCGCAGGTTGGTGGCATGCCATGTCCTCGGAATTTCCTCCCGCCGAGGGTGGTTAGCTAATACGAGCCCGGTCTGTCATGTCCGGAGTACGCGGTAGGGTCCTTCCCTTTGTTCATCAGGCAGCGGGGAGCCGGCCGGGAATGTCTTCTCTGGTTGATCGTCCGCGATCAGAATTTGTATGGAGTTCCTCCACACGCTCTCTTGTACGCGGAGAGGTGTTTCCGACCGCTGGTCCTCTTATGATGGGGAGGACTGACTCACCCTCTCCTTGGGGTCCCTTGGTGATGGCATAGACTCCATTGTCACCAGGGATGCACAAGCCCATTGCTGTGCGCGGTCGGTCTTTGGGCTGTGGACTGCCCGCGAACCTTCGCTTGACTTTTCTTCTCTTTGAAGACGGATGAGACTTTTTTCTTCTTCTTCCTCGGCTTTCTGGTTCCAACAAGGACGAGATGGACTCGGACTGAGTGTGCTGTCGGCTTCGAAGCCTTTCTTTTACCGACACCCTTTCTTTTCCAACTCTATATGAGCTTTCGATCGACCCAAACTGGATGGCGCCAACCCATTGTCTGGGGGTAGCTAGTCCTCCATCAGGGTCTCTGTCGTCCCTCCGAGCGGCGTTTTGATCATCATCAGCATCCGCTCGAAAATCATTGGGTTGAGGGTTCCTCGGAGGTGGAGGTGGTAATCCCTGGTCCCTCCGAGCGGGAGCCAGCGCTCGGTCGATGTTTCGAACAAAATTGTCGTAGTATCCTCGTCGGATGAGGTCCTCAATCTCTCCTTTGAGGTACTTGCACTCCTCCGTTTCGTGGCTGTAGTCGCGATGGAAACGACAATATCGGAACCGATCTTTATTCCTCCCGTCGCCGAGGATTTTTAGCGGTGATCGAAGGTTCCGATCATTCTTGATCACTTCGAGAATCTCCGTCATCGAAGTGTTGAGCGGAGTATAATACTCGAAGGTCTTGTAGGGATGCGCGTAGGTTTGATCCTTACCGGACTTCTGCTTCTTTGGGTCAACAGAGTTTGGTGCCTGGTCAGCCGTCTCAGACCTCTTCTTGTCTGCAGGCTTGGGATCGGCCTTTAAGTTGTTGACCGTGTTATTTTTCTGGGCCTTTGTCGTCTCGTCAGCTGCGGCGTACTTCTCACACCTGGCCAGCAGGTCATCCAGATTCTTGGGCGGCTTTTTGGCAAGGGACCAACAAAGCTGCCCATCGGTGACCCCGGCCTGCAGGCTGGACATGTGCACTGCAGGCTCAACATCCTTGATTTCCAGCACTTTAGCATTGAAGCACTTGATAAAGTCCCTCAAGGACTCGTCTTTTTGCTGTTTCACAGTAGACAGGTGATAAGATGTCTTCTTGCGCACTCGGTTGGCTTGGAAGTGCATCAAGAATTTGTTCGACAGCTGTTCGAATGATGTAATACTCTTTGGGGGAAGGTTGTTGAACCAAGTACGAGCGGCGCCCCTGAGCGTTGAAGGAAACGCCGTATAGATGAGGCTGTCGCTCAGATGATAGAATAGCGTCGTAGATACGAACACATCCAGATGTTGCTCGGGGTCGGTACTCCCATGGTACTAGTCCAGGACCGACATTTTGAAGTTTTCAAGAGGGGGTACCGTCATGATCTCGTCCGAGAGCGTCGTGATTGCAGTATAGGCCATCCTCGACGGAGCTACCCGGTTCTACTCCACTTGCTGAAGCTGAGTGGTTAGTTCCAGTAAACGCCGCTCCACCTCGAACTGAGGCGTATCCGGAGGTGGCGCAACCATTCCCGGTGTCTCTACATTAACCCGCTCCTGGCGGAGGGTATCGAGGAAGGACCTCGCGCCTCTCACCGGAGGTGGCGGTGCTGGCTCCAGGTGTTGATTTTCCAGGGGATGCCGAGCGGCTAACCCGGCGACACTCCGTCCATGCGCTTGATCTCCCATGGGGGGATTATTTGGCAAGGTGCTGGTAGAAGCCGTCCTCGTCGACCGCGGATGGGCCGCTGGCGGAACTTTAGGAGGCGGATTCGACGCCGGATGGGGATTTTCTCCTCCTGCTGCCGAACCGCTTGCTCGGGCACCCCTCAAGACTCTTGCTAGCTATTCGATTTGTTGCCTCAGCTCGTCAAACTGCTGACGAGTAACATACTGAGGGGGTGGTGGTGGTGTCGCCGTCGGCGTATGACTAGGCGCCGGCGCTGGTACCGGCGGTGGTATTGGTGCTGGTGTAGGCGTCGGCTCGCGGTTCGTCCCAGTCGTGCTTCTGTTGCTGCCTACTTGAACATGCACCGACGGCTCCGAAGGGGCATGGGATGCTTGTGCTCGAGTTCTTCTGTGAGCCATTGAAACCAGAGCGCTCGCGCGCTAATCTTCAAACTCAGTCAAAAGAGGCCCCACGGTGGGCGCCAAACTGTTACAGTTGGAAATCACCCGTCGATCCGCGCTCTGAGTTACCTACAACCACAGAGATGAGACAAAGGAGTGGGGCGCCTATGCCCCAGGTACACTCCGATGCCTAAGTCAGATTCCCAATGTAAGCAGTCAAGAGATAGCGGAAAGCTATCTCCAGTTTAGAGAATGTGGGACGATGAAAGAGTTTGAGCGTGCGAGAATGAGAGAGATACTATGAACTAGCAATTTGTGCGTGCGTAAGAGATTACCTTGAGGGGTTGCCCTCTACTTATAGATTGGGAAGAAGCATGGATTATAGATTGGGAAGAAGCATGGAGGTACCAGGTCTCAGGGAAGTAGATCGCCAATAGGATTGCCACGTGTCGCCCTGAGGGACACCTGGGTGGTAAACTCCGAGTAGGAGTAGGAGACCTTAGCCAAGGAAGCTAGCTCGGTCAGCTCTGTACTGACACATGTCAATGTGTGAGTAATCACGGACCGTGATAGTCGGCGTCATATCAGACTGGGAGAAGGACTCCTCGGAGGTAGCATAATCACACTAGGACTCTGACCACTGACAGGGAAACTTAGCTGGGTAAGACTATGACTCCGAGCGCTACCGTAGATAATAGCAACCAGACGGCGTAAGGCGTATGCGGCATGTCGGGCGCATGAGAGGCTCGATGGCAAGGTACCGAACGCCCCATAAGCCGAGTGTGAGACACCCCGAGCGGTCAGCTCCGAAGGTGAGGCTTGACACGTGTAAGATTTTAAATGGATGAGATTTTTCCCACATAACAATAATGTATTATAATGTACAAGTTTGCACATTTAATTGCTTTAATACGATAAGTTATATAGAAGTTAAAATTAGGTAATACATTTATAAGAGGTGAGAGAAAATTTCAAGAAAAAAAATCATTCATTAACTTTCTTTTTTTTCTAATTTTGTTACAAAGGAAAGAGAGAAATGGATCACATCTAACAATCAAGGAGTGCTCCATATTGGTATCATTTCTTAGATAATCAGCATATATATGTTGTTTGAATAGAATCTAGTGTTTACCTCGCAACTTTTGTGGACTAATCGCCCTCTCCATAATGCTTTGGCATAATCCCTCAAGTCTTTCCCTAGGCATGGTTAGGGGGCCATACTCTCTTTGTTTAAAGAAATAAGCTTCTGCCATCATTATACCTTAAAGTTTTGGAATAATGGTAAATGTTTGTTCCGAACAATTGGTATCAGAACAAAATCACGAGTCAAGTTACTTAGCTGACATTGAGGGGGAGATTATTGAATAAAAGGTCTGCATCTACCTTGCTACTCTTGTGGACCAACCGCTCTACCTATGGTGCTTTGGCAGAATTGTGAGTGGGTGGCCCACATGCCACCTCACCCATTCATTTAGTATCCCCTTTAGAAGAGTTATCAGTGTCAGATCTAAGGGACACGTGGCACCCCTCCAGTCACACACTACGGGTTTGTCAAATTTATTTTCGCATATTGACATGCATGTAGATCTGTTGTGGATTTTCTTATGTTTGGTATCAGAGCAATGTTCCCACCTCCTGTCCACCATGATCGAGATGCTATGGAATACAAAAGAAGGAGAAAAAAAAGGTGTTATGGTCGGCCACAGCAGGCCAGCCTTAGCCAGCAGTTTTATGCACCAGTTGCAGGCTACCCGCAAGGGCAACTACAGCAGCCGTGCAAGCCTACTGGCAACAGCCAGCCCACAGGCCAACAAGCACCGGCTGCAAGCCTACAGGCAATAGGTGCACCAGCATGGCTGCAGGCCTACAGGCTAACAGGCCAACAGGCATGCAACTGTAAGCCAACAGACTAGCAGATATCGTCGGCTACTCTAGCTGTAGCAGGTCAGCCAACAAGGGTTAGCTTACCATGTGTTATAGGCCAGCCCACTGTGGCAGCAGTAGGCTAGCTTGAGAGTACAAGCAGCGCTCTGTTTCTGGTGGTATCCATCAGTGCTGGGGGCATTGCCGAATCAATTTCCAGACGCTACGATTAGTCTTTTTAAAATCAATCCGTAACGTATACTGAGGTGTGTCTACAGTTTTTGTTTAAGGGCATGTCCTTGAAAATTGGGTTTAAAACGATGGTATTAATGATCATTTAAGACCACTTTAAAGCTGTTTTGAAAATATAATGCATGTGTGTGGTTTAATGGTCATTTAAGACCATTTAAGTTGGTTGGTTATATTGACGTTTAAATAATGAATAATGGGATAAATGGACAATAAGACCATTAAAGTTGTTTTGACTTTTGAATATCCAATTATGGTTATTAAAAGCTCATTAATTTTTTTTTTATGTTAAGGGCCTTTTTGGTATTTAAAATCACTTCATATATATTTATAATCAATCACACAACACGTAAATATAACATGGTTCACCAACACGATATGTGATGTCTAATCTATGAGTAATTTCTTAATCAGGGTTTCGTATTACACCTAATACACTCATCAACTTTTCAGTTGCTCCTACAACCCAGGTGTTACAACACTTACCTCAATCCAAACTCTAATCTAGACTAGGGCTACAACCCTTAATCCTAAAAAACCCCAACTTGATAGGTTACAATGTATGTGTAAATAAAATTACAAGTCAATCCCATATAGCATTCAACCTTAAATTATGGTTCAAAGAAATCTAGGTTGTAAAGTAAATGGACTTGTATGAGTGATTACCTTCCCAGTGTGATTACAACAAAAATGGTGTTCATCACTTGATCTTTCCAAACTCCTCAGTAATGATGGATATGCATCTTTAAGCATACATTAATGGTGGCAAGCTTCCAACATCTATCAAGCATACAAAATCACGCCAATGTAGCAATGAGTTTTAATTCTATCTTTTCAAAGCTTCAAATAGCCATCAATGATAAAGAGAGATAAGTGGAGATTATTTTTCTCACTCAAAGAGAACCCTAACTCTTTTTTCTTCAAAAACCCACAACTACTCTCACCAAAAATGTTCTCCCTTGTTGCACAAAGATAGATTTCAAAAATGGAGAACATAATAACTTGAATGGACTGATTTGGACATCGGATGACTGAAATATGGCCATTCAAAGATCGACCAATGAAAAAAATTCAAAATAAAATCTTTTGACAGCATACTGTGTATTCACGGCCACGGAATCGACGCCCCGCTAACACGTCAAAAGAGTTGTCGAGTTCCACTGGTTGTGGAGAGAATCTTCTATAAAATCTGTCAAATTGATGAGAAAAAGGTGAGATTAACTTCCAGCTGTAGGATTTGCCAAATCGCGACAAGTGCGATCAGAGTTAATTGGATCTGTAAGATTAGGATCATCTATGCTGCCGCACCATAGACACACAACACTGAAGAAAATAGAATCTTCAGTACATCCATAAGCATTATAATTCCATGCATTCGGCCAATGAGATTTATCGCGGGAGCATCCATCGAGAAGCACCCTAGCCCTCACTTTTTTTAGCCGACAAATTTGAATCTTTGTTGTGTGGCTCATCTGAAGCCATCCAATCGGCCTCTAACTTCATTTGGATGCCAAAAATACCCTTGTAAACCCTTACAAAGACCTCTGTAACCGATTAATTTTGCGCAAAGTCATTCACAGTGGATTTATACCCGAGAGATGCCTCTCTCCTGGTACTGTGCCAAACACATGGTGACACACTTAACACTTAGCCAATTTTTCAGTCGCGGGCCTACTGTTTACGGCTGTGGCCCTTGCAGTAATGCCTTGGCATGGGGCTTGTCTTGACTGGCTGCTGGCTAATGGCCATAGGCCATGCCCAAGGCTGCTAGGGCAGGCTTGTTGCTGCCTGGTGGCATGCGCGCGGCCATGCCTTGTGGCATGTGCATGCTGCTAGGTGGCCTTGCTACCCTACGGCTGGATGCACATGCTGTGCTACTGTGGCATGGCCTGGGTTGCCTGGCGGCATGGCTATTCCACCTCAATGACTCTGCCACCTCAGTAATTTCTCTCTCCCCTTTCTCTCTCTTTATTTTCTCTCTCCTTAAATTCTTTCACCACATCATACATATTTTTCACATCATCAATGAGACCCACATGTAGTTCACATCAGCAGTGGGATTCATCCATTTTTTCTCTCCTCTACATCATTGTAAAAGTGTCCTAAACACTACCATGACATCATATATCTCTACCATCTATCCAGAGCTGCTCAGAACCATTACCAACAATGATAACATACTTACCAAGGTTCCAACAAACCTATTCCTCACTTTTACGATGGTGTTCACTCAGTCATAGTAAGAGCACTTAAGCGAACAGGGACTCATCCCATCAGGAAGAACCATCAAAAACACTACAACAACCCGTCCTACGGGCTTTAACCCAGTACCTCCTCTGATGCTAGTAGTAGCAGAAGCAGGTATGCAATATGCCACTCAAGAGCAACTTCATGTGTAAGACCCTCATTCTACTAACCCGGTCTAATCGTGTCATGCCAGGTCTTCCCGTCATAACCGACTCAAGCGAACCAACCGGATGAGAAAAACCACAAAGCTAGATTAACAGACCAGTAGATTATAGGTTGTCTGATCGAGGGTTTTAGATTGTTCGTTCCTCATGTTTTGGGACTGGTGAGTCGACGTATCAAGCCCAACTTTGACTCTTAGATCAGGAAAGTTTCCTAATTTAGAGAGGTCGCTCCCCTAATTGAGAGAGGACTCTATATGGTGATTTTCTTTCTATATAGAGGACGTCCCTCAACTCTCTCTCACTATTTTTACTCATTCTCAAACCCTAGAATTGAGAAAAAGAGAGGAGAAGAAGGAGAAGAAGACTTAGAGAGGAAAAAAGCTTAGAGAAAAGAGAAGAGGTTCGGTAGAAAGAGAAAATTACTGTTGGAATTTCAATCTACAGCAGCAAAGATCAACGGTAAGTCCCTTTATCTCTGTAGAAGGCTAGTCTAGGTTAGGTTGTGAGATTCCAGAGTGTTAGAACAGATCCAATACCGTAATTCTGATTCAAAGGATTGCTACATAAATATACATTAATGTTAGATGCTAGAGTTCTTTGAAGGGTTAATCTTAAGGAAAATAAAGGCCATAGAATGACCCTAGGATGGATCCCATTGTTGAGCTGAAGAATTGACTCAGAAGGAGTTCAAACTGAAACACAAAACCTGGGAGATGACTTAGGAGTTGTCCGGTCCCTTGACCGGTCAACTACATAGAAGACCGGTGAGGCGACCGATGGCTCTCAAAAATTTTATAGGGTTTTATCTGGTGGACTCATCGATCAACCAATACAAGACCGATGACTCGACTGGACAGTGTCTGGAGCACATAAACAGGAGACCGGACCATGAATCCGAGTACCAAAACTCAATGGAATAAAACCCTAACCTAAGTTAATTAATTGTTTAGGTTTTTCACTAATATAAGATAGTTTTCAAGGCTTGGAAAGGGAACAAACATCACTCACAGGTGAAGGAACAAGACCTATACTAATTGGTTAATAACAAGCTACCTTTACTTTCTGTTAATTTGTTCTGATGCTATGATTGTATGATTGTTTGTGCATCTCACATGTCATCCAATAACTGCTATTCATGTTCATGTACATTTTATTATTATTTATATTCTATTATGATAATGATGATATGAATAGACATGTGATTGTGTGTGTGGTTGGTATATTGAATGGAGAGAGGTTGGAGCATTAAAAAATTCACCACACTAATATCTTCATATCATCGTTACCTTAGCAGAACTAGGACGTCATAGGGTATCAAGGGAGGTGATTACAGTGTGTGGCTGATATGTGAAATTAATTAGCACATTCTTGATCATATTTAGTTTAATTTTGTAATTTTTCTTGGACATTTAGTTTAATTTAATTAATGTTTTAAGTATTTTATTAATTTATTTAATTCTTAGTTATTTTTGGTTATTTGGTAGGTTTTTGAATTGGATAAAGACTAAATAAGAGGTTTCAAGACAGCTCAAAGCTTGGTGTTACATTCTTAAATGATTTGGAAGATAATTGACTAAAATTTGCCTTCAAATCAGCATTCTCCAACAAATTGGGTAAGTTGCAAGATTGTAAAAGACTGATTTTATGGGACTGTAAGCTCATAAATTAAGAAGAAGGAGAAAAGAAAAATACACAGAGCAAGAGGAGCTGTTCATAGAAGGGGCTACAAGGCACATTGGAGGTAGAGAGTTCGAGAGGGATGGAGCTAAAAGACTAGAGAGAAATCCTGGATTCAAGCTTCATCTATTCCCATTATGAGTTCTTCCCTTTTCTCTGTGATCCCTTTGTTTATGTTTTAGAATTGTCAATGATGAATTGCTAGATTTCTTATTCTAGGATTAGGATGGATTCATTGAAATTGTGTTGATTAAATCCTTAACTTTTGAATGATTATGTTTTATGCAATCTAGTATTTTTTTTACATGTGATTCATAGATCACTAATTGCATATCTCAAGGTATCAATTGAGGGGGCGAAAGCAGAAGATTGATATTAGTTCATAAAATATCAGTCATTGGTTGAGTATTTTCTTAGAAATAAGGGCTCATCATTGTGATCTTTATTTTAATTCTAATGAACGTAATGATTTTGTATTAGAATCCTGCAAACACGAAAGTAGATGAAGGATTAATACGGGCATAATTTGTTATTCTTGAAAGAGATAACAGAATATCTTAAGGAATTGATCATTGCATCAACAGAAATTTATTCAATAAGTCTGGTTTGGTTAAGCATAATTTAATTGAGGAAGTCCGAATCCTATCTTTGGTTTCATAATCTGCTTATTAATTATTAATATTGGTAATTCAGTTGTCTAAATAATAGAGAGAATTAATTAGGTTTGGTAATTGAACATTCTCCCTGTGGAAACGTTACTTCACTTATCATTATATTATTTGCACGACTCGTACACTTGCGGATTCGACAACAAGCAAATTGGCGTCGTTGCCGGGGAGTGGTGTTTTCAATATCAAAACAAACGATTCTCTTTATTAATTTGGATTGTATTATTTTATTTTATTATTTTTTTTGTTCTTAGTGTTTCTAGTTTAATAAGGTTGTCGGGTGAATTTGTTGGTAAATTTTAATCCAATTGTGTTCAATTTATTATTCAGCCAGAATTTTATTTATTTATTTATTTTTTTCTCTGGTTAACTGCTACAAATTGCCATAGTGCATGCCACGTACCTGTGAGCTAATTGAAGCATTTGATCCTAAGATAGAACGTACTTTACGGGCATTAAGAAAAGAGCGGAGGCCTAAGCAGAAACGAGCAATAGCCATGGTAGAAAATCAGAACAATCAGAATCAGAGGTTGCTACGGGACTATGCTATGCCAAGCACCAATGGCAACCAAACCAGCATAACTAGACCTGCAGTCAATGCAAACAACTTTGAGATCAAACCTGGTCTCATTCGGATGGTGCAAAGAAGAGCAGTTTGGGGGAGATATATATGAAGATCCCAACGCACATTTGGCCAACTTCTTGGAGATCTGTGATACAATTAAACTGAATGGGGTAAGTGAAGATGCATTTAGATTACGACTCTTTCCCTTCTCTTTGAAAGACAAGGCCAAAGGATGGTTGAATTCCAAGCCCCCCAACTCATTTACCACCTGGATTGCATTATCTCAGGCATTCCTAAATAAGTAATTTCCACCAGGTAAAACTGCCAAACTTAGAAATGATATCACTACTTTTGTGCAATATGATGGTGAGTCATTATATGAGGCTTGGAAAAGATTTAAGGAATTACAGAGACGGTGTCCACACCAAGGCCTTCCTGAATGGTTGATTGTGCAAACTTTTTATAATGGTTTGACACATTCAGTTAGAATCACCATAGACGCAGCTGCAGGAGGAGCTTTGATGGGTAAGTCAACCGAGGCAGCATATGAGTTGTTGGAAGAGATGATTTCTAATAATTATCAGTGGTCCAATGAACGAGGTCTGCCAAAGAAAGCTTCAGGTATGTATGAGATTGATGGCATTAACATGTTAAATGCCAAAGTTGATAACTTGGTGAAAATATTTGGTAAGTTGGGTAATGTGAATTATGTTACTAACCTTAACCCTGCTTTGAGTTGTGAATGGTGTGGAAGCGCACATATTAGTTCTGAGTGTTTGCAGGTTGAACAGGCACAGTTCGTGTCAAATATGAATAGACAGCAGCAACACCATCAACAGTTGAACAATCCTTACTCACAATCCTACAACCTAGGTTGGAGGAATCATCCTAATTTTTCCTGGAGAGACCAAGGCAATCAAGGTAGCAGCTCAAAGCCTTTCAATCCTCCAGGTTTCCAACCAAGATCTCAAGGAGTGGTCCAACAGCCTGAGACCAAACCAACATGGGAGTTGGCTATTGAAAAATTAGCCAATGTGACTTTAGAAAGAATTGAGAGGATGGAAACCAAAGTTGACCAGTTAACCACTTACAATCGCAACCTAGAAATTTAAATGGGCCAATTGACTAATTCTTTCAACTCAAGAGGACAAGGTAATTTTCCTAGCAAAACAGAGATTAATCCAAAGGAGCAATGCAAGGTAATTACCTTGAGAAGTGGTAAGCAACTCGGTCAGGTAAGTAAAGAAGTGGTAGCGAGTGATGGAGAAGAAGTGGCTCATAAAGAGGTAACCAAAGAGAATGAAATCGAAAAAATTGAGCATAATGAGACACAATCACAACCACCACCGGAAGTAAAACCTTATGTGCCTCCCATTCCTTTTCCTCAGAGACTTAAACAAAATAAAATTGATAAACAATTTGAAAAGTTTCTTGAAAAGTTTAAACAATTGCATATTAACATTCCTTTTGCAGATGCCTTAGCACAAATTCTTGCTTATGCAAAGTTTCTTAAGAAAATTATGTCAAATAAATGGAAATTGGAGGATTATGAGACTATTGCTTTAACTGAGGAATGCAGTGCAGTCATTCAAAATAAACTACCACCAAAGCTAAGAGATCCAGGGAGTTATTCAATTCCTTGCACTATTGGTGAAGTTGATTTTTCTAGAGCTTTATGTGATTTAGGTGCTAGTGTTTCATTAATGCCTCTATCTGTGTGTAGAAAACTTGAGTTGAAGGAGCTACAACCTATTACTATTTCTTTACAGCTAGCTGATCGATCAATAAAGTATCCATTAGATATTTTGGAAAATGTTTTGGTCAAGGTAAAAAAATTCATCATTCCTGTCGACTTCATTGTGTTAGAAATGGATGAAGATACCAAGATACCTATTATCTTGGGTCGGCCTTTCTTGGCCACAGCTGGGGCTGTCATAGATATTAAAAATGGTAGGTTGACATTTAAGGTTGGTGAGGAAGAGATATAATTTAACTTGTTTAAATCAAATAAATATCCTTCTTTTACTGATCATGTTTTTCAAGTTGACTCTATAGATCTAATCACTCAAGAAGTTTTTAAGCTTGAAAATCCTAAAGAACCTCTTAAAAAATGTTTAGTGAGTGTAGGAACGACAAATGATGAAAATTTAAAAGTTACAGAAGTGGAGTTACTGCAGTAGATTTTCCTCCCCCATGAAGTTCTAGCGATTACAAAAATTCCTCTGGCAAGGCAGGTCACTGAGGATTGTTTGATATGGGGAGCATCAAAATCTGGTGTTTTTTCAGTTAAGAGTGCCTATCACCTCTTGTCACATTTACATGCTCAACAAGTTTTTTTCTTTCTCTCAGTCTAACCCTCCATCGTGGGCTATGGTCCCCCTGTAGTGTGGAAAACCATTTGGTCGTGTAAAGTAGTGCCAAAGATCAAGCACTTTTTATGGTGTTGTTGTGCTCAGGCGATCCCTTCTTCTGAGGCTTTAATACGGCGACGTATTCAGGTTGATAATCTTTGTCCTAGGTGTGTTGGGCAGATGGAATCTTTGGATCACATTTTACTTTATTGTCCTTTTGCAAGGGCAGTGTGGCTGGGATCCCAACTGAGGCTTCTTATCCCAGCTGAAGGTTCCATGTGTTTTGTCCAATGGCTTTACCTTTTGTGTAGGCGACAGATTGCTTTATCTAAGCAAGTGAGTAAGTTATTTCTCTCCTTGGTGGCCTTTATTTGTTGGAGTCTTTGGCAATCTTGAAACGAATTGTATTTCGAAAACCAGGAATCTACTCCTCTAGAGGTTGTTCGTTTAGCAGAATGTCAGTTCGGTGAATATTGTCGAGCTCATGGGCTTGGCACTTTAATGGAGCCTTGCCCTGCTTTGGCTTCCAGGGTGACTATGCATTGGGTCCCACCAGAGCTGAGTCCTCTTAAAATTAATACTGACGCAGCTTTATCTATGGATTCTGCTCATAGTGCTATTGGATTGATATGCTGAGATTATCTGGGCCACCCAGTTTTTGCGGCGACTGATACTCCTTGTTTCTGGTCGGTGGAGATTGGCGAGGCTTTGGCGATTTGATCGGCATTGTGCATGGCTTTATCAAGGGGTTATACTACGCTCCAAATTGAATCTGATTGTTTGGCTATGGTTAATTATGTCAATGGTTCCCAAGAATGTTCTAATGTTTTTCTCTGGTCTATGATTGAAGATATTAAGGTCTCTATGGCTCAAAACAATTTGTTTTCTGTTGTTTTTGTACCCCGGTAGGGCAATTGGGTGGCTCATGAGTTGGTCCAAAAAGCGTTGGCTTGTCTTGGTTTGTATATTTGGGAGGGGTCTTCTACTTACTTGAACAACCTTTGTTTAAACTATAAATCTTATGGTAAATGAATAGAAGTATCTTTTACCAAAATATATATATAAATCGGGAAGTGGAAAGAGAAAGTGGAAAGAGAGAGAGAGAGGAAGATAAGATTATAAATATAAAAAAATAAAAAAAAAAAACAAAAACAAAAAAGGGTTAAAAGTTAAAAGCAACCAAACCGTGGCTAGGTAAGAAGCCAGCCACATGTCACGGACTTCTTCTTTGAAGAAGCTAACTTGCCCGTGCGGCACTCGTACAACCCTCCTATTCGTCACATAAGTCAGCCTACTCACTCAAGACTCCCTTGTTGCTAAGACTCTCAAGCCTTACTAGCACACAAAGAGAGAGAGAGAGAGAACAAGAGACACTTTTAGAAATGAAGCTTGGAATGCTTTGAGAATGCTCAACTCTTGTTATCTCAAATGAGGGTAGCCAACCCCTATTTGTACTTGGAGGCCTTACAAATCAATGGCTAGGATTTGTACATGTGTTATTAATCCAATGGTGTAAAGAATTGTCTAGAACTATCTCTAGAACTTTCTATAGTACTAGATGTTTCTCTACTACTCTCTAAATATCTAATCTCCTTTCTAGAGTCTTCTTCATTTCTATGCAAGTGTGGAAGACTCTAGTAAGTAGGACCTTCTAGTATGTAGGTATTGGGCTTCATAGTGGGCTGGCCCAATGGAATAGTTTTTTATGGTGGGGTAAGCCCACAAGTTTGTGACAATCCTCCCCCACCAATTCCTTCGTCGTCCTCGACGAGTCCTTAGCCATTTTGCTCATCATGGAATTGTCGGATTTGTTCCTCAAATTACCATAACTCCTCAGCTCGTTCCCATGATGCTTCTCGTTCAGGTAGTCCTTTCCACTTGATTAAGTACTCCTTCTGTATTGGGGCTCCCTCCTTGTTGGTGACACGTTTCGCTAGTATGCTCTCAACCTGCTTCTCTTATCTTGTCGGGTAAACTCGTTCTCAATTAGCTTATACTAGCCAACTCCTCTAACTTTAAGGAGGCAAGCTCAAATTTTCTACTCAAACCATCAACCACTTGGTTGATTCTCCCTGGCTGATACTCTAATACCATATCAAACTCGGCCAAGAAATCTTGCCAACGTGCTTGTTTAGGGCTGAGCTTCTTCTGGGACTGAAAGTAGCTTGTGGCAACATTGTCGGTCTTGACCACAAACTTTGAGCCCAATAGGTAGTGACGCCAAGTGCGGAGACAATGTACCACTGCAGTCATCTCCTTCTCCTGCACTGTGTAACGTCGCTCGGTCTTATTTAACTTACGGCTCTCGTAAGCTATGGGATGACCATCTTGCATTAACACTCCACCTATCGCAAAGTCAGATGCATCGGTCTGAACTTCGAATGGCTTTGTATGGTCAGGAAGGGCCATGACAGGTTCTTCAATTACCGCTTGCTTCAAGTCATCAAACGCCCTCTGACACCCGACCGTCCATCTCCACTCATGTTCTTTCTTTAACAAGTCTGTAAGTGGGGCTGCTCTTCCAGAGTATGACTTGATGAACCTTCGATAGTAGTTGATGAGGCCCAAGAATGATCTCAACTCAGCTACATTAGTGGGTTCCTCCCACTCCGTTATAGCCCGCACCTTCCCTTGGTCCATTCTCAATTTTCCATCCCCAATCCAGTGTCCAAGGAAGCACACCTCAGGTTGTGCAAAACTACACTTCTCCCTTTTCACATACAAGGTGTTTTCCCTTAAGACTTGAAAGACTCTCCTTAGATGAACAATGTGTTTTTCCAGTGTCTTACTGTAGATCACAATGTCATCTAAGTATACTATGACAAATTGATCCAAGTAGGGATGAAAGATCTTGTTCATTAAGGTACAGAAGGTGGCAGGTGCAATGGTTAAACCAAAAGGCATGACTAGAAACTCAAAGGCTCCATACCTCGTCACGCATGTGGTTTTAGGTTCATCCCCTTCTGCTATATGCACCTGATAGTAGCCCGATCAAGTCCAGCTTTGTGAAATATTTGGCTCCACCTACTTGATCAAACAAATCACCCACCAATGGAACTGGATATTTATTCTTGATGGTCACCTTGTTTAGTGCTCTGTAGCCGATGCATAGACGTAGGCTCCCATCGTGCTTCTTCTGAAACAACACTGGGGCTCCATAGGGTGCTTTAGAAGGTCTAATGTACCCTGCATCTAGCAACTCCTTCAGTTATCTCCGCAGTTCCTTAAGCTCTGGCAGTGACATACGATATGGTGCCATGGCCAGTGGTTTGGCACCAGGGACCAACTCGATCTCGTGGTCTACCTCTCTTCGTGGAGGTAGCTTCTTAGGAAACTCGTTAGGCATTATGTCCTTGTACTCATTAAGGACTGCTTCAATCTCCTGTGGTTGGGCCTTCTTGGGTCCCATATCCTCTTCCTCTCTCAAGGATGCCACATAGGTGATTTTTCCTTTCTTGAGACCTTTAGTTAATTGGAGGGCAGAGATGAATTCTACACTCATCCCCTGTTTCTCATGTACAACAGGTACCTGCAAGGGACATCCTTGTCTAGGACACATACAGCTCGAAACGATGGCATAGGGATTGTTGTAGCAGCACTTAAAAAGTCCATCCCAAGAACCACCTTGAAGTCATCTATGGGTGCTACGCAGAAACTCGTAGGACCCCTCCATGTGCCCACACGAAGATCTACATCTTTTGCTACTCCAAGTGTGGGTTGGGATTTAGAGTTCACTACCTTCATTCGGCTTGAATCCTTCACAATGTTAAGGTCCAACCTTTTAGCTTCGTCGCTCGCGACAAAGTTATGGGTCGCCCCCGTATCAACTAATGCTCGTGTGTCTTTCTCATTGAGTTTGACATCTACGAACATTAATTCTCTTTGGTGGGGCTTTGGATTCCTATTCTCAGTACCCTTCAAGGCATTAAATAATCTCATGGTACCCATGCGAGGCTCAGACGTACCTTCATCAACTTTTACTGCATTCAGGGCCTTCTTCTGTGGACAATCTCGCACCCGATGATCACCATCACATAAGAAGCAACCTGTTTTCTTGGGCTCCTCTTTACCTTTGCTTGGCTTCCTGAAGCTTTTGAAGCTATCTTTCTTCTCTCCCTCACCTTTGCCTTTATTGTAGCTCTTAGTTTGTTTGGACTTTGAAGAGTCACTGGCCTTGTCGCTAAACTCCACAAGGCGTTCGGCTGCCGCAAGTGCAGAAGCCAAATCCTTGACTCCTGTCGTGTCAGCTCCTGTTCTGCCCACTTCCGGAGTCCATCCATGAAGAAGAAGAGTCGATCCTTCTCCGACATGTCGGTGATGTCTAGCATCAAGGTTGTAAATTTCTTCACGTAGTCCCTTATCGAGCCTGTGTGCCCCAACCGCTTTAAGCTTTTACGAGCAAGGTACTCCACATTCTCATGTAGGAATTGATGTTTCAACTCTTTCTTCAATTCCTCCCATGTTGAGATAGTGCATAGCCCTTTCTCAATATCTTCGTATCTTCGTCGCCACCACAACATAGCATTATCAGTGAGGTACATGACACTTGTGCTTACCTTTTCGTCCTCCATCTTGGAAGCCTTGAAGTATTGCTCCATTTTCCAAATGAAGTTCTCTAAAACTTTGGCATCCCTTGTCCCATTGAAGAGTTTAGGTTCAGGGATCCAAAGTTTAGGGATCTCCCTTTGGCTAGGCCATCCATTGGCCACGGCTCTTTCCAGCACGATGATCTTGGCCTTCAAGTCTTCATTGACAACTCTCAAGTTATCAATCTCTTCTCTGAGTGAATCCACCACTCTGGCAAAATCTTCTTTGACCCCGTCTAATGCTATCTTCATTGCGCCCTCAAGCGTCTCAACTGAATCAAAGCATTCGGTTATCTTCTTGTCTCCATTGCCATAGTAGCCTCCAACCGATCTAGGCGTGCCTCCAAAGTTGCACCTTCATCGGACAATACCCTGCTGATGTCAGGTCTCGCCATAGCTCCCCTCTCGAACTTGGCTCTAATACCACTTGTCACGGACTTCTTCTTTGAAGAAGCTAACTCGTCTGTGCGGCACTCGTGCAACCCTCCTATTCGTCACACAAGTCAGTCTACTCACTCAAGACTCCCTTGTTGCTAAGACTCTCAAGCCTTACTAGCACACAAAGAGAGAGAGAACAAGAGACACTTTTAGAAATGAAGCTTGGAATGCTTTGAGAATGCTCAACTCTTGTTATCTCAAATGAGGGTGACCAACCCCTATTTGTACGTGGAGGCCTTACAAATCAATTGCTAGGATTTGTACATGTGTTATTAATCCAATGGTGTAAAGAATTGTCTAGAACTATCTCTAGAACTTTCTATACTACTAAATGTTTCTTTACTACTCTCTAAATATCTGATCTCCTTTCTAGAGTCTTCTTCATTTCTATGCAAGTGTGGAAGATTCTAGTAAATAGGACCTTCTAGTATGTAGGTATTGGGCTTCATAGTGGATTGGCTCAATGGAATAGTTTTTTATGGTGGGATAAGTCCAAAAGTTTGTGACAGAGCTTGCATAATGAGAAACCCAAAAGAAAGAAGAAAAAAATAAAGAAAGAAGAAATGGAAAAAAAAAAAAAAAAGGAAGAAGAAAAGAAGGAAGATGGAAAGTCTCGATCATGCTTTATTTATTGGAGAAGAAAGGTGCGTATTTTGGGTTTTTTTTTTGGGAAAGTGATATCAAAGAAGGTAAGGTTTGGAGCTTTTACGGTTTCAAGATGAAATTGGAAAGGGGAAAAGGCTTTGGCGTTTCTGGAAAGAGAATGGCAAAGGAACCTTTTTTTTTTTTCCTTGGAGGTTCCAATTGAGAAGAAAAAACCTGCAAACAGTAAAAGATTTTGTTTTCTTCTTTCTATTTTTGATTTTTGGGTTCACGATTCCAGCAAAGATGTTGGCATTTTTGGGTTTTGTTTCAAAAGGAAAAAAAGGAGTGAAAGGAAACTTTGGATTCTTGGGTTCTTTGAAAAGGAAATCATATCAAGAGCGGGTTCTTATAAATGAAGATGGAAGGAAGAGAGAAGAGGGGAGGGCAGTCTTTGAATTTTTCTATGCAATGGATTTTCGGCGGTTAAGGGAGAGGTGAATTTTTGGGTTTCAATATTTTGGATAGAGAGGAGTTGGAGTTTTGGGTTCGATTTGCGAAGGTTGGAGAATTTAGAGTGAGGCATAAAGGGATTAACCACCCTTTGTTTTGTGGTGCCAACTCACAATTCGTTTGTGTTTATCATCTCCGACGAGGATGAGTCATCATATTGAGGTTTTCTTTTTTAACGATGGCAGCAAGTTATTCTTCACACAGGCATATTGCCTCTGATCATTGTTCAGGTACGATAATCTTGTTTGCTTTCAATTATTCCTGTTTGCTGTCAATTCTTAGTACACGGTTTCTTTGTTAAGATTTCCATGTACTGAACTTGTATATGTTGTTATGATTCTTTATGGACCTTTGCTTTCTCTGGCCAACACTAGTTCTGGTGTTCTGATTCATTTACATGCACATTAGTATGCCGTGTCTTTGTGTTTTCTTCCTAAGGTTGCTTGTTAAATTGGTTTCAATTAGTTTAAAGAAATTTCATCCTTTGTTTCTTTCCCAAATGAAAAGATTTCTCTGGTTTTTTTTTTTTTCTTTAGTCCTTTCTAGATCGAATGCTTCAGTTTGTGTTTTGTGCTCGATTGTTCAGATGCAGAAGAGGGATTCGGTTGGCATAGAAGCGGTTTTATCCTTTACAAAAAAAATAAATAAATAAATAAATAAATAAGACTGATTGGATGTGCTTTCCCTGGTATTTCTTGAATTCTGGTGGGGTTTTTCTCTGTATCTTGTTTTCATAAAGAATGTTCTGAGGAGATGATTTCAGGTTTAATTACCTCTCATGAGAGCTTGGTCTCAGCAAAGATGGAGTGTTTTTTTTTTTTTTTTTTCTGAAAGGGGAGCAGAAGCTAAGGTTTTTTTTTTTTTTTTCGGAACCAATGAAACCAATGAAATGATTATAGAATTTCCTATGAAAGATATGAAACTGAAATGATATATCTACATATGTAGGACTATCAATGATTGTCTCATGAGATGGAAAATGGGATTTTTTTTGTAAATTCTTTTGTGAAATGAGGTGAGATAAATGATATTTTCAGGTTTCTTATTATTCCTTGATTCGCAAGGCAATATTCTCTGTGTTCGAAAAAAATTCTTTAGTATATCCTTAAGAAAAAGAGATGTTCTGTGATATTGAAGTACAAATCTCAAGTAGACAAGGATGATAGATCACTAGAAATCCATGAATGCTTATTACTAAGAAGGCTTTACTAATCAGTTTCTCATGGTTAAAATTGTCTTTTTTATGAGATTCTTATGGTTTCTTATCTAGAAAGGAAAACCAAAAGTTTGTGAGATGTTTTCAATGAAGAAATTCGTGTTTCATCTCTAAGAGATATCTATTTTGTTTTTCAATGAAAAATTCTGGTTTTTCTTTTGAAGATGATAACTGAGTTTGCTTTGCATGAGACAGAATTCTGATATCCCTCTTTGGGTTGGTTTGAATGAAGAAAAATTCTGATTTCCTCTAAGATTGATGATTTATTGTTTGATTGCATGAAGGAAAAATTCTGTTTTTACCTCTAGGAGTGATATCCATATTTGCAAATGAATGAATTTTTTTTTTTTTACCTTAAGAGTGATATACATTGTTTGCAATGAAAGGAAAAAAATTACGTTTTTACTCTAAGAGTGATATCCATGCTTGCAATGAAGGAAAATTCTGTTTTATCTCTAGGAGTGATATTTATGTTTATTTGCATGAGGAAAAATTCTGTTCTGTCCTGCAAATGGGAAAGTTTTTACTCTAAGAGTGATATCCATGTTTGTCATGAGAGAAAAAATTCTGGTTTTATTCTAAGTGATATCTATGAGGTGTTTCGATGAAAAAAATCCTGTTTTCCTTGTCTAAGTGATATCTATGTTGTCTCAATGGGTGAAAATTCTGGTTTTTTGTTGTCTAAGTGACATCTATGGTGTTCCAATGAGTGGAAAATATGTTTCTTGTCAAAGTGATGTTGATGTTTGGTTTCAATGAGTGGAAATTCTGTTTTTTTCTTTAAAAGATAATCTATGTGGTTTTCAATGAGGAAAACTCTGGTTCACTTCAAGAGTGATACTTATGTTTGCTAGAAAGAATGCATCATATTTGGTAATGTCAATTGCTGTCCACATGGATAGAAATTATCATTTGCTTGTTAGCAAACTTTTTTGCTGTCTACATTGATTGAATAAACTGGATTTCAACAACTAATTGCTGTCCAAGTTTAGAATACTATGATGTAAATGCTTGCCTACCATGTCTAGTGACATCCATCCTTGGAAACATTGAATATGTTTGTTTGATATCTTTAGAAATGTTTTGTGGAAATCTCACATTTGTTGTTACTCCCATGTTCTGACATCTCTATCATTGGAAATGTATACTGTCATGATTGAAAACAAATTTTCTTGGGAAGGTTGTCAAATAAATGAATCTCTCATAAATCTTAAGAAATGAAAATGATAGGGATAGGCAACCTTGGAAAACCTAAGAGATGAAATTAATAGGGATAGGCAACCCTGGCAAACCTAATAGGGATAGGCAACCTTGGTAAACCTAAAGAATGATAACATAAATTCATATCCAACTATCCAAGTCTTGAATCAAAGAAACCAGAATAACTGAAACAATCCGTTTGAAACATAGTTGTCAAGGCGACGCCTAGGCGTCCAAGCGTGATTCCAGGGCCTGGGCGCCTGGGCGCCTTATGAATGTTGCCTGGGCGGTCGCCCAGGCTCTCTGGGCGTCGCCTAGGCGCCGCCTTGGACGCCTTGGGCGCCCGAATGCCCGGGCGATCGCCTTGGGCCTTATGTGTGTTTTTTTTTTTTTTTGATCTCCGAATTTGCTTCACAGGATTTATTAGGCTAGACAGGAACAACATTTACCAGACAGTACTTATTTATGACTAATATCATTTAAGTAAATGTTTCATTTACTTAAGATATTATTCATAAATAAGCAAATACCTCCTATTTGAATCCAATAAAATAATTTAAAATTCAAATTCCAGAAGGATAAAAAGTCAACCCTTCAGTTCAAGAACAAAAATCGTATTTTCGGGTGCGGGGGCGATTTTCAACTTCAAAATGCTAGGCTTTTTTCTAAATATAAAAATTCCATAAATCTTATTATAGTAAAGTATCACTAAAAACCAAGAGTGCGCTAAAATAATATCTTGCTTTGATGCCCAAAAATAATTTACATTCGAGACGACTTTTAACAAAGATTCGCGTACTTGAACAAGGTTTGACGGGTGTAACTCCTTCATTATAACTCGGATTCAAGCAATCTAGGATTTGTTGGAAAGCTGATTATACTAGCTTTGCAATGAATTTGAGATTGCTTGAATCCGAAATATATTAAAGGAGTTACACTCCGGTAAAATTTGTTAGAAATAAGTAAATGTTAGTCATAAATACGTGTTGCCTACTTAACTCAAGTATTTGTTTCTTTGTTGTTTTTCTTATATTAATTAAGCTATGTCTTAAATGTTTATTTATGTAGAATGCTGCATATATATATATAAACATTAATATAGCATTAATATATTAAAAATATAAAAAAAATACACTGGCAACGCCTTGGTTGCCTAGGCGACGCTTAGGCGGCGCCTAGGCGCCTAGGCGCCCAGGATGGCCTCAAACGCCTTGGATCGCCTTGTCGCCTTGACAACTATGGTGTGAAACCATAGATTGTGTCATGAAAGTCGTTCGAGCAAAGATGAAATGTAATGTAATACACCAAAGCACTGTAAAGGCATATCAGATTAGTGATGCTCACCCTTGCGAGGTACAGATCCAGCGGAGATGATTTCGGAGATGCTCTAAGAGTCAACAGAGAACAACTTTCAATCTCATATACCTGAGTCAAGTTATTAAAAAAAGATTTAAAAAAAAGGTTTCGTTGTTGCAGCCAAGAACAAAGGAGAGAGGAAGGGGAGAACGATGAGGGAGAGAGGAATGACATTGGAGAGAGGAAGGGGAGAATGATGAAGGAGAGGAATGATATGGGAGAAAAAAAAAACTGACCTTTTGCAGTAGATTCGTTGTTGCAGCCAAGAACGAAGGAAATCAACAATCTTAATTGCATACAATCGAAGGAAGGGTTTCGGTGAGATTGAATGTGATAGGGATAAATGGTGTTCCCTATTTTCATATACATTAGAAGGTCAAATAAGTAATTTAATATTTTCCAGCTTAAAATGGAAGGGGATAAACATCTAGACACAATTTCAATTATTTTTCGTCAGTTACTGGGGTAACATTTCAACTATTTTTCGTCAATTACTGGGGTAACGTTTGGGAAATTTGGGTGGTAGGTGATGCTTTTAAAAAACTTGGGTGGTAGGTGATGTTTCAAAAAGTTTTTGGCTACTACGTGAAAATATCCCTAGAATTAATTATATAACACATTATAACATATGTAGTTGTTTGGTATGATTTATGGTACTCATTTATATTTAAAATAAATTAATATAATCTAAAATCTACAAATAGGTTAGAGGGTGATTGTCATTAATATGATAATCTATTATTATTTCTTTATTTTTTTCTTTTTTTTCTTTTTTATGCTAAAGCAACATTATCTTAGAAAAATGAAAAAGTAAAAGAATACGAAACACCCTCAAAGGAAGGAACCCCCACCTTCGGCATTGCCATCAGTAGGGTCCAACCAGGGCGATTATAGAAATCTATAACGAGGTCTATAGGAAGCATCCCAAATAACCTCAGAAACAACAAAATCAGGACAATTACACCAAGACAAAAACACCCTATCCACAGCAGCTTTCCTAGCCAATTTCTCTGCTATTGTATTACATTCTCGAAAACAATGGGTGATCCTAATCTGACAATTAGCAATATCTGTAGAAATTGCCCTCCATGGCATTTTCCCTGATCTCAAAGCTAAGATTGTAGTGGTGGAGTCTGATTCCAACCATATACTTCTAAACCCAAGCTCGCGAGCTGCCTTCAAACCATACAATGCACTTGTTATCTCGGCTATGTAACATGAGGACACACCACTATGATTGGCGTAAGCACACACCACCAACCCTTTACCAGCCCTAATCACACCTCCTACACCAGCATGACCAGGATTACCCAAGTTACTACCATCAGTATTGAGCTTACACCAGTAAATAGGAGGTGGATTCCAAAACAGTTCCATTGTATGACCATTTCTTCCCTGCTTCGTCACCAGACCCAAAAGTCTAACTATTCTCAAATCATCCACTGATCTGACTAGACAAGGCTGTCTAATGGTATCAAATGGTTATTATTTATGACTCATAATTTATTTTCATAAATGATTTATCATAAATAACTTATACCCACATGCTCAAATGAATCTTATTTAACTTCGCTCATTCAAATGGTCTCCCAAGCGCTCTGCTCTGATTTTTCAGTGTCAAACTATGAGGTTCACGAGCAGAGGTTGCTGGAATCCCAAATGCTTGCAAGGAAGAACGCCTTCTCTCCTGATTTGGAAGAATGGCAAGTTTTCTGGATTTTGAAATGGAAAAATGATTCCATGCATTTAGTTACATTAATTTATGTAGACATTGTATTTTTCTAACCATTGGATTGCAGCTTGTCCACGTGGCTTGTATTCAAAGAGTGCTAACATAGTTCTGTAACTCTTTAGGGTGCTACACAAGAACCGCATCACCGTTTAGGATTTCAGTTCAACTTTGAGGAGCGATTCCATTACTTCAACAAGAAAGGAGTTACTCTACCACATATTCGTTTTCACATAATCTATAAGGTCTTCAGGTTTTTCTTAATGGCGGGAAGAAAAACCACAAGAAAGATACATAAACCGTAAGTTCTTCTACTTGATTACTGTTCTTGTGACTGCTTCTTGGGTTTTAATTTAGTACCAATTTTTTGCTGCTTTTAATTCAATGCGTGTCAAAGTTTCGGTTAGAAAACAAGCAGTTTAAGATCTTAATGGGTATCTGTAGTGAGGTCTCATCTTAAGAACAATTTGGAGTTTGAAATGCAACCTCATATGTGTTGTTCTTGTATTTGCTTCATGTCGTACAATTTCTAGGCTTTCTAGTGGGTTTCAAAAGTAAAGCATTTAGGGTTTGGAGAAGAATTTGATTTTGAATGTCGTAATTTAGGTTTAATTTATTTTTTGTTCGGAGGCCTTGAATGGGATTCAAGAAACTGTTTTGTTCTAAGCGAAAGCAGTATGAGGGCTTACAGTGTGGTTCTATTTATTAATGTTTGGCTATATAGATTCAAATATTCAAGGGCTTATGAACAAAGTTCATTCGTTTGTTAATTGTTCATGCAACCCTGCATAGGGTCAGAGTGGGGGAGCTGAGGGCTTGATCTGAGCTTTCGATAGAACTTCTGGAGCTCATTGTTTCCCGTCTCTGCATCGATGATAATGTCCGCTTGTCCTGTGTTTGCAAGAAATTGCGATCTGCTGTCCATCCACTCTATGTGGTAAACCAATCTCCATGGCTTTTGTATCCCCCAGCTGAAGATGGCATAATCAAGTTCTTTGATCCTTCACAGGGCAAGTTCTATTTTGATGACATCCCAGAGCTAAGGGCCACTTGTATCCACTGCTGCCAGGATGGATGGTTGCTGTTTCACAATTAAGCGATGTCATGTTCTTATTCAATCCATTCACTGATTCATTTATCGATCTTCCCGATTACATTATTTATCGATATTCCATGAAAGTTGCTTTATCTTGTGCGCCAACATCCCCTGACTCTGTAATTTTTGCAATTGGAATGGGAACTGGAATTGATAATGGGTATGAAAGAGTTTCTATTGGCATTTTTCATCCAGGGGATGCACGGTGGACAACTTTTAAGTACCAAAATACTGATGGTGTCCAGTTTCGTTGTGGGGTTGGTCTAGTTTTCTGTATTGGATTATTTTATTGTTTGAGTGAATTTGATGACAAATTGGTAGGGGTATTTGACCCAGAGAAACGTGCTTGGAGTATCCTTTCTGTGCCTCCACCTAATCTTCCTCCTATGAACTTTAGAGCTATACACATGGTTAAAAAATAGATAACTGAAACCGTTTGAAAAATAGATAACTGAAACTGATTTGGTAAACATTTTAAAATTATTTGGTAAAAGATTGAATTTTAATTTTACCCCATTTACAGCCATACTTTTTTTTTTTTTTTTTTTTTTTGGTAAAACAGCACCGTTTAACACCTTTATAAATGAAAGGATGTTAAAGGATTTTAGCATGAGAGTCTGAAGAGCAACACTCCTGTTCTTCATGTACGTACTACGTACTCTATCAGGTTTTCTCATGATGGGTAGAAAAAGGACAAGAAAGACAGAAACCGTAAGTTCTTCTACTAAGCTTCTGTTTTTGGGTTTTTAATTTGCTTCAATCTTTGTCCACTTTTAACTCAATGCATTTCTGGTAGAAAAAGAGCAGTTTAAGTTCTTAATGAGTATCTATTGTGAGGTTTCATCTTATAACATTTTAGAGTTTGAATGCAATCTCATATTTGTATGTCATAGTTTAAGTTGCTCATGTGTTTGCTTTATATCTTGTAGAATTTCTAGGCTTTCTAAAAGCATAAAAAAAAAATTTAAAATTTTAAAAAATTAAAAAATAAAAATAAAAAAAAAAGAAAAAGAAAAAGAAAAATTCTGAAGCATTTTGGGGTTTGGAGAAGAATTTGATTTTGAATATTATAGACTGGGTTTAATTTGTTTTGAGTTCGAAGGCCTTGTGCGAAGAGAAATCAGTCTGAGGGCTTACAATATAATTCAGTATATCACTTTCTTGTTATAGGTTGAAATTTTCAAGGGTTGTTGTGAGGATATTTGAATGAAGTTTCATTGTTTGTTGTTCTTATGCAATGTTGTAGGGTCAGAGTGGATGAGCTGCGGCCTTGGTCTGAGCTTCAGACGGAACTCCTGGAGCTCATTATGTCCCGTCTCTGCATTGAAGATCTTGTTCGCTTGTCCTTTGTTTGCAAGACCTGGCAATGTGTTGCCCGTTCATTCCATGTGGTAAACCAATCTCCATGGCTTTTGTTCTTCTCCCCATATAGAGATGGAAAATTCAAGTTCTTTGACCCTTCACAGAGCAAGTTCTATTTTGATGAGTTGCCAGAGCTAAGATACGTATATCTCCACTGCAGCAAGGATGGATGGCTGCTATTTTCTGGTTCAATGGGCATGCTCTTATTCAATCCCTTCACCAAGTTAAAAATCAATCTTCCCTATTGCAGATCTTTTCCACGTTCTTATATGAGAGTTGCTTTATCTTGTGGGGCCACATCCCCTAACTGTTTAGTTTTTGTAATTGAAGATGTTGATAGGTTTCGAGGAGTCTCTATAGGTATTTGTCATCCAGGGGATGCACAGTGGAGGACTGTTAAGTACCAAAATACTGATCGTGCATTGTTTCGTTGTGGGGTTGATCCAGTTTTCTGTAATGGGTTATTCTATTGTTTGAGTATATTGCCTGACAATTTGGTAGGGGTATTTGATCCAAAGAAACATACTTGGAGTATCCTTCGTGTGCCTCCACCTAATCTTCCTCCTCTGAGCTTTGATCAATGCAGAGCTATACACCTGGTTGAATTCAAGGGAGAGCTTTTATTGGTGTCTGTCTCTTATCCTGCTAAGCCCTTTATATTCAAACTGGACTTGTCCGAGATGAAATGGGTTGAAATGGAGAGCTTGAATGGTGCAACAGTGTTTGTCAGCTCTCTCTCTTCTCTTTCAACAACTGATGTCCCAAGAATATCAAGGAACAGTGTCTACTTTACGAAGCCTCGCTGCTATGGAAAGTCTAGCTACTTATATTCTCTCGATGACTGTAGGTACCATCCTTCTAAGCAACAGCATGAGACGTCAAGCTCTCAAGCGACTGCTGTTTGGATCGAACCACCTAAGATGAGTCATCTTTTGTTTAAAAGCCTCTACTGAAAGCTATGCGTGTCTTTGTAAGGGATTTCTGGGACTTCAAGTTCTATGTATCTATTTTCTCTTTTTTAAAAAGCTAGAAATTACTTTAAGTTGCTTCAGTTGAATTTTAGTTGATGCTTGTATTTCTTAACTGATGATTCGGTCAGTTTTGTTTTAATTTTGAAAGTCTAATTATCCATTCTTTAGGTCTAACAACTGAGTGTAGCAATCAGTACATTGAAATTAGTAAATGTTTTTATTTTCTCTTTCTTGTTCACAAGGCAAGTGGTTAAGGCATGTAGTTTTAATCTTTATCTTCATGTAGTTGCTTATCTTGATAAATTTTGAGTACATTTTAAGTTTATATCAAAGCCATGTTGCTACAACCAGTCAAACTTGAGGAAGTCAGGAAACCCACTTTAAGTTGCCATTATATCTGTGAATAATGTCACAGTGCCAGCTCATTCAACCTCCCTCCTAACTGTACACCTGTGAACCAGCTACCTCATGGTTAGCTCATCTAGATATCATGGTTTATCTGGCACTTTACTAGTGGCAAAACCAGGTAGAATTAAGCTATGCGTATAAAATACAGGTAGACTCAATGTCTTTTTCAAAGTGAGGCTCTCAGCCAGACATGATTTGCTTTATTCCTTTTTTTTTTCTTTTTTCTTTTTTTTTTTTATTTTTTTTTTTTCCGGGGGTGGGGGGAGGGGTATTGGTAAGGGTTTAGTGACAGTTAAACCAATGCTGTTCTTTCATCTGTTCTAGGTGGACCTTCTGCTTTTCCAGGATGTCTGCTAGTGGTAGGTGCATATGGTTCTATGTGTGATATGGAGGGCCCTATTGTGATTTTAGTATCGAAGATGTGACCCAGTCCACTGTAATTACATATTAGTTACTGTTTGATTGAGATTAGAAAGGAGCAAAGCCTCTCAATGTGGCTTCAAATACTTTGCTTATTCCATTTGTAGTTTTTTTTTTTTTTTTTTTTTTTTGGGGCACTAACCAGGCAATGAATTGCTTTCCCATCAATGTCAGTTACTTCTCTTGATACTGAAAGACAATAAGGTCAATAGATTGGAATATGTTCTGCACAGTCACATGTCAAATTTGGTGTTGCATTGCAACCACATGACCATCAATGTATAGGTCTTTTCCTTTTGTTTCTCACTGATTCAAATTTCTTGACTTGACTTCAATATTCCAAGCATTTCTCTGATAGGTGGTGAAGTCCAGAGGGATTGTAAACTAACATTAAGTCGAGGTACTAAAGGATGATGGGAACACATCCATGGAGTTTTGGGTGCTAATCAAATTACCACATGACAGTTTGTCATTTTCAAAAACCCATCCGTATAGATTAATATGAATTTTGGGTTCAGCAATATCAAGAATATTCCAAGATGGAGAGGACTACTTGGTCTTTGAAGTCTATTGTGTCTCTCTTAGGTTGACCCTTTCCCTTACAATTCATCTTGAATTTGTAACTTTCTGAGTGACCCATTATGCTTGAACATTATAAAAAACCAGACGGCCTGGCCTGTTGATCTGCAGAATTGAGAGCTGACACTCCTGTAGCTTGTCCTGTGAGAGGATCATAACCGTAGAAAACCAGCCAGTTTAACTTAGAGGCTGTAATTGCATAGGGTCATATTCATGCCTTGTTGGACTGAAATACTACTTTAAGGACATGTGCAACTGTAAGATTGATGATGGTTCTATCGGTTTATTTAATGTAAAGTTGTATTAGCAAAAGATGGCAAATTGCATTGGTGTCTCTTTTGCTGTTAATCCTCAAAGAGATGAGGGTCCTACTCATCTGCTCATTTCAAACCATTTAACAAATGAGTCCTGACCGGCGCAAGTCCTTATGCTTTGAGTCCTTGACCAATACACTTGTCTGAAGCGTAGATTAACTTGATGATATACTAGGCATTGCATTAGGGACTTCAAAGTTTAAATATCCCTTTTTCAAGGAGTATGAGGTTAGAACTCTACATTGTTATTGTAATACTGTAAAAGAGAAAAAAATCAAAGAAAGAGACCAATAGAATGGAGAGAAATGGTGGAGAGGGAGAGAGATTTATTGTGTTTATCTCTCCCTATCCCTCTATTATTTATAATCAATTAGGCAGTTCATGTACAACTATCGACAGTCCATATATACAGTTGTATATACAGTCAATATACTGCTATCCATGTACAGTCCATATACAGCTGTTCATATACAGTCAATGTACTGCTATCCATGTACAGTCCATATACAGCTATCCATATACAACCAATGCACCACTAAGACACACCTAAGACCTAGTCATCATAAGACAAAGAAAGGAAAGATTAAAGATTGTAATCTTAACACTCCCCCTCAAGCTGGGGCATATATGTCATCGAGACCTAGCTTGGAACACTAGAGAAGAAAAGTTTCCTTCAACAGAGTTTTTGTAAACATGTCACCGAGTTGTAAATTGGAGTGAATAAATGGAGTAGAGACCACTTTACGCATTACAGCATCCCGAACAAAGTGGCAGTCAACTTCTATATGCTTGGTCATTTCCTTGAACACAGGATTACTGGCAATGTGAATAGCTGCTTGATTATCACAATACATAGGAATAGGTTGAGTGATTGGAAACCCCAGTTCACCCAAAATATTCTTCACCCACATAAGTTCTACAGTAGTTTGAGCCATAGCCCGATACTCAACCTCAGCACTGGATCCAGCAATAGTAGTTTGTTTTTTGTTGCGCCATGTGATGAGGTTCCCTCCAAGGAATGTACAGTAACCAGTAGTTGAACGTCGATCATTATTAGCCCCAGCTCAATCAGCGTCAGAATAACCACAGAGTTCAATGTTACTATGAGACCGATAAAGTAACCCTTTACCGGGAGCACCCTTGAGATATCGTAATATGCGACATGCAGTTTCCCAATGAACTTGTTTTGGAACCTGCATAAATTGACTAACGACTCCCACAACATAGGATATGTCAGGCCTGGTGATAGTAATATAAAGTAGCTTGCCAACAAGACGACGATACTGATGGACATCTGCATAATCTTCCCCATCACAGGTAGGAAGTTTGAGATGAGGATCCATAGGAGTGTCAATTGGTTTACACTCAAGCATACCGGTGTCAGTGAGGAGATCAATAATATACTTTCTTTGGGAGAGACTAACACCTTTGGGGCTTCGAACTACTTCAATGCCAAGGAAGTAACGAAGCACATCCAAATCCTTCATCTGGAAATGTTGATGGAGATAGGCTTTCATTTCATCAATACCCTGTAAGTCATATCTAGAAACAATGATGTCATCAACATAGATCACAAGGATAACTACCTTGGAATTGCGACGACGAACAAAAGCAGAGTGATTAGTATAACAAGGTGTGAATCCATAATCAACCACAACCTTAGTAAATTTGTTGAACCATGCCCGAGGCGGCTGTTTTAATCCATAAATAGCCTTATGGAGCTTACACACTCGAGTGTCCCCCTGAGCAACATACCCCAGAGGTTGCTCCATATAGACCTTCTCCTGTACGTCTCCATATAAAAAGGCGTTCTTGACATCTAACTGAAAAAGAGGCCAATCCAAATTGACGACAAGTGAGATAAAAATCCAAATAGAATTAAGCCGAGCAACGGGTGAAAAAGTTTCAAAATAATCCACTCCATATGTTTGAGTAAACCCTTTTGCAACCAAGCGAACTTTGAGACGCTCCACTGATCCATTAGGATTATATTTCACAGTAAAAATCCACCTACAGCAAACCACATCCTTCCCCAAGGGCAATTCCGTAAGGGACCAGGTATTCCGTGAAAGAAGAGCATCCATCTCGGCATCCATATCCCATTTCCACTCAGGTCGGGATAATGCCTCAGTATGAGAGGTTAGAACATTTGTATGAGCTAAGGCATAGGAAAAGTTTTGGTCCAACATAGGAAGGTGAGAAGTAGAGACATAATGAGCCACTGGATATAATGGGAACTGAGTGCAAGAGCGTGTACCTTTCCGTAACGCAATAGGAAGATCATCCGACGAAGGTTGGGAGGAGGATGGGGCTGAGACTGGAGTGACGACTGGCACCTGATCAGGGACAGCAACTGCATTCCGACGACGTTGATATACATGTAGTGGGGCCTCAACAGTAGTCGACTCAGGGGCGAGAGAGGAAGGCAAACTAGGATCCTGGATTAAGACCGGAACTGGTGGATCGGGGTATGGAACAGGGTAATAGGGTGTATGTTCGAAAAATGTGACATCAACACTTACCACTTGGCGCCTCATCTGAGGGTCATAACAACGATACCCCTTTTGAGTGCAAGAGTAACCTATAAACACACACTTGATAGTACGAGGCGATAATTTATCAAGTCCAGGACGAAAGTCATGTACATAGTAGGTGCATCCAAAAGTACGAGGAGGAATGACAAATAGTGGAGATGATGGATAAAGCAAAGATATGGGAGTTTGATTCTAAAGAACTGAAGACGACATACAATTGATCAAGTAGCAAGCAATCAACACAGCATCACCCCGAAAATAGTGAGGCAAATGCATATGAAGGAGAAGAGAACGAGCAACCTCTAATAAGTGACGGTTTTTATGTTCTGCAACTCCATTCTGTTGAAGAGTGTAAGAACAACTAGTCTGATGAATGACACCTTTTGATGCACAAAATAAGGAGATAGCAGTCTGAGTATATTCAAGAGCATTGTCAGATCGAAAAATCTTAATGCCAATATCAAATTGATTCTTTATTTCGAAATAAAATTGTTTAAATACAAAAAGGAACTCAGAGAGATCCTTTAGCAAATATAACCAAGTAGTTCTAGAGTAATCATCCACAAATGTGATAAAATAGCTAAAACCAGAACGACTCTTGACCTTAATGGGACCCCAAATATCAGAATGGACTAAGGAAAAAGGAGTTGTACTTCTAGGTATATTACGTGATGGGAAAGAGGAACGGTGGTGTTTTCCTAATTGACATGTCTCGCACTCAAGTGTATTGATATTTTTGCAACCAAGAACTATGAGTTGAAGGTGAGAGAGAGAAACATGACCCAATCGAACATGCCAAAGCATTGGTGAAACCTTAGTGGTAGTAAGTGCAGCAGTAGAGGATGGGATGGTGTCTAAGTAATACAATCCGTCCTTCTCATGCCCCCCACCAAACGTCGCCTTCGTCTGAAGATCCTAAAATACACAACAAGTAGGGAAAAAGGTGACGGAACAATTTAAGGTTTTAGCCAAAGAGCTAACGGATAGTAAATTCATGGGTAGACGAGGGACATGAAGCACAAATGAAAGAGATAAACTAGGGGATAGAGAAACAGTTCCCTTACCAAAAACATTGGTAGCGGAGCCATCAGCAAGGTAAACATTGGACGGTTGCACAGAATGGGTAAAAGAAGAAAATACAGATGACTTACCAGTCATATGAGACGAGGCTCCCGAGTCAATAACCCAAGGAGTAGAGGCATAGATGCAAAGAAGGCAGCATTACATTTATGCGCCAAAGTAGCAGTGGGTGGAGCATTGTCGTGAGTATCCAATTGATTGAGGCGAGCCAACAGATTATGAAAATCATCCTTGGATAATGTAACAGTAAAAGAGGAGTTTAAAATTAAAGTTAAAAGCCAAGGTTTTTTTTTTTTTTTTTTTTTTTAAGAATAATCTAAGTATCTTTACTACTAGGGTAAAACAGATTTTTCAATTTTTTTTCGTTAGAGAACATGAGTGCATGGGTTGCTTTTGATATTATGGGTCAAGATGAGGGTGATTGAATTATGAATATACCTTAGGGGAGGTGAGTGAAATTTTATAGTACTACAGATAGATGATTTAGAAGCAATAAATATATATTTGGACTCTTGGGTATGAATAATATCGGCTAATGGAAACGCGACATGCAATTATGTCCAAACCCTCAATTATAAGCACGGTCTTTACATACTAAACCAATATTTTAATACCAAAACTGCCCCAGCAAAAAGTGCAGTACCGACACGAAGGGAACAAAAAAAAAAACAAAACAAAAATCTTTGTAAAATTTTTTTTTTTTTTGGTAGAAGAGAAATTTATTCAATAGAAGGGGTAACCGCAGTATCTACATGGAGTAAGTCCAATAACCACGGAATGGAATCTGGCCAGGTAACTTCCCCTTTATAAGTTATGGTCTTCCTAGCAAGGATATGAGCAACTACATTTCCTCCCCTTGGAATATACTTAAACATAACATTGAGATCTGATACATTAGGTCCAGAATTAAGCAAACATTGAATATCGGACACCATCGAAGAAACAAAATGCTCCATAACAGATCCACGTTCCAGCAGGGAGTTAAAAACTTGTAAGCTGTCCGATTCCACCTCAATATGGGTATAACCTGAGTTCAAAATCGAAGCAAGACCTTCTCGAATTGCAATGGCCTCTCCTGTTGCAATGGAGGAGAATGAGCATGGTTTTGATATTGCTAAAAGACTCTTACCATTTGAATCTCTTACAATGTAACCAATACCTCCATAGCCTTTTCTCCAACCACCGCATCTGTATTTAGTTTAAGCACAACTTTTGGAGGAGGAAGCCATCTTACTACCGATTCAGAAATATTGCCACCACCTACAATCATTCCATTAGAACCAGAAGAATTGGAAAGATAAGGAAAGAACAATCTCACTAAAATCCTGCCAAGCTTTTTCAACCCTTTTAACAACACAAATAGGAGAAGAAACTCTATTTTCGAAATACAAATTATTCCTGTCCTTCCATAAATACCAGCACATGAATGAAATGAAGGACAAAGTCTGTCGTCGTTGATTTTTATCCAAGCTTCCACAATTAGAAATCTGTAATAACCATTCTTAGAATTCAATTTCTGTAGATTGAGGTGCATGAATAGCCAAAGAGGATACTAACCAACAAGCTCGTGCAAAAGGACAATGTAAAAAAACATGAGCTACAAATTCACTAGATGCACCATAACGACGACAACTCCTATCCACCCGAATATTCCAGTGGAATAGAGCATCAAAAACACCCACCCCACCAGCACAACACCTCCATAAGAACTCCTTAATACGTGGCAAAGTTTTACATGTCCAAACAAGTTTTCAAACTGATTTTGGAACCCTCTGCCATTCATGTATATGAGAAGATGAAGGCTGAGCATCTATAAGTTCTTGTTTGAGATTTAATAGGAAATGATATGCAGATTTGACAGAGAACTTACCATCCTTAGCTTCTTTCCATATAAGCTGATCTGCACTCTGAAATTAAGCAATCAGGATTTACAGAGTAGCATCCACTTCAAATTACTAAAACAAATGACGAAGAACATTAACTTTCCAAGAATGGATCTGTGAATCAGTTAAGTCCGAAACCATCCTATAAGAAGAATCAAGTGGTTTACCAGAAAGTATTTTGTCCTTCAATATTTGGTATCCAAGGATCATCCCAAATATTAATTTGAGTACCATCTCCTACTTTCCAAATCAGACCTTGACATAAGATCTCTTTACCAGCAATGGTACTCTGCTAGGCCCAAGAGGGACTTAAACCAAGCTTAGCATGTAAAAAATCACAATTGGGAAAATAAATAGCTTTCAGAAACCTAACCCAAAATGCCTCTGGGTTAGAGTAAATCCTCCATGCCAATTTTGCCAGCAAAGCCTAGTTTTGTAAGAGGGGGTCCCTAAGACCAAGTCCTCCATCTCTCTTGGATAGACATAATCTATCCCAAGAAACCCAATACATGGCCTTCCGAGAAGCAACCTTAGACCAATAAAAAAACCAATGCTGCCATCCTAATCACATCCAACTGAGATTTAGGTATCTGAAAATGTGAACCCACATAGTTGGAGCTAGTCAAAGCCACAGACTTTAACAAAATCTCCTTGCCCGCATTTGACAAAAGGTTAGCCTTCCATTTCTGTAGCTTAGATATAGTTTTCTCCACATGATCATTAAAAACAAATACTTTCAAAACCCCAAAATTAGTAGGATGACCAAGATTCTTAGGAGGACTAGAACCATAAGGAATTTTAAGAACCCAGGAAAACCATCGTCTAAACCTCATCAGTGTGCGAGGACTAAATGTAAGAAAAGACTTTTTCAAGTTAACCCATTGCCCAGAAGCATTACAATACAAATTTAAACATTCCTGCAAGTTTATTACTTCATTCAATTTTGCATTAGCAAACATCAAGCAATCATCAGCATAAAATAAATGCGTAAGAGCAAGTGCTCTGTTGCGAATCCAAATACTCTTTAAATCCCCACTTTGAAATTTGGCATTGACAATTGCGGACAAAGCATGAGCATAAATGATAAATAATGCAGGGGATCATGGAACCATGATCCCCTTGTCTAATCCCCCTGGATGGGATGAAAATCCTCTTTTAGACCCATTAATAATCAATGTGTATCTAACCGTAGATAAACACTTCATAACCCAGTTAACACAACACGAAGCAAAGCCTAAACGAGTCAAAATACCTCTGATGAATGACCACTCCATTCGATCATAGGCTTTCATCATATCAATTTTAAGAGCCATGAGATACGATTTTCCTTTGGTTTTCTTTCTAATATAATGAAATGTTTCATGAGCTAATAACACATAATCAAAAATCATACGATCAGGCGTAAAGGCAGACTAATTTGCAACAATAATCTCATCAAGAAAACTTTTCAACCGGCCAACCATGATCTTAGAGATAATGCGCATACAAACATTACATAGACTTATTGGTCGAAAATGATCCATTGTTTCTGGTTGCTTCACTTTCGGGATCAGACAAAGATAGGTATGATTCATTGTATCAGAAAATGATCCATTCATAAAGAAGTCAGTGACAAACCTAATCAAATCTGCACCTCCATTTTGCCAGAACTTTTGAAAGTAAGCTGGAGGGTGTCCATCCGGACCTGGCCATTTCATAGGATCCAAACCAAATGTAGCATCTCGAATCTCATCTACAGTAGGAATAAAATAGAGATGCATAGTCATATCATCTGTAACCAAAGGTTGAACAAAAGACAATACCTGCTCCATATCTAATTCCAACACACCTTCAAAAGCGAATGCCTTTGAGAAATGACCATGAAAGGCCTTATAAATATCTTCCTCATTTGTAGACCAAACACCATCCTGCAGCTTTAATTGAATAATACGATTACGATTCCGACGATGAATCATGGTTAGCATCCCTAGCTTGCAACCAGTCTACTCTTGCTTTCTATTTCCACATCAGCTCTTCTTGCATTAACTCCTCCTCCAATTGATTTATAATATCAGTCTCCACCACTTGCTCAAAATCTTCTCCTGTTTTCTACTGCACATTCCATAACTTTGATTTCAAACGCTAGATCTTAGTTTGGACCTTGCCAAAGACCTGTCGATTCCATTGCTAAAACATATTTTTACTGCTTACCAACTTCTTCTCCATCACTTCTGAGGCCATTCCATTCATATCTTGATCCCAACACTGTGCAGCAATTTGCTTGCATCCTTGGAGCCTGAACCACATCAGTTCAAATTGAAAAGGCATAATTCCTTTAAAATTTATCCCTTTCATATCAAGAAGTAAAGGGTTATGATCGGACCCTGCAAAAGGCATTACAAAAACTAAAGCAAAATCAAAATAATTTCTCCAACTAGAGTTTGCAAGCACACGGTCAAGCTTGACCCTGATATTTGCATTCCCCTGCCGCCGATTGTTCCATGTAAACTGAGGTCCTTGTGTAGGAATATCTGCAAGTTGACATTCATCCATCGCCCTCTGGAATTGACAACATTCACGAAAGAAATCTCGATTACCGCCAGACTTTTCTCTCCAGGACAAAAAGGAATTAAAATCCCTTACGCAAACCCATTTTCCATCCCTTTGAAAGCCAATCTGCTTCAACTAATCCCAAACTAGTGGTCTCTGAGATTTAACAGGATCTCCATACACGTAGGTCAAAAAGAAGGAAACTTTCTGAGAAAGTGTAACACATCCATCAATAATTCTTGAATTTGCTAAGAAAACTTCCACCTCAATATGATTAGTCCACATAACAGCCAATCTACCGACAGATTGTTGCGGCTCTACACAAACGAAGTGATTAAATTTTCATTTCCATAAGAAAAACGAAATCAGGTTTTTCTTGACGGAGGAGATGGAATAGGGCTCGAATTGCCAAGGGACTCCCCAACCCTCGATAATTCCAACTAGGTATTTTCATTGCTGCCCGTGGTGCAGCTTGTCCCCAGCCACCATGGGTCCATAGGATAAAAAATAATCATCATGCCCTACCTCAGATACTTTTGGAGCAGAGAGGCTCGAACAAGCTCTTTTCGTAGAATGGGATTCCCCCAAATTTCAATTGGAATTGCCCTCGGCTATATCTCCTTGTCGATCGACCAACACTCTAGATCTTTGTGACATCAAGGGCTCAATATCGACATTCACAAACTGCAACTAGGGAAGAGTGGATTGCCAAAAGGAAGTAGAGCCCTCCGATGAGGAAAAGGAAAGAAATGGGATAGATAGATGTGTGAGAAGTGGGACTTCAACCGTAAAGGAGGGATAGTGGGTAATGGAACTGGTTGAACCGCTTACTCAATCCCAAGTTGAATTTCAAAAAACCTGGGAACCAAATTATAGACCACTTGGGTGAAATCAGGGTGTAATGACATGTAATCAGCCAACATGGCCTTCTATTGCTAAGATAAAGCACCCGACGTGAGGGACCCACCACACCAGGCACTTGGTTGCGGATCCGAATCGTCTCCTCCCTGTACTTATGGGAGGAGGGAGAGGCCTCCGTCGGATGGCCGACATGTAGCTCTCAGGAAAATCTGAGCCCCACGTCCGAGCCGACACCCCGTGTCAGCTCAGCTTGTCGATTGGATGTCGGCTCGGACGTGGGGCTCGGATTTTCCCGAGAGCCACTTGTCGGCCATCCGACGGGGGCGTCTCCCTCCTCCCAGAAGTACAGGGAGGAGACGATTTGAATCCCTTGGTTTCCATGCAAAGGGGGGAGTTGAGACACCTGTTGAATAGGGCACATGATTAACCTACTTACCCACTAAGATGGAGGCATTACTTCTTCTTGATCTATACTTCTCTTTACTCCCACCGCCAGAAGAAATCCCCTGATTCGGTGCATGAAATAGTACACCCCTTGTTGTGATGGAACCACAAGAGAAGCTGAAGCAACTGGTGCTAAGGAAACCAGAGGCTTTGAATTCTGGTTTTGCAATTGAACCTCAGTAGCCGGAGTACCACTTTCTACTTGTTGTACAATCTTAGAGTTTGGTAACATCACCAGGAACTGTCGAGCCATTTCAACGAGCTTCTTCGGTGGAACAACCCCCTTCAAATCAACAGTGAAACCTCAAATGGGAGAATCAGGACATAAGAAATCAGTTTGAGAACCATGAGCGACAATGTAATAGTGACACGCCTCAAAATATGATTCACATTGCTCATTTTCATGTCCCAAAATACCACAATAAGCATAAAAAATTGAAAGTCATTCATACTTAACAAAAACCACACAATCTGCTTCTACCTTCCTTTTAATAGTAAACGATGTTTTTGTTGGCCATGTGTTGCCATTGTTGGCAACTTGGCTGAGGTGGCAGCATAGTTGAGCTTACAGTCAGAGAAATGAAGAGAGAGGGTATCAGTGTAGGAGAGAGAGTGTCTGTGCAAGTGGCAGTGATGAAGAAGCCTTAGACATGTTCTATAGTGTTCTACAGAGTGTCGGTCTCACAAATGATATGGCTTGTTTGATCTAGAGCGAGAAAATAAAGAGAGAGAAATTCTAAAGAGAGAAAGTGGGTGGGCCCCACTAAGGTGACACTAGATCCCACAAGGGCCCCATTGATGATGTGTTGCAATCTCTAGTGATGCGGCATCTAATAGGGCACTTAACAAGCATATAATGAAAAGAAAAAGGAAGAGAGAGAAAATGTTAAGAAAGAAAAGAAGAGAGAGAATGATGTCGCAAGCATTTGATTGAAGAGAAAGAAAGAAGAGAGAGAATGAAAGGAGAGAAGGATTGTGGGTGGGACCAACGGGTGAGGTGGCCAGCCACCATGGCATCTAGCCTGGCAGCTAGCCATGGCACTTGGCCATGCCACAGCAGCTCATAGGCACCACCAGGCAGCAGCCCAAGCCGCATGACGGCACCCAACAGCAGCAGCCACATGGCTTAGCCACAAGCTAGCTGCCGTGTCACAAGGCCATGCCGCATGGGTCCATAGCAGCAAGGGCCGCAAGGCAGCAAGGCCCGCAGGCCATAGCCGCATGTGCTTGGCCATGCTCTCCCGCAAGAACTGGCATGCACTCCACCTATTTGACACTATTCCAGGAGAGAGAAAAGCTCTCTGGAAGTGTCTTATAGAGATGAGTTTTGTGCTCATCAAACCCAGTCACAGAGGCCAATGATAAAATTGTTGGGGGTATTTTCGGCAAAGCAGAAAGTAAAAGAAGCCATATCAATGGCCTGGATGGAGTCTCAACGTAGAAATCCCAATCGGACGGTCTGAGAAAATGTTGGATCAAGTACTACTCGTCGTTGGCTTTGAGATTCCTGCGCGAGTCCTTTTATTGGCTGGGAGCAACATATTTTTGGTTGATCATGAAACATTTATTCGAATCCTATGGTGGAAGACATGTAAGGAAGATCGGATGCATGGAAATTAATGTATTGCCGCTATATGAGATCACTTAATTGGCACATACAAAATTCAGTCACTTAAGTGACTGTTATAGTGCTTCTCAAGTATAGATACACATGTGAGAAGATGCCTTTTTGTGATATCTGAGTACATGATGCATGAAAATTAATGCACTACCGCTACATGGGATCACTTAATTGGTATTTGCAAAATTGAGTCACTTAAGTGATTGTTATGGTGCTTCTCACGTATACGTACACATGTGGGAAGATGCTTTTTTATGATATCTGATTGCATCATCTTTAAATCAACATATCTCTTCTATTATAACTCCAAATTAGTTGATTCAAATTATCACCTTCTTCATTGGAAGAGTATGAGCTGCTGGGAACGAAAAAAACTGAGTAGAAGCTCGGGTTTTTGGCAAAAAAAACCTCTCTTGGAAGGTTTTGGTGAGTTCTAATGGATTAAATATCTACACCAACCTTCATGGAGATCATTGAGGGTATTGCAAGCTTGAGAATGGTCGTGAGCCATTAATGGAGGTAATGAGAGCTTGTAGAAAAAGCTTCTTTTGTTTTGACTAAAATTCCAAGCTAGGGTTTTAGTTTGATCTTGTATTGAGGATTACTTCCTCCCATTTATACTCTATGGATTATGTGAGGTGTCATTGAGTCTATTGAAGATATGCAAAAACATGGTGGGGCTCCCTTGTTATATCAATGGTGTTCTTGAGTTTGAGAAAAGGAGGTATGCACTCAAGGTGTTTGTAAAAACACCAAAGAAGAAAATAGAGCTTGTTATGACATCTTTGAAGATTGGAGAACCCGGTTTAGGACTTCCTTACATAAAGTGAGCATCCGGTTGTGGAGTTATCAACAAAAGGTAATCCACTTGAGCATATCTCTATTTTATTGTATTTCATAGACTATGAGGTGTTTGATGAAATGTCTATGAGAATACCTAGACTGCAATTGGGTTGGGGAATTAAGTTTGTATGAGCTTTCATTGTAGGGCATCAATATAAGCCCGTTCATTATATTGTTTGCTTCTCGTGGGTGCGGATTAAGTGTGGTGTGTGTAACATGTGCTGAGCACTGGTACTTGATACCTGAATTATTGGCACATTCGTGTCCTCCTAGTTTTATGCTGGATAAATTAGGTGTATGTACTCTGTTGTCTAAACAGCTAAAAATAGAGTATTGAGTATATACGGAGCTCGTAGGGTATTACTCCGTGGACTAGCCATCACACACTATGGTGGTGAACCATGTATATCTGTGTTGTGCATGTTGTGTGGATTGTTTATACTCAGTATATTGTGAAGTGCGTGAAATGGCCTGCAGGATGGGTGTGCACAACATGGTAGATTTGGCCACTCTGTGGTAGCAAGGTAGTTATGCATACGACTGTGTGTTTGGCAGTAGTGTTCAGTGATAGTGTGGTTGTGCTCAATGAGTGAGGTGTCAGTTCAGGGCAGCATTGGTCTTTAAGTAATTATTTGAAAAGAATTGTGAAGACACTGATTCACCCCCCTCTCAGTGTCAACCTGTGATCAACAGTTTTCAACTGCATTGATAATGGCCATGCAATACGAGCATGTAGATACTTTCTTTCTTGCTGTAAGCATTGCCATTGATATGCATGATTCTAGTGGAAACACCAACCTTCTGCACTAGTTAAGTTGCCAAACTATCCGTGAGCAGTTCCGATGGAACATCATGCAATTGAATCCATATTGGAAACCGATCAAATAACCGCTTTCTTTCTGCATTCCATCTCTCCAAAATTATCAGGTTTCCAGCAACTGTCCATGGCGACTCTTGCAGCACACACTGCAGATCTAGTTCATGATTGAACTAAAAAAACAAAGGTGTCTGCCACATAACTAGAGACTTATACTCCATGTTTAGCGTTCCATGCAAGAGGCAAGCCATCTGTCACCTCTTGCCTCTTATAAACTCTAGTCGAGATGACCTTCCCTATAAGAGTCAGATGTACTGGGAAGTTCAGAGAAGAGTCTTCCTCCTCAGGCAACATAAAGGTATCCTCAGTATCATCTTTCCCAAATACCACACAAGAAGATGAGGAATAACCTGTTGCTGATCCGCTTGCAACCTCCTTGCCGGATGTGGACTAAGAAGGACAACACAAAGCTTTAAGAGTAGAGCCCATAACGACAAAACTACTCCAGAAAAAGTCAGACAACAAACCACTTTCCGTCAACACAGAAAGGTAAAACCAAAGAGAGAAGCTGAATACTTGGATTTGACTATTTTTCCTTGTCCTTGGACTTGGTTTGACAGCATCTAAATCTTTGTAACAAAGCCAAGAAAAAAAAAAAAAAAATAGAGCACGTGGCAAAGGTGCACTAGAAAAGGAGAATTCAATTTTGTTGACCATCGTTCCTAGACACAGTTATACAAATTATGAAATATATCAAAACTTATTTGTACTTCGTGGATGATGATTGTCTTCTTCTTTTCTTTTTTTTTTTGGTTCAAGTGGATGATGATGTAGTTTATTGATTTTAGAGACATACGCAATCTAAAATATTTGTAGAAAAAAAGGGTATAGTGCCAGTGGGTCCCTGGAATGGGACTATCGGGACTCAAATTGTCTTTTGTTGTTCGAAAGTGTTCCATCGTGATTCAATGACTAGAGTTTACATGGTGTGCATATCAATACATCAATATATACGTCTGGTAAACTCCAACTATTAGATCACGATTGAACGAACTAGACAATAGGGGACGAGTTTTTTTCCTCCTGAACCCATTGTGGGAATAGTTTTCCACATTTATCATCATGTGTAAAAACCCTTTCTCCAATAACCCATTTACATATATCTAATATCTATCGTACCATGATTGAGTTCAAATGTTGTCTATACTATGCTTATAGAATAGTTTCTGTTATATATATATGTATATGCACTATATAAACTGAAATCTCATGTACTCAAGAAAGCATGTATTAATATGAAATACACCTATGCACCAATATATATGTATCTATATATATATTAATATCAACTATATGATATGTCATAAATGTAACATAAATGGCGTACCTTTTTGAAGAGATCCGAAATAGAGAGACGAGTTGAGTCGTGTTGGTACACTCTCCTTAAAACAGTATTTGCCCTCTATTGGTGCAAAGGTTCCCCGCAAATCTGCTTCCAAGATGAAACAACCCTTTGAACGGATACCCACCCGGTGTGCCGGCACCGACGGTATATGCGGATCCGACGGTTGAGATCAACTCTCAATAGGAAGGAAAAACGATTCTGACTCTTACTTCAAAAGAGAATGAAGAGAGAGAGAGAGTTGGAGAAGAAGAGAGATAGAGATTTCATACTCTATTGAATGAGAAAATATGCTTGGGGTTGGGCTCTATTTATAGAGCCAAACAGACCTCTTGGAGGTATCCTCTGGATGGGGTGTGACCCTCCAGATCCACTGGAAGGGTGTGCCCCTCCAGATGGACCGTCCAGGATCATCTTAGATCTCGGATCTTGAGATCTAAGGTCCGGGATGATGTCTTTTAATTTGTAGAGTTGCATCTCTACATGTCACTCCTTTTCCAAAAAGACATTTGGGTAGGGGTGTGTCTGAACCCGCCACAACCCACACCCAGCGCCCGTGGCCCTCAGCCCTCGGCCCACGCCCTGGCCCTGCGTCACGGTCACGGTCGCAGGTCGCGGTCCGCGGTCCGGCGCGCGTGTGTGTGTGTTGCTTGCTCTCATTCAGGGGCTCAAAAGACAAGGTGATATGCCCTATAAATAAAGGTCTCATCCCCTCTAACCATAAGCAATGTGGGACTAAACCAATCCTACATTGGTTATGCCAACTCAAAAACCGAAAAACAAATTTCCCGCCCAAACCGAAAACGAAATTTTTGGCGCTACTCGAAAAGTTTGAAATTTTGAAGTCTTTTCAAACTTAAATTGGAAAATCTGTTTTGACTTTGTTTATTTGACTTTTTCCAACATCAAAAAAATCAAAACATCCTCTACCTGGTCCAATTCAATCTAGTCCAGCCTGGTTACGGATCTCGTCGAGCCTGATCAAACTTGAATAACCCGGCCCAAGTTGCACCTCCATTTGGTGAAAGGATGGATTAATATTGTTCTTGATAGGATTAAAAAGGTAAGCTTGACGAACGGGAGATAAGAACTCTCAATAACAAAGCAATTTAATTTATAATATTGCAAGATAGATGATTGAGAAGCAACAAACATGTATTTGGACTCTTGGGTATAAATAATATCGGCCAATGGAAGCGCGATACGCGACCATGTCCAAGCACTCACCATTAGGGGCATAACCGTCTTTTTACTAAAAGGACACTTAGGGCCACAATCAAGCATAATCCGCAAAATTCAGGGGCACAATCGAAAAACCCATCGTTTTCACAAATAAAAACCTATTTTTCCACCCATGAAGACGAGGGTTTTCTATGCCAAGATCTTCATAAAAGTCAGCTTCACAGTGACCCTCCCCCACAATTGGACGAGGAACCGGCTCTATAACCCTCTTCCCTAGCAGACAAGGTACCGATTCTTTCATTACTTTGGGTACGTTCCAGCGACCCATTGGCCTCGGAAGGCTAACCCTCATTATTAGGAGTCATTATCCTCTCCAATTGTAAGATCCTCCAATTGAGGATCCAGCGGTCTCTCTTTAACTCGGTACGTCTATCAATACATCGATAGGTGCGCCTGATTAAGAGAGACCGTTGGATCCTCAATTGGAGGATCCAGCAATTGGAGACGATAATAACCCCATTATTAGAGACTCCTTCTAAAGCACCTCCCGACTCGTACTCAAATTCAAACATGGTAAGTAAATGTAAGATCAAATTAAGGGAGTTACTGATCAGCGAAATACTCCAACAAACGGTAAAACCAAAATCAACCGATGTCCTTGAAAGTACTGAACTCAGTAAGCTGATGAAGTGCTACTCGACCAACGAAGTGCAAATCAACTGATGACTTAAAGAGCTATTTGCAGAATAACAAATGAAGACAATGACTAAGTTCTTATAGGCCTTCTCCCAACTTCACATTCACCAGGGCTGTAAAAGACTAGTGGCACACATGGAGAGGATCAATTAAAGGTAGTGATCAGAACTGTAAAATCAATTGAATGCAAGCACCCAACCAGTAGCCCACCTGACCCGGCCCATCAAGATCGGTCTGTTTACCTCAGCATAAGCAAGCTCAATGACCCCAAGAGGGTAGATCAAACGCCAATAGCCATTTGCCAACAAGATCAGCCCATTCACCTCAGCAAGACCTATTCAACGGCCCAAGGAAGGTAAATCGAACTCTAATATTAACCCTTCGATGACAAGATCGGCCCATCCACCTTAGCAAAACCAAGCTTAACGGCTTAAGGAGGGTAGATCGAATGCCAAGAGCCTTTCAACTACAGGATCGCCCCATTCATCTCAATAAGACTGACTAGAAAGGCCCGAGCAAGCCAGTTCGCATGCTGACCAAGATCACCATGTCCGCATCTCAGCATGACCGACTAGAAAAGCTCAAAAAGGCCAGTTAGCATGCCGACCAAGACCCCCCTTGCCCGCATCTTGGCATGGCTGGTCAAGAAGGCCCAAAAAGGCCAGTTTGCATGCCAACCCAGATCGCCCTATCCACATCTCAACATGACCGACCTTGATCTCCCTATTTACATCTCAGCACGACTGACTAGAAAGGCCTGAGAAGGCCACCTCGCATGCCGAGCTCGATCACCCTATCCACACCTCGGCTACCGACCTTGAAGGCCTGGGGAGGGTTGATAGGTATGGATAAGACACCATACAATTTTTTCTCTCTTATTCAATCGGACCTTACAAATCTAAGCGAGTAGGGGCAACTATTGGATATAAATAATACCGGCAATGGAAACGCGACATGTGACCATTTCCGAACCCCCTAACAATTGGAGGCATAACCGCCTTCTTATCAAAATGACATTCAGAAGCACATCCAACATTATCCAGAAAAGTCAAGGACACAATCAACCACCAAAATTTTCGAGTTGTGCTGCGAAGGCGCACAAGACCCACAACACAGGATTTAAATCAAAACAAAAAAAAAAAAAAAACAAATAAAGAAATTGCATTGCATGATCCTATCAAAACATTGAACTATAAACTAACAAAAAGGAAAATAATAATAATGGATTAAGAACATAAACAAAAAGAAATGGGATGAAAATTTAAAAAAAAAAAAAAAAAAAACTCTATAACTAGATGGAAAATTTTATATCGCCAATAGGCACGAGAAAGAGGTTGATGCGTTGTATTTGTTTGATTTGATTTTGTTTAATTATTTTCCACGTGTATGAGTTCATTATGTAAGAGATTCTGCTCACTTGAGGGGGGACAGTTGTCATATGGATTGATTGCCTTACACTTCCCACTTAATAATTAACCCAATGTCTTATTAACCCAATGTTTTTATTGACACGTGGGGATTTGTGATTGATAGTTAAGGTTGTTGGTGGGTTGCCAATCGCTATAAACAGGACATGCTATAAAGTATAAAGTGTAAAAGAGATATGACTTCGATATTCCAGCAATAAAGGAAATCCATACGACTATATTGTCAAACGATGTTAAATGGAAAAAGATCTTCTGCTGCACTCCTGTATAGCAAAGGGGATTCTGAGCATTTAGGATCCGTTTGATAAAACTTTTGCTTTAGATTCTAGATTCTGGTTCAAATTTGGATTCTACTTCAGCCTATTCCAGGATTATTTTGAAGTAAAAACTTGTTTGATAACACAATTCTGAAATGGATTCCAGAGCATTTTTAGATTAGAAATATATTTGATAACACACTATCCCCCCAATCGAAGTCTAAAAAAATAATCGTGGTAGTGGTGGGTGGCGGCGGTGGTGGGCGGTGGTGGTGGTGGGGTGGTGGTGGGAATGAAGGTGGTGGGTAATGGCAATGGTGGTGGGTGGTGGGTGGTGGGTGGTTGTAGTGGTGGCGGCAGTGGTGGCGATGGTAGTGGTGGTGGTAGTGGTGGTGGCAGCGACGGTGGTAGCAATGGTGGTGGTGGTGGTGGCGGTGGCGGTGGCGGTGGTGATGGTTATGGTGATGGCAATGGTGGTAGTGGTGGGTGGTGCCCGAAGCCATGGCGGTGGTGATGGTGGTAGTAGTGGTGGTGGTGATGGTAGAGGTGGTGGCGATGGTTGAAGTGGGAAGTGGGTGGTGGGTGGTGGGTGGTGGTGGTGGTCAAGTGAGAGTCATGTGAGAGTTAACTCTTTTCTTTCTCCGAAAAAATTGATCCAACAGCTTGGAGCAAGTTTTTATGACTCCAAAATTTTGGATTCTGGAGTCATTCTAAATCCGGTTCACTCTGTGGGAGTTGGAATCCAACCAGACTTATCAAAGGCACTTCTACTCCAAAATGGCTCCCTGGGAGCCAGAATCCATAGAATCCGAAAGCAAAGGTTTTATCAAACAGGCCCTTAATGTGCATCAGGACACGAGACTGCTCCACAAAAGTACAGCAAATGATCCCAGTCCATGGCAAAATCATACTCCTTGCTTCAAGCACTCCCTCTTAGCTGCTAGAGCTGTTACTTAGAAGAGTTCCAAAGAAAAAACATTTACTACGTAGTTTTTCCGCTGGGGCTTGAAAGCCATAGTTTGCAGGGTTGGGGGTCAAAGATACTTGTTATATCATAGCGAATCCAACGAATCCATCATTTGAATGATATAATCATGTAAAATAAAAAATCAAACTTATGAATATGAGTCGGAGATAAATAAATCTATTTATCCATATCCTTATAAATAGGACTAGAATCTCAAGGTTAATCCCTCTTTTACCAGTTCTTACTTTCTACCGCTCCCTCATTTATTACTGTTTGGTACTCGGAGTCCTGATTTAAGCATCTGAGGGACCCCCGGACCAAAGGTCCAACTACTCTTATGTTTTCTCCTTGTCATCTGCAGGTAGATCCCACCTCAGAAGATCTCAATGGATTCTAGTAGCAACAATGGTAAAGAGCTAAGAATCCAAAGAAGCTTCCACGGTTCCATGGTCTTCTTAATAAAAACAATTTGGAAAGCCAGTGAGAATAAATCTTAAGACGACCATGATGGCAACGGGCTGCTTTAATATGATCTTCCTTAGCCTTCAATGAAGCACTAATAAAATTTTCCTTAGTCTTCAAATGTGCAATCAATAAGACAGGATTTGGACCTGAGATCATTTAGGGGCTATTTGATAAAACTTCAACTCTAGGATTCTTATTTCTGGTTCAAATTTATTCTTCTACTTCAAAAGGATTCAGGAGTATATGGGAGTAGAACATGTTTGTTAACCTAATTTAATCATGGACTCCAGAGTAGTGTAGTGGGTGGTAGTTGGTGGCACTAGTGGTGAGTGGTGATGGTTGGTAACGGTGATGGTGGGTGGGAGGTGGTGGCGAAGGGTGGTGGTGGGTGGGTGGTGGTGGTGGAGGGTGGCGATGGGTGGTGGGTGGTGGTGGGGAGTGGTGACAGTGGTGGGTGGTGGTGGTGTTGGTGGCGATGGGTGGTGATGGAGGGTGGTGGTGGTGGTGGGTGATGGTTGGTGGTGGTGGTGAAGATGGTGGGTGGTGGCGGTGGGTGGTGGTGGTGGTGGTGGTGGTGGTGGTGGGTGATGGTTGGTGGTGGTGGTGAAGATGGTGGGTGGTGGTGGTGAAGATGGTGGGTGGTGGTGGTGGTGGTGGTGGTGGTGGTGGTGGTGGGTGATAGTTGGTGGTGGTGGCGATGGGTGGTGGTGGGTGGTGGTGGTGGCAATGGTGGGTGGTGGTTGTGGTGGTGGTGGTAGTGGCGAGGGGTGATGGTAGGTGGGTAGCGGTGGTTGAGGACGGTGGGGGTGGTGGGTGGTGGTGGCAGTGGGTGGTGGTGGGGAGGTGATGGTGGTGACGGTGGTGGCTGGTGGGTGGTGGCTGGTGGTGGTTGTGGTGGTGGTGGTTGGTGGTAGCAGTGGTGTGGGGTGGTTCTTTTTACTCTAAAATTATACTCTGAAGTCGAAAAGCATCTATTTGATGCTCCAAAAAATGGATTCTGAAGTCCATTTGGAGCGCGTTCACTCCGGGATTCTCCAGAATCCGAACCAGGTTATCAAACAGGATTCTACTCCATTTATGCTCAAGAAGCTAGAATCCAGATTCTGGAGTGTTTTCAAACCACCCCTTAAATTTGAAAGTTTCTAGTTATTTCAGTCGTTGATCTTTTAAATTTTCTTATCCATAAAAAGAAGTGAAAATATATTTGATTTTGGTCGGTTGGTATGGGATAAATGAAAATTATTTTATTTTATTTTTTTTGGAAAGAGTAAATTATGGGTCTATTTAATAAAACTTCAGATTATGAATTATATGGATTCTGGTTCTCAGTGAGCCATTTTGGAGTAAAAGCATGTTTGATAAGCCCAATTGGATTCAAGCTCCCACAAAGTGAACCAAATTCAAAATGGCTCTAGAATCCAAAATTTTGGATAACTAAAACTTGTTCAAACGTGTTGGAACAAGTTTTTGGGAGAAGAAAAAGAGTCTGACTCTCACTTGACTCTCACTTAACCACCGCCACTACCACCAACCACCACCCACCACCACCACCCACCATCCACCACCCACCACCCACCATAACCACCCCCGCCACCACCACCTCCCATCACCCATCACCTATGTCACACCCCAATTCTGGACTAACCAGTGGTGTGATGAACCGTCATGAGAACTAACGGTTCAAACCAGGATCTCGTATAGACTATGCCAACCATGTTAAACCAAAACACATTTCACAATAATAATCAAAGTAAATAAATAAATAACAGAAGTCTTATTAATAATGAACTGAGAGTTTAGAGTGATAAATAAATATTTAACAAGTTATCTTCAAGTAACCAAAACATAATTAATACTGATTACAAGTATCACAATACGAAAGTTAACCACTAAGCGTAAACATAGTTGAAACACTAGCTTGACGAGCCATATTCGTCTTCTACAGCTTGCACATCCATAGCCGCTGCATGTCCACACGTTGGCGTATTCATATAATCTTCAATTGTAACACCTGCAACATCAAAAACTAAAAATAATTACACGCACGAGTGTCAGCTCTCCAACTTGAGCTCAGTGAGTAAATAAAACAATGCAACAAGCATATGCATGCATTCAATTCATATCTTTGGTCTGGTTTTTAAGTTTGCAAGGTGCTATAGAAAGGTTTGGTGGCCCCCGCACCTCTATACACGAGTGTGTGAATCCGTCCAATAGATCAAACACCATTGTCGTCCCATATGCACTACCATGGAATAGAGATAGAGCTAAAGTGTTTGGATCAAACAACGCCAACACTTCCCCTGATGCCCTACCCATACCGACATGTAAGCCCCTGCTGGTGAGGGCTTGCAAACTGGGCTCGCAACTAACCAGTCCTAATGCCAAACAGTGTATCCAAGGCCTCATCCCAGCATCCCTCAATACGTTCATAGAGATAGAACTAAGGCCCCCCAGCAGAGTCAGAGACCACATGGTCCAAGACCACCTCCCTTGATGCCCTACAACGTAATAGTTCTGCTAAGGTAATGGCGATACGACGATGTCAGTGGGCAAGACTTGAGTAAAGATAAAGCTAGAGTCTGGTGACCAGGTCAGAGACTACCATGCCATGTCCTTCCCCTAATGCTCCACTCGCTTCAAGCACACTAACCACACACATATAATCACATGTTTATTCCTAGCATCATCATCATCATCATATTATAAATAGACATAATTAAATATGCATGAGCAGTAATAACATAAATATTGGATGACATGTGAAATGCACACTACAAGCACATAAGCATAGAATCAATCATGGCATTGGACTCAATAAGTAAAACAACTTGTTATTAGCCAATCAGTTTAGGTCTTGTTCCCTCACCTTTTATCGATGTTTGTTCCTCTCCTTGTTCCTCTCCCAAGCTTTGGAAGTCACTTTGAATATATTAGGAACCTAAACAATTAATGTATTTAAGTTAGGGTTCAAGTTTACCAAGTTACATTAGTCAAAAACCTTGTTTGGTCTCAAAATATGCTTGCTGTTATCGTGTGGTCGCATGTGTGGTATAACATGTGGTTGCAATATATGAGACCACACATTGTGTGGTCGAACCCTGTGGTCGCATTTTATGCGACCACACCTTTCCTGGGAACTTCCCGAATAGTGGTGGTCGATCTTCTGGTCACCCTATGGTCGATCACAAGCTGCGACCACATGATGTTTGGTTGATTTTACTTCTCATACGAGTTCTTCCTCATGGTTCATCAATAGGATTCACCCTAAGATCATTCTATGGCCTCTAATCAGAGTTTTTCCCTCATCCATTATCCCTAACCTATTCTCTATGGTTTCCCATGGAAAACCTATTACCGAATCATTGTATTAGGTTTCTCACATCAACTTGAAAAGAACCTATTCTATCTTATCTACCCTACAGAGTTAAGTCCATACCTTAAGCTTGTTGTAGAGAGATACAACTCTTCTCTGCAAAAACCTTTCTCTAAGCTTCTTCTATAAATCTCATTTTCCTTCTCTTCTTTTCTCTCTTTCTCTCTTAGGTTTGGAGTTTCGATTTGAGTTCTAAATAGTGAGAGAGGCTAAGGGAGAGGAAAATATCCATATAGAGTCTCACTTTAATTAAGAAAGAGTCCCCCTTAAATTAGAAAAGTTTTCTAAACACGGAGTCTGTTCAGTATCATGTGGTTGCACGTGGGGTGGCAGAATCCGTCGACCACACGTCATGTGATCTCATGTGTAGTCGACCACACCCCTCAAAACTGCCACCACACGTTCAAAATTTATTGGTTTTTAGTTTTTGACTGATTTCTTCCACACAAACTTAACCATCAACCACACCAACTATATTTGACTTGTTGCTTACCTTATCTTGTGGTTCTTCATACAATTAGTTCACTTGAGCCGATTATGATGGAAAGACCGGTCGCGACACGAGAACGTAAGGTTAGATCGGATTCGTGGCGTGCGGGTCTTACAACCCATCTGTTAAAAATTATTGTACTTAGGGTTTCAATAGAATCCATCCCAATCCATACAGTTACCATAGAATACAATGAAGATACAACTATTAATGAATATAAAGACATACCTGTTTGTGAAGCTTGATTCCTCTACGCTCTAGACTTTGATCGAAATCCCTCGGCTACAGTCTTCCACAGCCTCCAGAGGATATCCTGATGTCTCTTGCTAATGGGCGTAGAGAGAACTTTACTAACTATGGCTATAGGGACTCTAATCTAGTATTTAGAGAATACTACTGTAACCCTAAAACCCTTCTCACAATAAAATTAGGGTTACCAAACCTATCTCATATCATGTGACAATTCAAACCAAGTCGGTTCTACTGTGTCAATTAAATTCTCACTGAATAACTATTTTAGGTAATTAATTAAGCCCACATAAATCTAACAATCTTCCACTTGTACTATATTAATTACAAAACCATCATTAACTAGTGTGGCCATGGAATCTAACACATTAAAACGTCACTAATTTTGAAACATCCATCAAGCTTCCTAGTGCAAGCAACAGTGGATAATAGACCTTAATATACAGTGTATGATCTTTTGTCAACCACAACAGAGGTCTACTCAATACATGAATCGTTGAGATAATGCATAAAAGTAAACTCTCATATGAGTCTAAACTTGATTAAGGAACCTAAATCAAAATGCCCTAAACGTTTATTGGCAACAAAACATGGTATTTAAATAATCTAAAAATATAATACCATACCTTGGCTAGACACCGCCTTCATTCTTTGATATTATCCTCTCATCCCAAACTGCCTATAGCTTCGATTAATACCACACTTTGACTTACCGTCATTATTTCTTTGGCTCAATACCGCCCTTTTCCTCCAGCTAAATACCGCCTCTTATCATGGCTGAATACTGCCTTATATATCTAGTTGAATACTGCATTGTCCGTCCTTTGGCTAAATACTACCTGGTGTCCGACTAAATACTACCTGAATTATCTTTGGCTAAATACAGCTTGGTTTATCTTTGACATGTCAAACACATAACTATGTATGTAAAAAAATAACAATAATACAAATGTTAATGTAAACAAAACCATGGTTACAAAACTATACCCATAAACCATGAACAATATAATCAAACACAGTAGGAAATGTGAAAACACAAGCATAAATATAAAGAGTCTTCCACTGATTAAGCATATCTAGAGACTCCTACTGATTCTTAGATCTTTGACCACTCAAGCCTCTAAAATAAATTATTTTCAATCATTCCTATGTTGGACATATCGTCCCTTGAAGACTCCCACTGACATAGCCTTCGTCAAAGAATCTACAACGATATAAAATCTTTTGACATTTTCCTCACCTAAAGAGATTCGATCTCTATTATGTTTTGAAATACTAGATTTCTTATTATTCTTTGAGAAGAACACAGCTGAACCACTGTCACAACATATCTCAGCAGGTTTAAAAGTAGAGTCTACAACCTCCAAGTCAGAAAAAAAAACTCTTACACCAGATACATTGTTTGCTATCTTCACATAGAGTTACAAAACCCTACCACTATAATAATGAACCTTAATGTTGGTTTCCTATCATCAATGCAAACATTAAAATTGTATCAAAATAGTCTAAAGTGTCACTATTTCCATAGATGAATATATAATCTTTGGTCATTTGCATGTACCGCATGACCATCATTTTCTCATTGTCCAGTGAGCTATACCAGCATCCAATTGAAAACGTCCCATAACACTCAATGAAAAGACTATATTAAAAAATGATTACAATCTTGAGCATATATCAAGCTCCCTACTGAAGTGCAAATGCTCAATATCATTTTTTGTACACAATTCTGTCAATATGTCTCCTTTATCGACTAGAGTATCTTCAACGTACCTGTTATTCATGCATACTGAACAATTTGAAAATACGAACAACATATGCACTTTAAGACAAATCCAGGATTCTATTTTTTCTGTCATGAGAAAACTCAATGTCAAGTACAAAGGTACTTACTCATACATTCTTCATCTCGAAGTTATCAGACATTGAAACTTTGGTTTCAACCAGTAAACCATGTCACTACAAGCCAATGATTAACCATCAACATACATGACTAGGAAGTGAATCTGCCCCCACTGCCCTATAGATATATACAATGATCAATGACAATCTCAACAAAATTGAAAGAAGATACAACTCTGTTAAACTTCAGATACCATTACCTGAATACCTCTTTAATCCACAGATTGACTATATATATCTATAAAACAAATCTTTTTACCCTTATCACAAAACCTTGTGATTAAAGCATATAACATCTTCTTTCAGATTTTCTTTGATCAAAATGATCATTAAATTTATCTGATGCAACTCCAAAATAAAATGCGTAACTAAGACTTCAAATCTTGAAGTCAATACTTTCTCTTCTCTTTGTGTGATTTCACTTATCTACAAGTCTTACTTTTTAGCAATTAATTTTTCTACTGGAATCATATATTTTCTTGTGTACCCATTTTGAGCCTATGAGTACATCGCTCATCGAAAAAAATACAAAATCTCAAGTCTCATTATTGTTCATAGACAACAACATATCTTTTATGATCATTAACCATTCAAGAACAATTTCTGTAAGACCCGTGTCAATTTAACCCGGTCTTACCATCTTGAACCAGGTTTACCCATCATGGTCGAGTCAAATGGACCAAGGGCATGAAGGAGATCGAGATCCCAGGTACGAAATCGACCCAAAAACACTTAATTCTAGGGGAGGGTCGCACACCCAGTGAAGCAGGGTCGGACCTCCCAAAACAGAAAGTCAGACCCTCAGTTTTGAAGGGAGGTCGGACAGCTTAAGACCCTAGGGTCGACGGGATCATCGACCCTCCCATCGATCCTCGGTTTCTGACGAAACTGAAATTTGGAAATTTCCTAATTTTCGGTTGGGATTCTTTCCAAATCTCAATGGGATTATTATAGGACATTCCTAGTCTATTTAAAGGACGTTCCTAAGCCACTTTCACTCCTTTCACAACCCTAATTGAATTGAGAAAAATAGAGAAGAAGGAAAAGAGGAAGAAAGGAGGCTAGGGAGAAGGCTTAACAAAAAGGAGAAGAAATTGCAGAGGAAAGTAATCTTCTCAGGTATGGATACTAATTCCATGAGTTTCTATAGACCTTAGGTTAGATATGGTTGAGTGTAGGATTTCAGAGAAACCCAAACCATCCATCCATGGTTAGGTTTTCATGGAAAACCATAGGAGGATGCACGAAAGCTATCTAGATGGATTATACATGATTCTAGACCATGGATTGACTGTTGAATGAATGTAGGAAGCAAGCCATAGGACCCCAAACACGAAGAATGGATTAAAAGTGGAAATTAGACCAGAGTGTACCAAGGGTCGCACCGAGGGTCGATAGACCATCCGACCCTAGGTGTTTCTGACCATCGACCCTCAGCATTCGGGAAGTTCAGAATGGAGGGAGGGTCGATAGACCCATCGACCCTAGCATCGACCCTCAATTGACAGAATGGTTTTTAAATTCTGAATTAATTCTAATTAAATTCTATCAACTTTGTTAGGTTTGCTAGCAATATAATACCGTTATAACAGTGATTCGAAAGCTTGAAAAATATCTATTAGCAAGCTAAGGTGAGGAACCTTAACCCCAAACTAAATTGGTTAATCATAAACAGTTTTCTATTTCTTGAGTCCTATGCCATGTTTGATTCTATGCGAATATGTTTGTAATGTGCATACAGCATGCCATCCAATATTTCTATTACTTGTTCATGCATATTTACTTTATTGTTATAACATGATGATGATGATGATGATAGGAATAGGCATGTGCTTGTATGTGTGTGGTTGATGTGCTTGATGCGAGCGAGTATCAGGGGAGGTGTGATGAGAACGTCAATAAACGTTAACCTTTGGCGGGTCTTAGGACTTTAGCTCTATCTCTAACTCAAGTCATGTGCATTGGCATCGTCGTATCGCCATTACCTTAGCAGAACTATTATGTCGTAAAGTATCAGGGGAGGTGGTCTCGGTCCTTGTAGTCTCTTACTCTACCGGGGGGCCTTAGCTCTATCTCTATGGGCATTCTGAGGGATGCTGGGGTGAGGCCTTGGATACACTGTTTGGCATTAGGATTGGTTAGTAGCGAGCCCAGTTTGCAAGCCCTCGCTAACAGGGGCTTACGTGTTGGTATAGCATTATATAGCAATAAACGTTAACCTTTGTTGTATAATGTTATGGTAGGGTGGATGGGGACGACGATAAACGTTAACCTTCGGACGGGCTTCCACACCCTGTGTATAGAGGCGGTGTCAATAAACGTTAACCTTTGACCACCCAACCTTTCTATTGCACATTGCAAACTATAAACCAAGACCAAAGATATGAATTGACTTTTTGCATGCATATGTAATGTTGCATTGTTTTGGCTACTCACTGAGCCGTGTTGTGTGCTCACCCCTCGACGTCGAATATTTTTAGTTGATGATGCAGGTTATGCAGTTGAAGATTACATGAATGCGTCGACGTACGGAACTGTAGCAGCTATGGAAGTTGGAGCTGAAGACGATACACACGACTCCTTTTGCGAGTGCAACTCGTGTGTATTCGATTAGATATTTTTGTAGGTTTCTTTATTGGATTTATAAGACATGTATTTGGTATTTAAATATTTATGTCTTAGTTAAACACAGAATAATTTGCTATTATTTATGGGTATCATTTAAGTTCTCAGCTCATATTATTTATAAATTTTCCGCTATTGTGTATTACTCTGATTATGATTGTGGATGCGTGTAAAGTTTGGATAACGCGGGGATAGCCTATTAGAGATCCTGGTTGAATCGTTGGTTATTTGACGGTTCATCACACCATTCTGAACAATGCGGAATTGGGGTGTGACAATTTCATTACTGACAACTTGCTCAAAACTATTGGGATCTTCACCTTGTCCAACACCAAAACATCTATTTTTAAAATACAACATGTGATTAGAAGAAGTTATAGATCTACATGATCTAGTATATCTTCTCATTGCCTCATCTGGCTCTACTACTATGACTGAAGCATCGATCTTAATGAACATTTTAATAATCATTTCATTACACTTTGGCAATGTCACACCTCAATTATGAACTAACCAGTAGTTTAATGATCCGTCATAAGAACCAACGGTTTACACCAGGATCTCGTAAGATCATGCCAATAATCCAAACTAAACACATTTCACATCACAATTAGAGATAATAAAATATATAGCAAAAGTTTTTATTAATAATGAACTGAGTGACTACAATGATAAGTAAATAATAAACCAGTTATCTCCAAGTAACCAAAACATAATTATAACAAACTATTACAAATATCAAAATATGAAAATTAACCACTAAGCGTCGACATAGTTGAAGCACTCGCTTGACGAGTCCTGCTCGTCCTCCACAGCTTACATATCCATAACCACCACATGTATATACATTGGTGCATCAATATAATCTTCGACAGTAACACCTACAACATCAGAAACTAAAAATAATTACACATGCGAGGGTCAGCTCTCCAACATGAGCTCAGTGAGTGAACAAAATAATGCACAAACATATGCATACATTTAATTAATATCTTTGGTCTGGTTTTAAGTTTGCAATATACTATAGAAAGGATTGGTGGGCACCGCACCTCTATACACGAGTGTGTGAATTCTCCCAATGGATCAAACACCATTGTCATCCCATATGCACCCACCATGGAATAGAGATAGAGCTAAAGTGTCCAGATCACACACTGTCAATACTTCCTCTGATGTCCTACCCATACCAACACGTAAGCCCCTATTAGCGAGGGCTTACAAACTGGACTCGTAACTAACTAATCTTAATGTCATCCAAATGTATCCAAGGTCTCACACCAGCATCCCTCAATACGTCCATAGAGATAGAGCTAAGGCCCCCTGACAGACTCAAAGACCACATGGTCCGAGGCCACCTCCCCTGATACCCTACGATGTAATAGTTCTGCTAAGGTAATGGCGATACGACGATGTCAGTGGGCAAGACTTGAGTAGAGATAGAGCTAGAGTCTGGTGATCAGGCCAAAAATCACAGTGCCACGTCCTCCCTCTGATGCTCCACTCGCATCCAACACACTAACCATACACACAATCACATGCCTATTCCTAGCATCGTCATCATCATGTTATAAATAGATAAAAATAAATATGCATGAGCAGAAATAGCAATAATATGGATGACATGTGAGATGCACATTACAAGCATACAAGCATAGAATCATTCATTTCATTGGACAAATAAAATAAAATAGTTTGTTATTAATCAATTAGTTTAGGTCATGTTCCCTCAATTTTGATTGATGTTTATTCATTTTTCAAGCTTTGAAAGTCACTTTGAATCTATTGAGAACCTAAACAATTAATGTATTTAAGTTAGGGTTCGATTATACTAAGTTACAGTAGTCGAAAACCTTATCTGGTCTCAAAACATCATTGCTGCTATCGTATGGTTAACCCTTATGGTCGACCCTATGGTCTCAATATATGTGACCACACGACGTACGGTCGATTTTGTGGTTGCACTACATACAACCGCACGTGCGACCACACGATTTCTAGGAACTTCCCGAATAACTGTGGTCAACAACTGGTCACCCTATGGTTGACCACTGCTGTGACCATACTATTTATAGTTAATTTTTTACTTTCAATCCAAATTCTTCCTGAGTCAATTTCTCAGCTCATCACTTAGGTTCATCCTATGGCTATCCTATGGCCATTATTTACAGTTTCTCATTAACCATTAACCCTAATTCATCTCTTATGGTTATCCTTGAGATTTACTCAAAGGATCACATGAATCATATTGGTTTGACATCTCGTATCCACAATAGAAAACCTTATCCAATAGGATCTACATCTACAAAGATAAGTTCCATATCTTGGCTTACTGTAGAAAGCTAGAACATTCTCTGCAAAATCTTCCTCTCAGCCTTCTTCTCCAAATCTCCTTCCCATTCTCTTCCTCTCTCTTTCTCTCTTAGGTTTAGGGTTTGAGATTGATCTAAAAGAGTGAGAGACGATAGAGAAACGTCCTCTTTATAGGGAAAAACTCTCCATATAGAGTCCTTCTACAATAAGAAAAGAGATCCCCTTTGATTTGGAAAGTTTCCAAATCTCATAGTCAATTCTGGCTTCGTGCAGTCTATGGTGTTGTCGCATAATTTGTCGACCATACAATTCCAAAATAGTTGACCACACGTTGTGTGGTCTCAACCTAGTCGACCACACGTGCAACCACACAACCAAAATTTATTGGTCTTTAAATTTTGACTGGTTGCTTCAACATAAACTTAAACAGTCAACTACAACAACTAAATTTGACTTGTTGCTTACCTTATCTTATGATTTCTTCATACAAATTGGTTCACCTGGATCGATTATGATGGAAAAATCGATCATGACATGAAAACGTGAGGTTAAACTAGGTTCATGGCGTGCGGGTCTTACAACTTCACCACCCTTAAAAGAAATTTTATCCTCAAAATTTACACACACGGATCTTACAGGCAACATTATTGTTATCATAACTGGTTGCTCCACAGCCATTTCCATGTGGTCTCATCAAACTTAAGAATCTTGTTGTCTCCTTCGGATTCGTTTTGACATCTCATAAAATAACAACTCAATGTCTTAAAATAATTACTCTCCCATGAGTGTTATGAAAACATCAACTTTACAGTCTCAAAAAGATAACTTAAATTGGAACTGACTAACTAAGCACTTTATTAATAATATAGACTGCAATATCAATTATTTTCCTATAGGATTATATACATTCTCAAGCTCTTGCAAATACTTGCTCAAATTTATCACAAAATAAATCAGTGTCACTTGATCTCCCATAATACATACCTCTTATTTAGATCCAATAGTTTTAATTCTTTTAATAAAAAAATTATTTTAATTTTCATTATTTGAAAAAACACCCATGGACTAAACTAGGACAAAAAATCTTAGATAAAATCTCAATGTCTACCAAGACCAATAAATCTTTGTTGTGAATAACCTTCATTTACTTTAATCTTGTCATTTTCTCCCTTAATTAATTCTCACATATACATATGTTATAAACTTTGGAAGGAGAGGTTTCAGAATACGATTAATGCTTAAGTGTTCAATAATGTTCAATCTACTACATCTTCTTGCTCAGAAATTTTATAATCCTTATTCTTTTTTCACTTAAGCTTATCCAGCTTTACAACCTTTTGAGTCACTACACTATAAATTTCATTCTACTTAGATCCATTTTATCTTGTAATTTCTTAATGTCTAATTCTTTGTCATAAAATTTCTGACTATTCCATGAAAAAGTATATTTCTTTTTGTGGGTTTTTTTTTATCCCTTTTGTAATTTGCCTTTGTCGAGATATATATTATGCACTATGACATTGGCATTCATATTTTTTTTTTCTTTTCCTTCGAACTCCTATCCTCAGTTCTTTCATTTTAGATTCACTATATCTTTTGAGTACTATAGGTCACTAATCTGCCTTTACAGTTCTTGTGAGGAAGTAAAAGTCTAAAATGTCACTTACATAGGTTCTGATGAATTACCTACAAATATTCACTTATCTTTGAGCTTATCATTAATAGTTAACAGCTCTACCTTGTACTTTCTCACACTCCCAATACCATTTATTATCATCAAAAACTGGTATTGATGGACTTGAGTAGTAAAACATCTCTCCGCCTCTTCTTGAAATATCAAATATTTCTTTGGATTTCACAGAGAATACCTTATTTTAATGTTCCTCATCTGAATATTGCCTTACATGATCTTAAGGATTGAACACCCTAAGGATCAGAATACAATTTTCTGTTGAGTATATCTAGGTTAAACAGTCCTAGATTATTTTTTTTTAATTTATATGCCAATTCATAGAACTGACTGTCAATGACAAACATCTTAAGGTATTCAATCATTACATGTCTACAACTATATTATAATATAAATAATTATAAGTTTACGATTAATATCAAATAAAATTAGCTAGCAAGAATATATATATAACATGTGCAATCCAATTTATATCCTTGAAAAGTCAATCGAACTACACAAATCCTTTGGGATAATATGTGCACTGGTCCTCTCAATATATGTGCAATAACTGCGAAGGGATAATGACTTTCTAAAATTCCATCACTTTTGGGTGGATGAAAATCCTTAAAGCCACAATTCTTCAACCATGTGCATGAGTTCCTTATAATTTTTGATAACGTCACCTTTGGGTGGATAGTGTCGTTCTTTACTGCATCCATAAAAGTGGGAGTTTATGTCAGTGTCACTTTTGGGTAAGCACTGTACTTCCTTGCTATAGCTTGCAAATGCATAAATATCGGATTTGAACATATTATGATAGATCCAGATTGCTACTTTAGTGGTCACACCAAAATCTTTACATAACAGCCACAAATCTTAATTTAAATAAACTTGGACAATGTCACCTTTGGGTGAACACCGTCAAATTGAAGCATTTACAAACACAGACACTTGAATTTGAACGCATCATAATGAAACAGGTTGTCACTTTGATAGTCACACCAAATTCCACCATGATATGAATAAATTTCAACCAACAGCTCATGTGGGATATATATATTTTACCATGAATATTTTTAAAATACAACTTTATAAAGTTAAACATTCAAACAACTATGCATAATGCTTAACAATCAATTTGGTATAATAATTTTAAGAAAAAATCAACAAAAACACTGCAAATTGAGTTCCCATAGGATATTTTTCTATAATAACATATTTTCAATGTATCAAAATATATTAAAATGTATATCAGATTGAAGAGCATCAAAAATGAAGTTCAATGGAACAAATCGGAGGCCAATCTGACCTTCTTAGCTCCCACAATCGTAGTTTAAGTCCAGATTGTGAATACATTTTTTAAAACCGTAAGTTAAACAGACCCTTATGCCATGGACTGGGATGAACCATGGTCTGAACCAAACCGAATTGGTCTGGTCTGACCAAACCGAATTGGTCTGGTCTGACCAAACCGATTACCCCGGGTCATCCAGTCGGGTTTTAGGGTCAAATATTTAGGTTCTCGGGTTGGCCCCATTTTGGTCACCAGGTCGACCCATCTGGGTTACTGGGTCACCATCTAGGTCATTGATCCATGTACAGGGTCCTCAGGTGGTCGGGCCTAAACTGGCTGGTCAGGCCTGGGCTTGACAAGCTGGGCTAGTTTTGGCAGGCCTGGCTTTGGTTGGCTTGGCTTGGCCTAGCCGGGCCGGCTTTGGTTGGTCTGGCTTGGCCTAGGCTGGGTTAGCTCTTGATGAGCCGGTTTGGGCTTAGCGGGCCTAGGCTGGCTGGTCTTGGCCGGAGTCAACCTTGCCGAAACCGGCTAGGATTTACAATTCTGTGCCGAGTCAACCCAGCGATGACTCGATGCCGTCAGACAGCATTTTTTTTTAAAAAAATTTCTCCCCTGCGAGTGAGATCCACTCACGGCTACCGCCGGCAAGTGACGGCGCGTCCGACTACCGACTCCTGCAATTTTTATATCACCGGAACCGTCTCGATCTCCTCTTTCCATTGATATATGGCTTGACTACTTCTCTGGTCAAAAAAATTTCGTCGATGGAAAACCTCCGATAGGTTCGATCCAAATTCGAGAAATTCATCTCTTTCAATTTTACCATTCACTGCCAGTCTTTATAATCAATCTCATCGATTCTAGGTCTGTATGATTGGCTCTGATACCAACTATTAGAAATTATTGTACTTACGGTTTCAATAGAACCCATCCCAATCCATACAGTTACCATAGAATACAATGGAGATACAACTATTAATGAACATAAAGACATACCTGTTTGTGAAGCTTGCTTCCTCTACGCTCCAAACTTTGATCGAAATCCCTCGGCTACAGTTTTCTACAGTCTCTAGAGGATATCCTGATGTCTCTTGCTATGGGCGCAGAGAGAATTTTACTAACTGTGACTGTGGAGACTCTAACCCAATATTTATAGTATACTGCTATAACCCTAAAACCCTTCCCACAATAAAATTAAGATTACCAAACCTATCTCATACCATGTAACGAACCAAACCAAATCAGTTCTACCATGTCAATTAAACTCTCACTGAATAACTAGTTTAGGTAATTAATTAAGCCCACATAAATCTAATACCACCACCACTTTTCTAGACTTCGATTGGAGGGATAGTATTTATCAAACATGTTTCTGTTCCAAATATATTCTGGAATCCATTACAGAAAATGTGTCATCAAACATGTTTTTACTTCCAAATAATCCTAGAATAGCTAAAGTAGAATCTAAATTCTAAACCAGAATCCGAAATCCAAAGCAGAAGTTTAATCAAACAGGCCCTAAGAACCAATTCAAGGACTAATGAAATTTTGAAGAATAAGCTTGAGTAGCACAACTTGAAGAGACGAATACCCAAGAACTAAATTATTTTTGCCTTCGTTATATGCTATACCTGATTAGTTATCTTATCAGAAATCAAACAAGAAAAAGGCCAGTTTCATGATTGTAACGCTGGTTTGACAACAAGGCATCAGGAAGCTAAGTTGAGCTTAATAACCACATCTTTAATGAATTGACAAGTTGACATAGGATCCGCATCCTCTTCTCCCAGTGGTTCTGGGAGGGCAGGGAAACCCCCGTCAGATGGCCGATACGTGGCTATCAAGAGAATCTGAGCCGATACCCCCTGTTGGCTCAGCTTGTCGGCTCAGTGTCGGCCCGGACGTGTGGTCAGATTCTCCCGAGAGCCACGTGTCAGCCATCCAACGGGGACGTCCCCGTCCTAGTGGTTCTAGGAGGAGAGGATGTGAACGGAGACAGCTGGTTGTGGTCACAGTCGATAATTAATAAGCAGTTATTAATGAAGACACAGCATAGAAAAGAATGGACAATTGCTATTCCATTGTGTTTGAAGCTGTTACAAGTGTAGTTTGATATTGAATCATACAGAAAATTCAAAATAAATACCCCTTTACAATAAATACCGCTATCCAAGGTAGAACAATATGTACAGCATAGCATACAGAGAATGACTCATCAAGACGGGTCAGATCCCCAGAATCAAGTATCTGGGGTACTAGCATGGGAATCTATGTATACCAGCAGTGAGGTAGCAACCACATTTAAAAGAGAGAAAACATATTTTGATGCCACCAAGAAGCACATTAGATGATTGAGGTACTGAGTTTTTCTGGTTCATCATTCAACTCCTGCTCCAGCCAATGCAGCTGCCACTGAAGCAGATGCCTCCTCAAGTGTTCGCTTCTTCTGCACTGAGTTGAAGGCCTCAAGTAAATCTCCAACTTCAAAATCAGTAAAATCCTCCACACCAATACCACACTCTAGTCCTGCATTAACCTGGCCAAACAAGAGAATTGAGAAGGGATCAACCAACCTCCTAAAGATGGCAAAGAGAGAAATATCAAACAAGCCCATAATTAACTGGCAAGACAATTAATGAAACCATTAGTAAAACCTCAGACCAACACATATATCATATCCACGACTTATTGATTTGGTCATGTGCACCAAGAACAATAGCTGAACCAGTTGGGAGGAAAGTAAGAGTTTCAGGGGAAAGGAAAAGGAGGTATCTAAACCAAAGAAGGTTGTTTTTCCTTTATTTGGTTTAGAGCTTTCGAGCAAGCTGAAAAACTACAGCACGCGCGTTAGCGCAACAGTGCTCTACAATCAGCTTTACTCTGCCCAAGTGCTTGCTCTAGCCTCTCGAAACCAACACAGGTGCACCAACAATAAGCCAAAGCACAAGCACACACAAGAAGACCAAGTCTCTTGGCCCAAGGTTGAGAAAAGATTTTATGACTTATGGTAAAGGACATGGCCATGGATGGAGGCATCCATAGAGCAAGACAGACCCAACTAGGTTTAGGTTCAGGGTAAGGCATTAAAAGTAGAAGGATTTAAAAAAAACAATACCAACGATCTGGCCCAGATCATCGTTCATGTTTAGAAATACCTTGGTATAGGCTGTACAATCTTCAACCCATAAGCATGCCACTGCAACCTAGAATATGAGGCTCGCAGCCAACTCCTAATCTATCTATATAGTTTATTGACCTCCAAAGTGAAACATCTATGCATGAACCACGGAATATAACCCCTCCTTTATCTACATCCCCATATTTCTTCTAAGGTAAAACCTACTTACAACTCAAGGATTATTTAACCATACACTCATGATATATCAAGAGAAACTCCACTACAAGATTCGCTATAGGCACATACCTCTTTCACCATTTCCTTCACTCTCCTCAGAGAATCAATAATACCAACATGGACTATTTTCCCATTCCGAAGAATCCTAACACCACAGCCTTTCACTATTTTTCCTTCTGCCACCATGCATCCAGCCACACGACCACTGCCACTGCTGAAGGTTGCTCGGACTTCGGCTGCTCCAATTGGTACTTGTTCCTATCAAGATACAAGAACATCTCAACTGTAAATTGAGATAAATATATGGTGCACAAGTAGAGACTGGGCATGCAATTAAATTGATAAGGACTTATAAAATCCTGTCAAATTTGAGATTATGATCATAACACAAAAGAAGGGGATATTTTTGATCTCCAAATCATGACAAATTTTAGCAGAGAAAGTTGTAATTGATTAATACCAGGGATAACAGGTGGCAATCACATGCCTCTTGGCCATATGAGCACAGAATCTCTACCCTGTGGTAAAAGGAACACTCAAAATGCTAATAGATTGGAAATTCTCCTCACCTCAACAGGTTCAAGGAGTCCCTCCATTGCATTCCGCATATCGTCAATGAGCTCATAGATAACTCTATACAGCCGAATCTCAACTCCTTTGTTGTCTGCATAACTCTTAACTGAACCTGGGGTTTTGACATTGAATCCCAATATAATGGCCTTACTAGCAACAGCTAGATCAACATCACTGTTGCTTACATCCCCTGTTGCTTGCAGCAGAAACTTCAAAGTGACATTATCCTGTGGAAGAACTTGAAGGGCTTGTCTGATGGCTTCAATGGATCCCTAATAAGAGGAGGAGGTTTCATGTTAGTTGCAGTGGAAAAGATAAACCATCCAGATGACAGAAGAAGAAGATGCAGCACGCATGCAAACATATTGAGGGGCGGGGAGATAGTTGCACTACAAGAAACCCAAGGTAACTATTGGGTACACTACAAGTGGTCTACCAACTATGCACATGCAGGTGCAGGGTGAATGAACAGGAAACTTCAGATGTTACCATTGGCTTCTCAGATGATCCTAAGGATCAATTCATCAATTTTATTCCAGACCCAATCAGATGTTGAAATTTCACCGTATTCCTTTTTCTTTTTCAGCACACCAAAAGGAAAAAGAAGAAATAAAACCGGCTAAGATAAGCAAATAGAGCTATCTGATCATGTCAATGTTCCTTATTAGCTAATCCCAGTATCCCACAGTGGCATCAACCAAATGGTGATGTGGAGGATCATCTCCCTGGTTTCCCATGTAGCAAATTGCATCTTCACTTATACTATGATATGACAGTAAAAGATATCCTGCTGCAGATACATAATTTTATATTATATTAGTCGATATATGTATACCTGAACATCGACCTTCATAACAATATTCAGCTGGTGTAAATCTAGTCCAGACAGCTTTCCTGCTGAAATTGCAGAAGCCAATGAAGAGAGAGTAACTTTCCCATCACCAGCTTTTGCTGATATACGTTCATTTCGTAACAATACAGCACGTGCCTCTGCCTTTTCACGTGCAACATCAAGTGACTCGACAACCTCAAATTCATCGCCAGCAATTGGAACATTACTCAACCCAATGACCTGTGGCAAAACATAAGCATCCAAGAAACTTTTACAATAAGGCAGTTGAATGGATAGGTCTGGAACAAGAAGGATGGAAAAGCAATACACAAAGCTGCATCCAAGAGCAGAATCAACATGTTGGTTCTAGCAGCCTTATGATAACTATAGGTTCTACTCATTAAAGTATAAGCATAAGCCCACTAAATTGGCGTAACACTTTTTTTTTTTTCACAAAAAAGTAAAAACAGTGTGAAGAATTGATCACAAATATTGAATTTTTTAAAAGTAACCAAGGAATCTTGTTGAAAATATTCGATTTTTTTTTTTTTTTTTTTGTGACATTGTCCACAGAATAATGAATCTGAAAATCACAAAAGTGCCATTAGGTCATCAATTGATCAAATCTGCATGGATGTGCTTAAGATGCATTTTAAGTTTTTGACTAATCATCACATTCCACATACAGCCAAGAAACATGTGAGAGCTCATTAACGACCCTCATATGAAAATTGGGATACAATTAACCCCCCAACCCCAAAAAAAAGGGGGCAGTGGGGGGGGGAGGTGGGCCTAACTGGCAAGTTGCATGTTCACTCGCAACAGTAGCAGGACAAAAGCTTATTCTGACATTACAGGCAGGCAAAAAAGTTGGAAGTAGGCAACTTCTAAGCATCAACATTTCCTTCCCCAGAGAAGAAGCATATCAACTAATTATTTCCGGATCTCTAAGCTCTCAAGTCTCAACTCACAATTTCAGATATATCAAACCCTTCATCTACTTAATAATAAAGTTGTCATGGTGTCAGAAATGGCAGTGGCCAGGCACCTTGGCCTATCTGGAATAAAAATATGCCAGTCCAGGTATGCCACTTCCCACTTATTGTCCCTTCTTTCCCTTTTCTTCTTCTTCTTCTTCTGCTTTTTCCACTCCAATCCATTCTCTTCCACCTTTTATTGATTAGATCTGCTCTGGGCACCTAGACACACAAGGTGACGTACCGCCTGGGGCATCTCAGGTGCCTTTTCACCTAGGCAATGCCTTGACAACAACTGCTTAGTAGATATGTTTACACCATTCTTGATACTAGGTTGGAAGGAAACCACACATGATGCATCTGATTGTCTAATTCTTCTAAAGATGGTCAAAAATCATTGAGAGTATCTGGTAACACAAAGCACGGATGACAAGAAAAGAAATGCAACTCTCAGCCAGCACAAAGCCAATCATAACTCCTCTAGTAATGTTGTCAAGATCAAACAAAATTCTTCCATTTTACAGGGTGTGATCTAGGTCAGGAAAGAAATCAAATACACATGCATCCGTGTCTCTTTATTTCTTTAACAATTGACTAACTTGTGTCAAATAAAAAAAACAAAGTATTAGCTAAAATTACCAAAGGTACAATGATTCTCTTTACACCCCTCAAATGGGAGCAAGCAAGCATATCATAATCCTATTGGAATCTAAATATGTGCTAAAGGATGAGGCTCTTCACACCCCCTCAAATGGGAGCAAGCAAGCATATCGTAAACCTATTGGAATCTTAAGGATGAATCAAAAGATGAGACTCTTTGTGTGTCATTCCCTTCAACTGACAAAAGGGAAGCCAACCAGACACGAAATTTGAGTTAGCTTTGGCAAATAGTTGGATGAATATGACAGTAGAAGGGGACTCTGGGACTCTTTGTTAGCTTCTCGTTGGCTTCAGATGCATGTAGGGGACTCTTACTCTTTGTTAGGTTATCCTTGGCCTCAGACTCATGTTGGGGAGACCATGGTGTTACCTGAATCTCATTGGAAGATGGATTAGTGCCCTCAAAGTGCAAGGTCATTTTTCTTTCCCTTGGAAAATGAGGTCTGCCAATTCAATTGCAGATTGACTTTCAATATATGGAGCTTTATCCATCGTTGCAGTAGCCGAGGATCAGGCCTTTGGCCTATTGTTGTTGCTGCTGTTGTACTTTATATCCTGTATTTTAGCTATTCTTCTATTAAAATTTCTTGGTTGCCTATCCAAAATTTAAAAAATTCAAATAAAAATTAAAAAAAAAAACATATTGAGTTGTTCCCACCTAATAGTGAGTGTTGAAAGACCCAACCGCTTCCTAAAAGTTTAACTAAAAAACTGAATTCAAGATCTTTGTGACAACATCTCAACTCAAGATTTTCTCACAAGCTCTTTTGCAATAAATAATAGATCCTAATTTCTTGCTACCAAATCAAATGAGCGTGAAGAGTACTTATTTCTAATAAGGTATGTTCTGCCACAGCCAATGAAACAGAGAGAGATATCAGGTAAGGCATATTCCCCCCCAGTCAATGAAACACAGAGAGATATCAGGACCTCTGTTTTGTGGCTCCTGAGCTAAGCCTGATCCTCAGATTAAAGCTTATTCAGCCAAACATTGAACCAAGATAGGCTTGACTCAACCACTAAAAGCTCATTTCATTAGTGTATAATATATACATAAATTTCTAGTATTTTATTTCACAAGTGAAAAGCGAGGATCAATACTTTCTGATTTCTTATGGATTTTGGCTGTAGGCTTTGGTCTGTGCACCTTACTTTTAAGACTGACTTAACTCAATTCTAATTTTCTTACCCTCGCATGAAACCCACGTGCACAATAAATTATTCAGATTCTAGGGCCCAGATACCATTGAAAAATCCCTAGTGCCAAACATACTTGGGATTAGTAATTTGGCCCTCAACCAATCCCAAGGGATTGCAAGCACATGGCCAATAACCTCTCTATCGCACGGAGAACCAAAGTACTAGTAAGACTATGATTCTGACATCATTGAGTATCCTAACCCAAACCTCTCAGCTTTCCCTCCTATTAAACATTCTTTTCCCAAGTATATTTATCTTTCAATTCATCGAATCATCATAGACAGAAAACATAAACACTGGACTACAATGGTGAACTGCATTTTAAAGTCAGTAAATATAGTTCCTTGAATTCTCCCATGCTTATTTCAATAAGATAATAAACCAAAATTTGATTTCACTTGGTGAAAGAAAAAGTCAACCTAGTTCAATTTTTTCAGCAAGACCATGGTATCATAAGTTCTTTACTGCAATTCTAGATCCCAAATTCAAGTTTATGGAATTGTTGATGAAAGAAATCAATTCAATAGATGCTCGACCGTTCAGATACTAGATAATTCACCTTTTTCTTCCCCCACACAACCCTGTTTCAGCTTCCACCACCCATTTTATAGTTTCCAAACAAACGATTTCTACACTAAACAATTCTAATAATAACCAGCGATTGCAACAAATATGGTACAAGTCCAGTATGACAATCACTTCTATTATCACAATTGCTCAAAAAATTAATTTTTTCCATCGCATGGAATCTATATGTAGGTACTTCATATTAATGAAAACAGAAAAGGGATGGCCCACCCACAAATGTTTTTACCAGGTACTTTTTGAAATGATGTCAAGGATATCCACAATAAAGAAAAAAAGTGGGGGAGGGGACTAAGAAAGTATTCAACTCAACCAAGCATTTCCCCAACTAAATGGGGTCTCAGAAAATCCTGCCTATCACAGGGATCAACTTAACACCAACCAGAAGCTAAAGATGTCTTTTCTCTCTCATAGGATTTATGCAACCAAACTCAAAAGTAAGTCCAAAGTGCATTAGGATATAGATTTTAAGCGTCACTTGAAGTGCACAAGTAATCAATTATCTTGTGCATGCTGAAAATGGGTAATATGATTAAAGTAGAACAATAGTATTTGCAATAACTACAATTCCCCACTTTCAGTTCAAATAGTAACATTCAAAAATAACTGACAAATGACTTTAAAACTGTGAATGGTAAAATAAAAATTGATCATTCTGGACACAGCATCATCTAGGAAAAATAAGAGTAGATTTTAATATCAAGACACCATTCCTGCAAATGTTAAGCATTCACAGAAAATCAGTTTCTGGAATAACAGTTCAAAAAATTAATCCAGGAATGGAAGGGGGTGGAGGAAGAGGGAGGGAAGGAAAGGAAATCTACAAAGAAAGATAAAGAAAATAAGCTGTGCAGACCGCAGAAATTATCTACCAAAAATTATGAATAGGCTATAATTAGTTTACATGTTAATATGTTATTAGATAATGAGAGGGACACAACAGGAAGTATCTAATACAGCAATCATGTTGAAGATCTGAAAAGCTATTATTTTGTTCCTGAAATGAAAAAATACAGATTAGAAGAGTTTAGAGAAGATAAGTGCTTTTTAAGAAAGCTCTCTGGATGTGTTACATAATTCCCAGTATTCTCAGTAATGACATCCTACATAGCTGGGAAAATCAGGAAAACCAGGATTGCTTTCAGGGAGCATACACAAACTGCACCATATATACTCATATCCTAAAATCCAACCTGTCCACTGAGCTGCTACCAAGACTGGGTGGCAGCTTAACAGATCAACTGTTGGACCGGACTATTCTAAGCTTAAAACATCATGTATGCTGGTAAGTTGATTTATATTAAACAAAGCAAGAATTTAAAACAACATTAGCTATATCGCATGGTAAACATGGATTGAGACAAACCTCTAAGTGGAGTATAGTTGTTTGAATATTGAATGAAAGCATATTGGTCATTTATTTAAGAGTTGCGGGGATTGGGGGAGCGAAAAGTAGAGGGCATTATGGGTAACTTGTAAATAGGGGTGTAGGATGGGAACTTCGTAAATAAGGGGAATTTTTGTGCCAATCTGACGGTGGACACCAGACCAGTGTCAAAAAGACAATCCCTTTATTTAATGACAAGACCATACATATAGTAGAAGAACGAAAGGGTACCGGGCGGCTAATGGTTTAAGCATTCATGTAGAATGAAAGTTTGAGTTGCCGGTTTGAATCAAAAATAGGTTTAAGTACAGATCCAACATTTCAGAGGGAAAGTGAAAAATCAACTGGTTCAACCAACTACGCTGATTCCAAGTTTCAGAACAATGATAACCCAGTTAGTTTCACAGAAAATGGTGAAAACTCAGAGAGATGTTAGCTCAAAGAAAGAGTTCTTATAGAGAGAAAGGCGCTTTCACATCTTCTTAACCCGAAATGGAAATGGCTGAGGAGAGGAAAGGTTCCTTTTTGAGGGTACTCCCGGGAACAGATCCAATGGAGATGTGATGAGGACATCTAAGAGTCCTAGTAAATTTAGGATTCTATTAGATTTAGGATTCTATTTATTTTATTTTTTTTTATTGTTTTATTCTGTTTTATTGTTGGAGACGTAGGAATTTCAGTTTGTTAGAGTTGTGGGTCCCAGCTGTGGGCCCCTTTTGAATTTCAGTTTGTTAGAGTTGTGGGTCCCAGCTATGGGTCCCTTTTTAGTTGTTTAGTTGGTTTATTATTTGGTTTGTTTTATTAGTCTTTAGAGTTATACTCTAATTAGGATTGTAAGCCTTATAAAGGCTCTTTTTAATTAATGAAATCAGATGATAATTATTGAATGCAGAAAAAGAAAAGAAAAGAAAAAGCTCTCGTGCTCTCTCTCTTTCTCGTCTCTCTCTCTCTCTCTCTCTCTCTCTCTCTCTCTCTTGCAGGTACAGCAACTATTTTCTCTCTCTCTCTCTTGCAGGTACAGCAACTATTTTCTCTCTCTCTCTTGTAGGTATAGCAACTATCTTCTCTCTCTCTCCTGTGGACAGTAAACTTCTTCCTTTTCTTTTTCTGTTTTTTTTTTTTTTATAAGAACAATCCAGCCCCACTGCTGTAACGCCATTATAGCTGGTTCTTTGTTTCAGTCTAGTAAGTCTACATCCTTTAGTTTTCTGGTTTGCTATCATATCTATTTTTGTTATCATTTATTCCCATTGTTTCTGCTGTTTATTATTTCAGTTACATCTATGCTTTGCTGTAAGTCTATTCCACACAATCTCTATCATAGTCTAGTCGTGTTTAGTACTTACTAACATGGTTAGCACTGTGAGAAGTTTCTTTACAGCTAAGCCTTCATATTTAGCATGTTATGATTAGGATTTCATCTTTTTAATTATTGGGAAGTTACTGTTTTTACATGTTCATGGATTTATCTAATCATTAGGCATTTAATCTTGTTAGTTTTAGGAGTTTTGAAATCTTTTGCACATTAGTACTTCTTAACCTATGGTTTATTATGAACATGACATGAAACCTAATTAATAATTGCTTAGTTGATCATGTTACTTGGCTTTATACTGTTCTTTACTTGTGGTTATCATGATACTAGTCTCGTAAGCATGTCATGTGTGTTGCTGCCCATAACAGTCCCTACACATTAGTTAATTATTTCTTTAATCCTTATGTTAGTTTGTCGTGTAAGAATAGGGTAAACTAGAGACCCTAGGTTAGCCTACATCAAGATGGGGTGAACCATCACGTGCGCCAAGGAGGTGGCGAAGGAAGTGAAGTTCCATAGGTCATATGGGATGAGATTGTGCCGCTGATCAAGGTAGGCCCGAGAAAAATCGGCCTTACTTTGACCTATTGTTTTTTCCCAGGTGTTTGAGGCATTGAAAATCCTCCTTCTGTATTGTAATATTGTAATAGATATATGATCAGATGCATATGTAGTTGCGGTTAAGAATCACTTGTATTTTGACGCGGAATCCCTAACTAAAATTATCAAATTGATATGTATAATAATCCGATAAATGAGATTTATATTTTTCTTAAAAGAGAAAAAGACGTCCCCCTCTTCTTCTTCCTGAGCATTACCAATAACATTTATGCCTTGGATTTCATATGTATATAATTATTAGTATTCAAAAAAGAAAAAGACAAAGAAGAAGAAAGATCAAGACAGAATAAGAATCTAATTATTAGTAAGCAAAAAGCGGGCAAACAAAAGCAAACCTGCACAGCTGTAGATGGCCCAGCATTATCAACACGTTTTCCGCCATCATCAAATAAAGCCCGCACCTGACAAGCCAAAATCACATTAGTTAGCCAAAATTGGATAAAAAAATCAAAGAAAATTACAAATTACATCACTTCTGATTTAATCATCTAGTAAAAAGTTGCAACATTTATGTCTCAAATGAAGAGAAGAGATTTACAAAAATGCCACTGACCAACCTTTCCAAAGGCTTCACCACAAACTATTACATCTCCCATTCTGAGGGTACCATTCTGCACAATAAATGTAGCTACAGGTCCCTTTGATTTGTGAAGGCCCGCTTCAATGACAGTTCCCTTGGCATTTCTATGAGGATTGGCCTTCAGTTCTTGCAACTTCAGAAAACAAAGCCACAGAAAGAATTAAATTGTGTAGGAATCATAAAATGCATCCAATTATTGACTGCAGAAGCAATACGGTCCACATAAATCTTCCGACCCACAAAAATATTATGAGGCTTTATTCCTGTTTCATGTTTCTAAGAATATGAGAAGAAAAAAGTCTTTAGTTGGTCACCTACAATCTTTACTGAGTTACCCACTGCCACATGGTGGGGATGACATAATAACCATGCCATCCATGACACAAGGGATAATCTGAGGTTTGGGCATAAAGTAAATTCCCTTTTGACTCAATATTGGACTTTTTCAATTTTAATACCAGAAACTGAAAACTTTAAACTGCATAGGTCAAAAGTAATACGGGAAAGAGGCTTTGCTGTGTCACTTTCATACTTCTGAAATTTGCCATGTGAAAAAGGGATAATATGGAGAAAAAATGGAGGAAATTCAGGCGGTAAATTAAGATGTTAAGTGGAGGATTCCCAGGTCACCCAGATTTCAGTGAAAGGTGATTCACATAGCAAAACCTGCCCCATAAATGGACATTTCTGTCTAAATTCTTTGTTAAGTAACTAACCTACTAAAATTTATCCAATTATGTGCTTCTGTATAAACATGAACAGCAAAAGTAAAATCATGTTTATGCACTAGAATTAACATTTACATAGTTATGAAAAAGATTAAAGAATGAGAAATTTGCAATAGAGGGGCCAAATTCACCCGACTGCACAGACAAGCCACGCAGCATGACCAACAAAATATCAAAGCCAACATGTTTGCAACCACCAATAACAAGGAAAATGAAAAAGACAGAAGGTTCTCCGTACCTCTGCAACAAGCATGACAGTTTCCAGTAAGTCATCCACCTTCTCTCCTTTTAAAGCACTGATCTGATGAAGAAGATAAATTATGTATCAACATGCCATAGAAGTTACAGTACGGATTATGTCTTAAAATGGCTCATCTTTAGAGGAACAAGAACCTGAACCATTGGTGTTTCACCACCCCAGTCTTCTGGCATTAGACCAATTGCAGAAAGTTCTTGCATGACTTTTTCCGGACTAGCTCCATCCTTGTCTATCTGAGAAAAAAAATAACAGCTAAGATAAGATACTAGAGTCAATAGGTCTGGAAGGAGTTATTGGATAAATGCCACTACATAAATGAATGTACCTTGTTTATAGCTATCACAATTGGCACTCCAGCTGCTTTTGCATGAGCTATTGCCTCATTTGTTTGGGGACGGACACCATCATCAGCAGCTACCACAATGATGGCAATGTCTGTTACCCTAGCCCCACGTGCTCTCATTGCACCAAATGCCTACATGAGAGGATGTTATACAATCAGCACATCCCTTCCAGGAAAGAAGAAACCTATAAAACATATCCTTCACCCAAAAACTACTTTGACAGTTGGAAGTTCAGGGGCTACGAAAAAGAAGGGGGAGAAGAAGTAATTGCGACAGCAAAGAAACCTTATGCCAGAAATGGCAAAGGCACTAAAAGGGTTACCTTGTGCCCAGGCGTATCAAGAAAAACACATGGCTGAGGATTGCCATCGACAGGAACAAGCACCTTATATGCACCAATTCCCTGGGTTATTCCACCAGCTTCAGAGGCAGCTACCTGTGAAAGCCTACTAAGTCAGATTTAATTAAAAAAAAATAACTTTTATAATGCTGGGTAATGGAGCATTTTTTTTCAAAAAAAAAAAATGGTGAATCTACAGGTGACCTACTACAAAAAAGCGCAAAAGCTATCAAGCAAAGAAATAGATTTGGTGAACAAGTCAACAACACAATATATTAAGTGGGTGAGGTAGAAGAAAGGGTACTATATATTTATATATTAGGACCCAAAAATAAAAAAGAGCTGCTAAAGAATCTTATATTGCAAACTAAAGTTGATAGATCAGAACGATTCATTATCTGTTGAGACTGGCCCTTGCCCTAGTTCATGGCACAAAATAAGGACTCCATTTTCAGAAGTTTTACCAGGTCAAACACCTCATCATAACCACTTGTCACACACATACTGAACTTTTCCAAGACAATACCTCAACATATCTTGTTTTCAGTCACTAACATTTGCTGTTCTATATCATTTTAAATTAATTTCACTAATATATTACATTTTACATAACACCATTACATTAACAATATTTTCTGATAAACATAATCCATTATTATATGAAAAAAATTTATAACCATGTTGGCATTTGAATTTTTTAAGACCCATATGCCTACTCATATTTATCTGTAACTGAAAGTGCATAGGAATACAAATGCGCAACCATTACCAAAAATTAAATACAAATGCAAGTATGATTAAGTTTCAAAATACCTTGCTCTTTCGAATATAATCCAAAAGGGTCGTCTGCCAAGTGAATAACATCAAGCATATATTAGCAAAACCAACCTTAATGATAAAAACAACATTGAATCAAAATGGAGAAAATATTCTTAATTTCTACCTTTCCATGATCCACATGACCCATTATAGTAATAACTGGTGGCCGATCTTCTAGCTTGTCCAAGTCTTCCTCATCAAACATTTCCTTCTTTTTTGCCATTTCTTCCACTCTAACAGGGGCAGCGTCCACAGTCTCTACGTCATACTCTTTACAAATCATCTTTACCATGTCTTTGTCCAGAGTCTGAACCCCATCAGGCTTAATTCCTCTAGAGTATAAAGACCCAAGAATCTCACCTTCACTTATAGCTAAGTTGTATGAAAGTTCCTCCGTCGACATACCTTCTTCTCCCACCTCTAGAATTTCTACCCTTACAGGGGCCGCGTCCTTAGCTGCCTGGAGCCTAGCTGCTTTTCGACTTGCTTTACTCCATTTCCTCCCTTTCCTTGCTGTAGGAGCACCAGAAATAGATACATTAAGCTCCGAAGTTTCCTCATCAGGAATCTCTTGATCATCAATCAAACGCCTTCGTATTCCTCCAGCAGCACCCGTTTTCTTTCGGTACTCATCTTTGATCTTCCCTGATGCAGGCTTCTTCACCGGTTTAGGAGGGGCCATAACTGCTTGAGCAATCAGGGGATCAACTACTGGTTTCTTGGATGCAAATTTATCAATTAAGATTGTCTTCCGTTCTTTGTGTTTTGATCCAGCGTCAGCATCGTCAGTAGCAGAAGGCTTTGGAATCGCACCAACATCCCTCAAGATTACAGGTTTCTCAGATGCAGGAGTTACTGAAGGCTTTGCTTGTAACCTTGGTTGAACTCTTAGAGGTGGTTGAGAAGGTCTTAAAGGAGCACTTGGTTTAGCTTCCTCTTTCTCTTCTTCCCTTTTCTTGAGATCAACTGTCGGAAACTCAGTAGTCTTAGGAGATCCCTTAACCACTTTCTGTACAGTTGCAATTGGGTTTCCTTTCCGCCATACACTCTTCATCGTCTTAGATTTTCTACTTTCTGTTGAATTTACTGGCTTACTCACTCTTGAGTTTGTGTTTCTACTACTACGTGTCGGTTTCTCCTCAAACACCTTCTCTTTGCCATTATCAGAAATTCGTGGACTAGTAGTAGCAGTTTCAAGTTTCTCTGCCTTCTCCAACACCTCTCCAAGTGAGTCAATTACATTACTTCTCTCCTCCTCATCCTCAGATTTCTCATCATCTGAAACTCTACTGGGTTTAGTTGACACCCAAGGCATGGAATTATCTGAATTAACACCTACAAGAGACTCAGCCTTGAGTTGAGCTTTTAAAACAGGTTTGGGAGCTGGCTTGAGGACAAGATCAGCATCCTCATCTTTACTCCCTTTATAAGTTGATTCCAAGGAAACTGAATTCCCCAGCTCTTCAACTAAATCTGTAGTAACCATAGATTTACATATAGAAGTACAACTCCATCTCTGCCTACCCGCAAAATTAACTAAATTAATTCCCTTAACTACCGAAATTCTCGGAACCAATGATGGAGAAACCTCAAAATGAGTGGATGAACTCGCTCTCATGCCTCCCAAACTTGCCAGGGAAGCCAGAGAAGCCATGGTTTCTACACAAACCCCAGGAGGAGCATCAACCCAATAAAACAATGCCCACTAAACTCTCCAATGCACTCCCCTACAACATATTGTATTCGTCACAAAAGATTAATTCAGCTAAAGTTGAATTCAATCAACATGTACTCACCACCAGTTGGATAGATTACGCTAAACCCTAGTTTTTGCTTCCTCAGGAGGAACAGAACGATCAAATTTGAAGCATAAATAAAATGCAATGATACAGAGAAAGGAAAAAAAAAACTATTTGCCGCTATAAAAGTCTTACCTTTATAGACTTTTGCGGTTTTGGGTTTTGGGTTTTCTGCAATCTATGGATTACAAGTGAAGAAAATTGATAAGTTTTGAAGGGTCAGCGAGGAGAAGACAGAGTGTGTGTGGGAGTTAAAACTCAAAAGCCCTGCACCTCTGGTATTTGGTTGCAGAAGCAAAGCCTCTTCTGTATAAGTGGTGTGTGTGGCTCTTTCTCCTCTTGTCAATTTTGTGATAAGGGTGATAAGGTTTCTTCATTGTTTCATGAGATTTCATCTTTCCTCTCCCTCTCATCTTTTACATTGGAGGGATTCTCACGTGTTGAGGACTGCACGTGGCGGATTGGATGATACTCTCATGAACTGATTACCCCATGTATTTCGGATTGAAATCCTCTAATGTCGTTCGTTGGAGAGGCACGGGCCGTCGCACGGCAGATGAGCAACCGTGTACCCACACGTCAATTGTGTTAACGGGTCGGTTTCTATCCGGGCCAAGCCGGTGTTAGGTTTTATAGAATCATCACATCTTTTGTTAGTTAAAATGCATTTTGAATATATAGCGTACTTGGCCGTTTAGTAAACGTATTATTGTATTGACTTCAAAGATACAATATAATATTTCATACTCCAAACTTTATCGTTTAAAACGCATTTAATATGCAGACCATATTGCATCCATATTTTAACTTGCATCCCATAAATGAGTCAATTAATTTCACATCATTTAATCATCTTATTACTTTATACATGTAACCCATGTGGTTAAAACGAGTCATTTCCTCATAATTGCTTCTAAACGTATTATGTTATTATTTTCTGGACAAGTAGACCATGAATGTCATGTGCTCTCTTTGAATTAGGTATACTTCAATTTATGAGAATATATTACCCTTTTGTTCGATATACCTTATTATATATGATCCATTTAAAACTAGTATCGTCCATTTTAGTTTTTTTGTCGTTTTTGGAATGTTTGACCATTTTTCTTTACCGTATCATTCTTGTTTGCTTTGTTTAAAACCTGTTTCGTGCTGTTTCGTTTTTTTACCGTTCCCATAACTAACTATCAACCCAAAACATGTCCGATAAGAGATTCGGGCTGGACAAGTTGCACTAGGAATGGTAATCGATTTCTATTTCTTTTCGGGCTAGCATCAGTCTAGTTTTTCTATTTAATCCTGACCCAGTTGAAAACCCAATAAGAAATGAAGACAAAAGAAAAAAAAGAAGCTAGAGTCTTACTATTCGGTCTAAATCAGGCTGGTTCGAGTCAGTACGGGCTGATTTTTCAAGTTCTTATTGGGCTAGCCCGAACTTGACCGATAGAGTATGGCATAGAACAACCCAAAATATAACCAATAACATTTTGATTCGGTTCGATCTCAAGCTAAATCAGTACAGTTCGGTCAACCATTGATTCGGGCCCAACTTTGACACCCTTACACACTATGATGGTTGTGATTTGTGAATGCTTATTTTATAACACTAGCAAGTCATTACAATATGAATATACAACAATCACAACAAAACCTTATCCCAACTAAATGGAGTCGATTACATGGATTTTTCTCTTTCAATCAGCTCTGTTCGATGCCATACTTGAAACAAGATCTAAGCTATGCATGTATTTCTTCATCAACTCCCCTATAGTCATCTTAAGTCTGTCCCTAGCTCTTTTAAATCCTTCAATATGAATCAAATCATTCATCCGTACGGAAGCATCTAGCGGCCTTCGTTGAACATGACCATACCATTTCAAACGGTTTTCTCATAGTTTATCATGTATCAGCACTACTCTCAAATCAATTCTAATATGATCTTACCTTATTATTCATAGTTTTACCATTGTAAGATATTTTATGGGCTAAATTAATTATAAGGTTAGTTGGTTTAGTGGGAGTCTAGTTACTGGTAAATCGGTTTAAGTATGATTAGAGATGAACCAACCTAGTCCACTGTAGGACTGGTCCAGGGTTGGGGGTGGTATTATAAATACCAATGGTTAGAGTCCCCACAGCCACGGTGTTATTTTCTTCTCATGTTCCCATATGCAGAGAGAAGGTCAAGGGATCCCGACAGGCTGTGGAAGACTTTGATCCAAGCATTTCAAGCATTCAAATCAAGGGAAAATGGTTGAAAATCAATCTGCAGCAAGAGGTATGTGTCTAATCATCTCTTTTCAATACCCATTGTATTATAGTAATTTGTGTGGTATGTTCGTTAGGGTTCATGAAAAATCACATGGAAAAACCCAAAGAGGATCTATAAAAATCTTACAGTGGTATCAGAGCCTCCTACACAGATCTAGAATCGATGGGAAAGTATTGTTAAATCTTTATGTTTGATTAGATTGGAAAAATGAGAGATTTTTCTCCCAAAATTCTCTACGAACCTGTCTAGAGTTTGGACCCTTGAAAAACATTTCGGACCATTAAAAAGCAAAATAAGTCATACAGGATTGTAGGCCTCGGAGAGAAGGAGCCGGCGACATAAAGTAGGTCGCCGAAAGCTACCTAACGCGCTCTCACGTGCCGCCTGAAAAAACACGTGAGATCCACGCGCCGACGGCAATTAAGAAAAAAAAAGTGAAAAGGAAAAGTAGGGCTGACGTCACCTGGTCAGCCCCGTTCTGGATCAAGCCGATCTGGGCCAGTCCAGGATCGAACCAGGGCCCAGACCAGCCCGGCCAACCCAAAGGAGATCCGTGAGTCCGACCCGATTGCTCGAACTGTTGACCCGGGAATCCACCCCGACGACCAAAAAAACTTGGCCCGGTAACCCGACCCAAGGAACCCGAATATAAGACCCGGAAACCTGGATACTGATCCAAAATTTTGACCCGAGATTTTGACCGCGCGACCCGAAAATGGACCCGAGAACCCGACTGGATGGGTTGGTTTGATCGAAGGTTGAACCGCTGGTTTACGGTTCGATTAAAGGTCCAGACCGATTGGTTTGGCCTGGATCAAGCATTTAAAAAAATAAAAAAAATGTTTTAATTTGTAGGTTCGGTCTGCCCATAACCGAGCCCAGTTAGACCGAAGCGAACCTGGATGAACTGGCTAGAACCGGTTCATGATGCAAGAATGCATAAGCCAACTTTGATCGGCTATTGTAAGAGCTAGGAGCGTCGAATTTTGACGTGGTTTTTTGCGTTGGGTTCGTATTTTCATGCTCTATAGTTTGGTACATAGTTTGACATAGTTGATGGTTTGAAGAATTTATTTTTGATTAAAAAGTATCCCAAATTAGTCTGGTTTACAGTTTTCTTCTTGTTTGTCAGTTATTTTTGTACCAGATGTTTGTAGAAGGTTATGTGTGCATGAAATTTTATTTATTGACCTAAAAGGTGCTGCAAAGTAGGGTTTGGAGATATCATTGTGGAATTGGGTGGAACCCACCAAAGTGGTACACCTAGTTTCATCATGATGTCTTCAAATTCAAAGTTCATGTATTTGTAAATGTTTGTGAAAGGGCGATGTACACCCAAAGGTGACATTGTCAAGTTTTGACCAAATTAAGGTTTGTAGGTGTCATGTGAAGATTGGGTGTAATCCATCAAAGTGGTACACTCAGTTCCAACATGGCAGTCCTCAAACCCCAAATTTGTGCATTTACATATACAATAAAGGATATATTTTAATACACTATTCTCTATGGTGTGAAAAGCAACTAAGAAAGACAGTGTTAACCCAAAGGTGGCATTGTCAAAGTTAAAGGTAAGTTTCATGCACATGAAATTGAAAGGATTTTGACTTTAGGGGGTCTCATTAACCCAAAGGTGGTGGGATTTTCGAGAGTCATTATTCTTTCGCAGTTATTGCATAGAAACTGAGAAGACCACTGCATGTTTATCCCAAAGGAGAATGTGTAGTTGGTTAACTCTTGGAAAATGATATTTATTTGCATGAAAGGTTTATATGGTTAATGCAAGTAAAGGGTATGTGTATGAGTCTTCAGTTGTTTGATACTGTATTTAAACTCATATACTAATGTGTTCATCCAAGTATGACTGTCCCAAAGAATGTTTTGATATCTATCTTTTTCTCTTCCTAGGACAAAGAATAAATTTTATTATGAAAAGGTTGGAGACTAGTCTAGGATCATTTGACCTAGATGTATCTTTCATTGTAGTTTACATAAGTTGTGAGGTATTCTACTATTGAGGTTATGTGTAGCAGTATTAAGATGAGAAATATTACGAAGGGATTATCTAAGAAAAATCCAAAGGATAAGAATAATATTTTAGAGGGGGTCGGAAGATAGTTTATTAACCTATCTCTCTAGTACCACTTATACTGAAAATGGTAATATGAGGAAATATTTTTGGGAGCTATCAACTATCACTAAAAAGCTCAAGGACAATGAGACCAATGTAATTGATATATTAAATTTTTCATTCCTTGCTAGAAAATATATTCAGATCTAGGTGGCTTACATTACCAAAAGGGAGAAATAGCTAGTGATAAGATTGTTGTTGGGTAACTCCAAGGTGGATTACTCAAAGATGGGTAGATTAATCAAAGATAGGTGGTTTGACCAAATACTGTTAAGCCAGATAAGCATATCTAGAAAAGGATAACGATTCTAGGACTCCCAAGGTATTTGGGGTAGGAGGGTCGTTGGCTTGAATATTGTAAAAAAAATTTTACATTCAAATATTTTTTTTCTGCTCTTGATTTTTCTTCATTTTATGTTTATTGTTTGACTTAACATATTGTTCCCATATTAAAATGTAATGATATTATTTGAAATATCGGAATGTAAAGTTTTTCTTTTCAATTAAATTGAAAGAAATTATGCTTATGATGTTGTAAGGTAAATGACTGCATGTACTGTTGATCGTATTTGTTATGTGATGTGGTGAATTATTTTTCATGTTTGACTGTGTAATCTTAGGTTTGACTAGTTGTACCAGTCATAGTTGATCTCTAGGGCAATGTAGAGACAGGTTAAAAAGGTTTTCTTGAAATGGTTGAAAAGATTTTGTCTGTGGGAGTCTTTAGATTCTCTTAGTCAGTGGGAGTGTATAGATCTGCTTGGTTAGTGGGAGATCTGGTAATTGATGGTTTATCTGTAATTGATTGTTCTGCCTGTGATTTAATGGGTAGGATTATTGGTGAGCATTTATTGCTTGTATGTATTTTTGATTATTTAAGACATGTTAAAATTGCATGGTGGTATTTAGCCAAAGAATACGGTATTTAGCCAAAGAAGGTGGTAAGCCAAAGTATGATATTATTCCAAACTGGAGGCGGTTTGCCTATATAAGTTGGATAATATCAAAGTGCGTTGACCTATAAGGATTTTAAGGTAACGGGATCGTGATAATTCGATCATTGGACTCAAGTATTCATCTCAAAGTGATTTATGTCATTAAGTAGACATCTGTATGTGACTGACAGAATGGGGTACACCGGATGTGTAGGAGTACTTTCTGTTGTTGTTCGACATTGGTATGCTTGATGACTAGATCAAGTAAATGATGGTTTTGGTGTAATTAGATTCCATGACCACAATGGATCAATGATGAATTTATAATTAATATAGTCCAAGTGGGAGGTTGTAAGATATTTTTATGGGTTAAATTAATTATAAGGTTAGTTGGTTCAGTGGAAGTCTAGTTACAGGTAAACCGGTTTAAGTATGATTAGAGATGGACCAACCTGGTGGAATGGTCCAGGGTTGGGGGTGGTATTATAAATACCAATGGTTAGAGTCCCCACAGCCACGGTGTTATTTTCTTCTCCTGTTCCCATACACAGAGAGAAGGTCAAGGGATCCTGATAGGCTGTGGAAGACTTTGATCCAAGCATTCCAAGCATTCAAATCAAGGAAAAACGGTCGGAAATCAATCTGCAGCAAGAGGTATGTGTCAAATCATCTCTTTTCAATACTCATTGTATTCTAGTAATCTGTGTGGTGTGTTCGTTAGGGTTCATGGAAAATCCCTTGGGAAAACCCAAAGAGGATCTATAAAAATCTTACATTACCACACATCCACCTCAACATCCTCATCTCAGTTTCACTAAGTTTATCTATATGATACTTCTAACTACCCACCATTTCGTACTATACATCATAGCTTGTTGAATAATTGTCCTATAAAATTTTTCTTTAAGTTTTAAAAGAATATGTCAATCACACAGCACTACACACATCTCTCCACTTCATCCATCTTATTTTAATCCTCTGTGAAACACCATCCTCTATATATCATTCTTTATCTATTATTGAACGTGCATATCTAAAATGATCACTTTGTTGTATCTCTCTCTCAAAAATAATCACCACCTCATTATTTATCCATGTGTGACTAAAGTTAAACACTATATATTTTGTTTTCATTTTACTTATCTTTAAAAATTTTGATTCAAATGTTGATCCTCCATAGCTTCAACTTGGCATTAATTTTTGTTTTTGTTTCATTCATCAAAACAATATCATCCGCAAAAAACATGCACCAAGAAACTTTATCTTGAATGTCTCTGGTTAAATCATCTATAATGTGAGCAAACAAATAAGGGTTTGAAATTGATCCTTAATGTAACCCTATTCTAATTGGGAATTCATTACCTTGAACCCTCACGATTCTCACACTAGTCACCACATTATAATAAATATCATTAACTATGTGCACATATTTGCTTGAAACACTTCTCTTCTCTAGTACATGCCAGATTAACTCTCAAGGAGCTCTATTATGAACTTTTTCTAAATCAACAAAGGTTATATGGAGGTCATTCTTGCCCTTTATATGTCTTTCCATGATTATCATAAGCAAGTGTATATATCTTGGGTCATGGATCTACCTGGTATAAAATCAAATTGGTTCTCCGTAATAGTAGTTTCTTTTCTCATATAAATTTCAATAACTCTCTCTCATAATTTCATAGTATGACACATTAGTTTTATGCCTCTATAGTTATTGCAACTTTGAATATCACCTTCGTTTTTAAAAATTGAAACCACAATACTTCTCCTCCATTCACCTGATATTTTTTTTTAATTCATAATTTTATTGAACAACTTAATTAGCCAGGATATTCCATACATTCCTAAACTCTTCCAAAATTTTATTGGGACCTCATTTGGGCATGGTGCTTTGTCTACATTCATCATCCTTAAACTTCTTTCACTTCTGTAACCCTAATTTTGCAATATATCTATGACTTGTAGTGTCATAGTCGATAATGTAGCAGTCTGGGACATTATAACTCAAAACTTCTTCATTTAGTAGGCTATAGAAATAATCGTTTGATCTCTCTTTAATGTCTTCATCCCTTATTTGAACTCTACCATCTGTATATTGAATATAACTAACATAGTCTAAATCTCTACTATTCGTTTCCTTCATCTGAGCTATTTTATAAATAGTTTTTTTCTCCTTCTTTTGTTCTCATATTGTTTTAAAGATCTTCATATTTCTACGCCTTTACTTTTTTCATAATATTTTTTACTTCATTTCTAGCAAAATATATACCTTATTTTAGATCCTCTATATCATTTCTCTTTTGCCATGGCTTAAAACTATATTTCTTGGCTTTAATAGCTGCTTGAATCTCATCATCCCACCACCAAGATTCTTTAAGGGAATGATATTTTCCTTTCGATATACTTAAGACATCTTTAGCAATTTTCTTAATACAAGCAATCATCTCGTTCCTCATTATATTAGTGACTCCCTCAAAGTCCCACATTCCTTGTTTGGTTACATTATCAGTAAAAGCTTTTAAGGTAATTTCTTTTTAAGCCCCATCATTTTATCCTAGGGCAAAAAGTGTGATCTTTCTTATGATTCGGTGTAATGAGACACATATCTATGGCCAATAACATATGTTGAATGGTTAGGCTCTCCGTAGGTATAACTTTACAATCTTACTTAACAACCTATCAGATCTTCTAGTTAAAAAGAAATCTATTTGACTTTTATGATGCTCACTTTTGAAGGTGATTGAATGCTCCTTTCTCTTTTCAAAATATATGTTTATGTTAGATAAATTATGTCATACCCTAATTCTGGATGAACCAGAAGTGTGAATGAACCATCACATTAACCAACGATTCAAGCCAGAATCACTTAGGACCGTGCCAACAATCAACCCATACATTTCTACATCATAAATAGAGATAACAAATAATAAACGGAAGTCTTTATTAATGAATTGAGCATCTAATGTAATAAATATTTAATAAACCAATTATCAAGTGTAATCTATCACACCTCAATTCCGACTGAACCAGAAGTGTGAGTGAACTGTCACTGAATCAACGGTTCACACCAGGAGCTCAATAAGACCGTGTCCACTCATACAAACCATTGCACATAACCATAATCAGAATATAATTAAATACAGTAAAAGTCTTAAATTAAATGAACTGAGTACTCTATTGATAATTTAAATAAATTATCCAATTATTCAACAACAACAAAAAAGCCTTGTCCCAACTAAATAGGGTTGGCTACATGGATTCTTGTCCGCCAATCAGCTATGTTCGATGCCAAACTTGAAGCAAGGCCTAAGCTATACATGTCTTTCTTCACCACATCCCCTAAAGTCATCTTAGGTCTACCCCTAGCTCTCTTAACCCCGTCAATCTGAATCAAATCACTCCTCCGAACGGGAGCATCTAACGACCTCTGTTGAACATGGCATACCATCTCAAACGACTTTCTCGTAACTTATCATGTATTGGCGCTACTCCCAAATTAGCTCTAATATGGTAATTCCTTACCTTATCCTTCCTAGTTTTGCCACACATCCATCTTAACATCTTCATTTCAGCTACACTAAGTTTATCAATATGATGCTTATTGACTGTCCAACATTCAGCACCATACATCATAGCCGGTCGAATAACTATCCTGTAGAATTTTCCTTTAAGTTTTAAAGGAATACGCCGATCGCACAGCACTCCAGACGTACTTCTCCACTTCATCCATCCTATTTTAATTTTCTATAAAACATCATCGTCTATATCACCTTCTTTGTTTATGATTGAACCTAAATATCTAAAATGATTACATTGTTGTATTTCTCTCTCAAGAATGTTCACCACCTCATTATCCGTCCTTGTGTGACTAAAGTTGCACACCATATACTCTGTCTTCATTCTACTTATCTTAAAATCTTTTGATTCCAAAGATGATCTCCATAGCTCCAACTTTGCATTAATCCTTATTTTTGTCTCATCCACCAAAACAATATCATCAGCAAAAAGCATACACCACGGAACTTCATCTTAAATGTCTCTGGTAAGATCATCCATGATGAGGGCCAACAAATAAGGACTTAAAGTTGATCCTTGATGTAACCCAATTGTAATTGGGAATTTACGACCTTGACCCCCTATGGTTTTCACACTAGTCACCACATTATAATACATATCCTTAACTATGTCCACATATTTGCTTGAAACGCATCTCTTCTCTAGTACTTGCCAAATTAACTCCCTAGGGACTCTATCATAAGCCTTTTCTAGATCGATGAAACCATATGGAGGTCCTTCTTGCCTTCTCTACATATTTCCATGAGTCTTCTAAGCAAGTAAATAGCCTCTGTTGTGGATCTTTCTGGCATAAAACCAAACTGGTTCTTCGTAATGGTAGTTTCTTTTCTCAAGCGGGTTTCAATAACTCTCTCCCATAGTTTTATAGTATGACTCATTAGTTTTGTACCTCTGTAATTATGGCAACTCTGAATATCGTCTTTGTTTTTGTAAATCAAAACCACAATACTACTTCTCCATTCATTTGGCATTTTTCTTGAGCTCATAATTTTATTAAACAACATAATTAGCCAAGATACTCCATACATTCCTAGGCTCTTCCAAACTTCTATTGGGACCTCATCTGGGCCAGGTGTTTTGCCTACATTCATCCTCCTTAAAGCCTCTTTCACTTCTGTCACCCTAATTTTACGTATATACCTATGACCTGTGGTGTCATGGTGAGTAATGGAGCAATCTAGAGTACTATTTCCTGAGACGTCTTCATTTAGTAGGCTGTAAAAATAATCGTTTCATCTCTCTTTAATGTCCTCATCCCTTATTAGAACTCTACCAAAAGCCCTGTCCAAGCCAAGGAACTTACTCCGAAGAGTCCTGACAAATGATGATTGAGACGAGATTCGGCATTTTTAAACCACGAAATGCTTGGTTTCCATTTCGGTTGTAGGTGTAACCAACCCGCTACTAAGGATATGGTAGAAAGAAATAATAAAAAAAGAGCTCCCGTATAAAGATCCATCTGTACTTTTAATACATCTAACATGGTCTAAATCTCTACTCTGCCTTTCCCTCATCTTAGCTATTTTATATATAGTTTTTTCTCCTTCTTTAGTACTTAGATTGATATAAAGATCTTCATATTTCTTCTCCATTACTTGTCCCACAATCTTCTTGGCTTCATTTCTAGCAAATATATATCTTTTTAGATCCTCTTTATCCTTAGTCTTTTGTCATGCCTTAAAACTATCTTTCTTAGCTTTAATGGTTGCTTGAACCTCATCATTCCACCACCAAGACTCTTTAGGAGAATGATATTTTTCTTTTGATACACCTAGAACCTCTTTAGCAACTTTTTTAATACAAGCAGTTACCTCGTTCCACATTGTATCAGTGTCTCCTTCAAAGTTCAACATTCATTGTTTAATCACATTATCAGTAAAAGTTTTCAAGGTATTTTCGTTTAAGCACCACCACCTTATCCTAGGGCACAAAACCTGACCTTTCCTACTACTCGGCGTAGTGAGACATATATCCAAGACCAATAATCTATGCTGAGTGGTTAGACTCTCCCCAGGTATAACTTTACAATCCTTACATAACAATCTATCGGACCTTTGAGTTAGAAAGAAATCTATTTGGCTTTTATGGTGCCCACTTTTGAAGGTGACTAGATGCTCCTCTCTCTTTTCAAAGTATGTGTTTATGATGGATAAATCATAAGCTGTAACAAAATATAGAATTAAGGTCCCCTCTTCATTCCTTACTCCAAAACCATATCCCTCATGCACATCTTCATAACCTCTATGATCTTCCCCTACATGTCCATTTAAATTATCCCCTATTATAATCTTTCACCTTGTCGTAAATCTTGTACTAATCCATCCATGTGTTCCCAAAATTGTAGCTAACTATTCACATCCAATCGTACTTGGGGTGCGTAAGCGCTAATTATATTGACTATCTCTTTCCCCATTACTAGCTTGATGGCTATAATCTTATCACCAAATCTTTTCACATCCATCACATCATTCTTTAAATCTTTATCTACTATTATACCCACTCCGTTGCTATTATTTTAATCCCCCGTATACCAAAGTTTAAAGTCATCCAACTCTTGAGCTTTTTTACCCTTTCATCTAGTCTCTTGTATGGAAGCTATGTTAATCCTTCTTCTCCTCATAACATCTATCAATTCTAGACTCTTACCCGTTAAAGATCTTATGTTTCAAGATGTTATTCTAATCCTACGTTTATGGACTAGCTTCTTTGCCCGCACTCATCCACGGTGCGAGAACCTTTGCCAATTTATCACTGCACCCGAGCATCGATGCGGCGGCCCTAGCAAACTTTTCACTGCGTTCGGGCAATGCGGCGGCCCTTGCCCATTTTTCTCTACACCATGGACTAGGTGTAACGCGTCGTTTACAGAGAACGCCCTAGCATTACATTGATTATCTTTTATTTGTGAATCCATGATAAGGGTTTGGCTGTGTTTTTGGTGGTACCGGCTGCCAACCTGACGTACCAACCCTCCTCCTTTATCCGGGTTTGGGACCGACAACATAACACTGGCGGAATTAAATTATCTAATTATTCAAAATACCAAAACATAAATAATTATCCTTACATCATTTATAAATCCAACTAAAAATAAATAAAATAAACAAATCAAATATCCTAGAGGTACACGCAGAAAGGACACTCGTATGAAGCGTCGTGCTTGTCCTTCCCTGCTTGCACTTTCAAGGCAGCAGCACCTCCATATACTGGAGCATCCACGTAGTCCTCCACAATGTAACCTGCATCAACATCTAAAAACATGTATATATATAAGAGTGAGCTCACAACTTAGCTCAGTAAGACAATCAGACAATGCAACACACATCATGCATGAGTAACATTCACATTATAGTTTGGTTTTAAGTTTACAATGTACTATAGAAAGGATTGACGGCCACCATACCTCTATACATGAGTGTGTGAATCCGCCCAATGGATCAAACACCACTGTCATCCCACATGCACCCACCATGGAATAGAGATAGAGCTAAAGTGTCCGGATCACACACCGCCAACACTTCCCCTGATGCCCTACCCATAACAACATGTAAGCCCCTATTGGCGAGGGCTTGCAAACTGGGCTCGCAACTAAGCAATCCTATATGTCATCACAGTAGACCCTATCCCAGCATAGCTCCCTACGACATAGAGATAAGGCGAGAGTCTAGTGGCCAGGCTGGAGACCACAGTGCCATTTCCTCCCCCTGATACCCTACCCGCACCAAGCATGCTAAGACAAAAGAGATACGAAAAGGTGCTAGTGTGAGGAATAATCCAAGACCCCAGGCCCTTACCATTCCACACACCAACGAAAATAATCACATGTCTAACAATCACATCCTAGCATAACGAGTATGCATGAACAATATAATAACTGAAAGTAAAGATGACATGTGAGTATGCACAAACACCATTCTGTGGAATCATAATTATTAACAATGTTTTACTGTTATTAGTTATTAGGGTTTAGGTCTGATTCCCTTACCTGACGCTTGATTGCTAGCTTGCTCCGCGTCACCGAATCCAAACTTGCTAACACAGGATCCTACGCGATGTTAGGGTTGAATTAGAATAACTTTCTTAGGGTTTACGTTGGTCGAAAATCAACTGGTATTGAAAACACCTTCACAGTGCATATCGATCGCAGGTACTGGTCGCAGCACTGTGGGGCAAGGCACGACTGGTATGGTCAACCGGTCCCCCACAGACCAGCCCCCGAGAGGTACCGGTCGCAGTATCGGTCACATATGGTGCGACCGGTATGGTCGACCGATATGCCTCCAGAAGACCACCGACTTGGTGTTCGCCTTCCGTCGGTCACCCCCCATTGGTTCTAGGGTTTCTCCTATGCATTCTAGGCCTGAGCAACGAGTTAGAGTTATTTCATGTTTCATTCAAGTCCTACTTTCGATGATCCTCAGCCTAGAACGTGAATCTAGGGTTCATCGACTGTATTAGGGTTTGACGATTAATTTAAGGGTTTTAGATCAATACCTCACCTTGCATGGTATTGATCAATTCATGTTTAATCATCTATAATGCTTAACTTAGAGAGAAGTTCAAGTACTTACCGTTGGTTCGCAACTATGGTGTTCTTCGTCCAACGGCCAACAGCGGCTCCCCTCCCTCCTTTCTTAGCTCTTTCTCCTTCTTCGATCTCTTTCTACTCTCTATGGTTTGTGAGGATCAATCAAGGAGTTTTAAGGAGGTTTAAGGGTCCTTAAATAGACTAGGATAAAGTTTAGGAAGTTTTCTTACGTTAGGAAAGTCCCTAGGCTTGAGATTTGGAAAGCAGGACCCGTAGAGATCCGTTTCCGGATCTAACCAGTCTGCTTGCGCAGACATACCGGTCGATCGATATAAAAAATATCATATTTTTAGGTCCGTTTTCATACCTGGTTTTCATCCACTTGTCCCGTCTGGCTCGGTGATGATTGGAAGACCTGTTACGACATGAATTAAAGGTTTAGATCAGGTTCATGGAGTGCGGGTCTTACATAATCAAACATAGTTTAAATATCTATTACAATTTTCATAAATCCAAATACAAAAATAAATCACCAAACATAAACACAGTGGAAACATTCGCATGACAAGTCATGTTCATCCTCCACCACATGCACGTTCATAGCAACCACATGTCCATACAATGGGCATTAACATAATCTTCGACAGTTGTACATCATCAGCTAAAAGAATACGATATCGTGGGGTGAACTCATAACTTAGCTCAGTGAGAAAAAAAAAAACAATGCAACAAACATATGTATGATGTCAATTCATATCTTTGGTCTGATATAAGTTTACAATGTGATATGAGAAGGATAAGTGGTCACCACCCCTCCATACACGAGAGTGTGAGCACGCCCAATGGATCACACACCGTTGTCATCCCACATCACTCACTACATAATAGAGATAGAGCTAGAGCCTAATGGATCACACAACGTCAGCACTTCCCTGATACTCTATCCCATACCAGTATGTATGCCTCTATTGGCAAAAGCTTACAAACTAGGTTCGTGACTAAATAATCCTATATGAGCTAGAGTCCGTTGATAGAGCTACAGTCACACACCGCGATCACCCGCCTGATACCCTGCGATGTACTAATTCCCTTAAGGTAATGGCGATACGATGATGTTAGTATGGTGAATGGTTTGATGCTACAACCACTCTCCATTCAACACACCAACCACACACAAGCACATGTCTATCCTATTCATCATTAGCACAATTAAATAGGAAATAAAATATGCATAAATAGTAAATAACAATATTGGATGACATATGCACAAATACCAACAAAACATGACAATAAACAGAAACCTAAGGGTAAATTGTTATTAACCAATTAGTTTAGGTCTTGTTCCCTCATCTATGATTGATGTTGTTCTTCTTCCAAACCTTTGAACTATCTTAACCTAACTAGAAACCTAAACAATTAGTAAACCTTAATTAGGGTTCCATTCCATCAGATTACTGTAGTCTGATTCACTGTCCGGTCTCTAATTTAGGACTTTCGGACATTGTCCAGTCGCGTTACAGGTCCAGTATTGATCGATCGATCATTAATCTAGACAAACCTTGTTAGACTTCCCGAGAGTGATTGGTCGCATGTCCGGTCTAGCATCTAGCCAATCGATTAACAGGGACTAGACAACCTTCAGGCTATCTTCAGTCTGTCTTCTCTTCAAATCGATTCTTCGACTCTTTAATGGGATCCATCCTAGAGTCATTCTATGACCATTATCCACTGGTTTAATCATTCTATCTAACCTTAACATTTTTGTTAAATTGAGAGATCTAATAAGAGGGATCATGAAGGAATCACAGTGTTGGAGTCGTTCTACCAATACTTCGATTATAGATCTCAACTCTACACATTCTAACATTCTATAGAATAAAGGACTTACCATTGGTTCCTTGATGTAGTAAGTTTGAAACTAACAGCAACTTCTCCTTCTATAGAGCTTCTTTTCCTTTCTTTAAGTTTTCTTCCTCTCCAAGCCTTTTTTTTTCCTTCTTATCCTCTATGTCTCTCAATTTTAGGGTTCTAGACTGATCAAAAGAGTGAGAGGAAGTGAAAGGACGTCCTCTACATAGAGGAAAAACTTCTATATAGAGTCCCCTCTCAATTAGGAGAATGGTCTCCTCAAACTAGAAAACTTTCCAAATCTTGGAGATAGATTATGGGCTTGACCGATTGGCTGATCGGTTGCCCGATCCATATATCGGACAACCTACAAAGGATTGGTTTCTTACCTGGCTTTGTGATTCCTTCATCCGATTGGTTCACTTGAGCCAATTATGATGGAAAGACCTAGTACAACACAGTTAGACCTGATTAGTGGAGTGCGGGTCTTACAAATTATAAGTTGTAGTAAACTTAAAATTGAAATCCCCTCCTCATTCTCACTCCAAAATCATATCCTCCATATACACCTTCATAACATCTATGATTTCTCCTTATATGTCCATTCATATCACCCCCTGTTATAAGCATTTATCCTTGTTTAAAACCTTACACTAGTCCATCCATGAGTTTCAAAATTATAGCTTACTATTCCTCTCCAATCTTACTTGGGGTGCATAAACGCTAATTATATTAACTATCTCTTTATCCATCACTAATTTGATGGTTATAATCCTATCATCGTATATTTTAACATCTACCACATCATTCTTTAAATCATTATCCACTATTATACTCACTCCGTTGCTACTATTTTTATACCCCATATAACAAAGTTTAAGTCATCAAACTCCTTAGTTTTTTGGATGAAGATGAACCATTGAAATCTATCATCCATAGCCTACCTTCAGTATAACTCAATTTAAGAGTGTTAATCTAGCACTGAACTTGGAATCATACTTGAATTGACTAATTAAAAACAAGAACCTTTCCAGCCATTAGTTTATTGGTCATTTTGGTTGTTATGTTTTAGGTTTTTAAATATTTGATCCGGGTCAGTATTGGTTCAGGTAAACAAACAATTTCACAAACGTACAATTTTTGAGAATTGATCCAGGAAAAGAACCGCTAGAACCATTAAAAAACGAGCTCAATTTGTTGGAAACCAAAAATCTATATTTTTTTATTGGGCCGTTGGGAGTTTTATTTTTCAGAAAATTTTATTCCAACTAAAGTTGGTGGAAAAAAAATCGCAACCATACTTTTTTTGGTCCCATTAGTGCAACACATTTATTCTTTTCATAAATGTAAAATCTTGTCACATGTGTATACTAGGAAAACGTGCAAGATATAATTATAGACAAAAGTTTTTTTTTACTTCCGTGCAACAGAGTCCAGTCCTTAGTGACAAATACCACCCCCTATTTAAGAATTAATCCCTTCCCATAAGTATATGTCATTTTCAAATTATTTTTAAGTTTTTGTAAACTTTGACTTAAATAATTTTTGGGAATAAGACCATGGGCAATCAAAGGAATGTTATAATATTTCAGTTCAACACTTTGGTTACAACAAGATGCACCATTTTTTTAGCCACTTCGAATCAGGGTTTACGAAAGAAGACAAAGAGGAAGAGTGAATAATGGTGCTTCACCTTTAATTCGGTCCATGCCGCCATGTTAGATGTCCATGGTAGTCGTCTTCGACTCTCTCTCTCTCTCTCTAAAACTGAACTCTTAAGTTTCTATTTTACCTCCCACCTTTAAACTCTGTATCTTGAGACTCCCTCGCTGTATCCGACTCACTTGCAATCTTCAACCACTCAACCATCCATATTAGCTTTCAGGACTAAACCTGAATCGACGGTTGGCTCTGCAAATCTTAAGGAGGCAAATAGTTCCTCCTAGACAGTTGGCTCTGTAAGCTCTTTTCTCTTTCTCTGTCTCCATGTAATTATGTATGTGTGTTAAACTTCACTACAACTTCCTATTTCTTGTTCTAGTTATAGTTCGATCTCTTTCGAATATATGAATCTCTCACTTTTTATAAAGTTATTGATGTCAAAGTAGACAATTCTTCTTCCATAAAACTCTACTTCACTCTTCTCAGCTGCTCTCTAAATTTCCTTACCCCTTTCATATACTAATATTTCATGAATATCACTCTTTCGGTGCTCTATGAATGTCTAATATTTGATAAAGTCTTAAGAAACTTGACATGCAACAACAACAACAAAGCCTTATCCCAACTAAATGGGGTCGGCTACTGGATTCTGGTCCAAAAAACTTGACATGGTTAACACTATTGACTATGCTTGGATTTGGGTTTATATATTTCCTTTTGGTGTCTTACCAAAAAATAAATATATTTCCTTTAAGTGGGTTAATTTGGATTTAATCACACATTAATTTCTTGCATGAGTTCTTTTAGTTAATGTTAGCATGTATTTTAATTTTTTGAATATAAAACACAAATTATGCTATGCTTGAGTTGAAATTGACATAATTTTTTCTTTTAGGTACCTATTTAGGATGATAGTTATCTTTCATTGTTTTTTTAAATGGTGGATAAAGAAACTAGTGTTGAAATGAATGTATCCATTACTACTTACAACACCAACCATATAACAAAGATGGTGTCACTCTCATTTCTCCCCCTCGGAGGCCTAAGAAGAGAGCTTCTAGTTAATGGAATCGTAATTGTTTTAAGGAATTGGATAAAATGAAATTTAATGATGGTAGGCCTAGGACAAAATATTGGTGTGTTTCACTGTTGTTTTATTTGCTGATACTAGCAAAAAATGGGATCTCCAATTTAAACAATCACATGAGATATTGTCCAAAGAATGACAACAAAGATGTAGCCCACATGTTTATGGCATCATCTAAAAAGAAGTTAACCATTAGAGGTAGGCATATGGATCTATAGTTGTGTATCACATGGTCATCAATTACAAGAAATGAATTGCCTCTCATAGTTGTAGAGTCTTAGAACTTTAAAAGAAGCTGATATTGTATCTTTGGCTAGAATACAAATCCATCTCTTAAAACACTCATATGTCAAATATTCAGAAATAATGGAAGAGGGAGAAGGGATTGACCAGTGAATTACTGAAAAGTTCTCTATAAGGGTTTCTTTGACCACTGATTTATGGAATTCTATCACCAATTATGGTTACATTACTCTCATAACACATTACATTTATAGATCATAATTAAAAAAAAAGAAAAAAATTTCATATACACCTCAACGAGGATTGCTAACATCATCTTGTTAGGATCGGGAGAACGCAAACAAACAAGAAGCACACGAAGAATTAACGTGGTTCAGCACCCCATCGTGGGATGCCTACATCCACCAGAGAAAAGAGTGACTTTCTTCTATTCCCAAGAACAGTCTACAGAATTCTCTACCTGACAGTCCTATCTCATCTGTCAGCCTTACAGCATTCCAGCTCTCCACTGTCAGAGGAGAATCCTCTACAACCCTTGTAGCCTTACCTAGGTTTTCCCACACAGAGACAATTTATAGGGAAACCTAGAAACCCTAATCCCACCACAATTATAAGTTTATCCCCGTACATGTAATAGACTCATACCCTAATACAAATACTACCCTTTATAATTACGTGGACCCTACAGAATACAAGACACCAACCCAACAAATCTCCACCTGGCTTGAATTCTGCAAACCACCTTGAGGAAAACCAGTTGATGTTGATTTTGTAAACCCATCTCTGCTCAAACGCTACACCCAAACCAGCATAGCCCACACCCCATCCGGGTGTCCCGTACAGCTCACCGCCGCACGATGTGATGTGACTCCATCTCTCCCACTGCTGCAACATCACCGGAAAGATCACCGTCACTCACAGTCCTCCTGCAACTCCAGTTGCATCTGGAACCCGAGTCTCTCACCACTGCACCTCCAATGCAGACCTTGAGAACCGACTCCTCATCCCAGCCCTCTGCAACTCCAATTGCACTTGGAACCCAAGTCTCTCACCTCTGCATCTCCAATGCAGACTTAGAGATCTGACTTCTTGTCACAACCCGTCAGTACTCCTTTACCCTACGGTGCAATATAAACTGGCCATTATGTGCATCGTACCGAGATTCAATCCCGCCGTCAAATCCGACACCCGATCCAACTAGATCCGCCAAGCCATTGAAAACCATCGCTGCCACACCTGAGTCAAACTCTGCAAGTTTTGACTCCATGATCCCTGCACATGCGATGATAAGAAGAATCATCTTCCCAACCTGAGATTCCCCTCCATCTCTTCTTGTCGGCACAAAACTACTATTTGAAGAAACAAAGAGATACAGAAATTTCACCCAAAGAAACAGAGGCTTTTGTACGGGAGAGAATAACTTGACTTAGAAAATTCCAATAAAAAATCTGACCGTACAGATTGACGAACTATGTGTCCTCTACCTGCTGTCCAAAAATCAGCCCAATCGGACCATGAATGACCTCCCGATCATCTGCTTGATCACGGCTGCGCAAATTACCTATGCCCAGAAAAACTGCTACTCTCTTTCTCTTCTTCTTATTATGCTAAACCCTAACCCTAATCCATTTTTATCCTATTTAAAAGATTAAATACAAGACAAAAAGGAATGGGCTTAAAACACACAAAGGTTTGGGCCTTTATCCACAAACCCTAAGCATCATTGTAGTAGGGTTTCCCGTGGAAACCCTTCTCACGGATTCAGTCCTTTTTTTTTTCTTCTTCTTCTTCATACTGCGTACCTCCTTCGTTCTTCAAAGAACCCTAGCTCTGATACCACTTGTTAGGATCGAGAAAACGCAAACAAACAAGAAGCACACGAAGAATTAACGTGGTTCAGCACCCCATCGTGGGATGCCTACATCCACCAGAGAAAAGAGTGACTTTCTTCTATTCTCAAGAACAGTCTACAGAATTCTCTACCTGACAGGCCTATCTCATCTGTCAGCCTTACAGCGTTCCAGCTCTCCACTGTCAGAGGAGAATCCTCTACAGCCCTTGTAGCCTTACCTAGATTTTCCCACACAGAGATAATTTATAGGGAAACCTAGAATCCCTAATCCCACCACAATTATAAGTTTATCCCCGTACATGTAATAGACTCATACCCTAATACAAATACTACCCTTTATAATTACATGGATCCTACAGAATACAAGACACCAACCCAACACATCTACACCCACAAGATTGCAAAAACATCTATCACACCTACTTAACTGACGGAAATCACTAAAATTATTGATATACAGTTTTACCCTTCATATTATTAGTTAAAATTTTAAAAATTAAGTTGAATGACTAGTTTGACCTTCGACATCTGATGGAGACTCCTTTTACCCATTTCGCCAGAGCACTCGAGGGCCCAATGACGGTATCGCCCATGATTGTCATCTGGTCTCTCTCATCAACTCCAATTTAGTTCTCCACCATTTATATTTGGAGGCTCTATCCACACTCTGGACTGGTTTTGGTTTCTCAAATTTACCTTCAGAATATTCCTGCTACGAAACTGTAAGTATCTGTTAGATTTATATGTAGGCTTAATTAATTACCTAAACTAGTTAATTCAATAGGAGTCTGATTAACACGATAGAACTGTTTTGGTTTGATTCGTCACATGGTATGAGATAAGTTTGATAACCCTAATTCTATTGTGAGAAGGGTTTAGGGTTACAACAATATTCTATAAATACTGGGTTAGAGTCCCCACAGTCATAGTTAGAAAAGTTATCTCTGCGCCCATTAGCAAGAGATATCGAGAGATCCTTTGGAGGCTGTGAAAGACTGTAGTCGAGGGATTTTGATCAAAGCTTGGAGCGCAGAGGAATCAGGCTTCACAAATAGATATGTCTTTATGTTGATTAATAGCTTCATCTCCATTGTATTCTATGGTAACTATATGGATTGGGATGGGTTCTATTGAAATCCTAAGCATAATAATTTTTAACAATTGGTATCAGAGTCAACCACACAGACCTAGGATCGATGGCTGATTGTAGAGACTGCAGGTATAATTGGATTGAAAGTGGGAGAAATTTTTCTTCCCAATTCTTTGTATGAATCTGTCTAGATTTTGGATCTTAGAAAAAAAATTTGGACTGATAAAAAGTAAAACAAACTATACCGGGTTGTAGGGCTCGAAAAGACGAAGTCGTAGGTATAAAGAACTTCACTAGCAGCCTTCGGACGCACCCTCATGCACCTGTGGAAAAAGCACGTGAGATCCACGGGCCAGGTTGGGTTATATAAAAGAAAAAAAACTGTGGTGGCTGACCCGGTCATTGCCGGGTCAACTTGGTAACCCTAATGGGTTATCTAGGCCTTGGACGAAGTTGGCTCGGCATGAACCCATTGACACGTGTGGGTTACCTATTCGGGACCCGACTGATCTTTGACCAACTCCGGTCAACAACCCGATAGCCCGGTCAATGACCCGAGATGACCAACCCGATAACCCATCACTCTAACCAGGATACCCGACCCGAGGACCCAACTTATTAACCTATTTACCAATAATTTTGGACCTGGTTGAACCACTTATGAACCGGGTTTGGTTCACTGAGCCGATTCGTTGGTTTATCCTTATTAGCCGGCGGTTCGATTTGAAGGAAATTTATTTATATAAAAAATAAAAAAAGGGAATATATATTCGGTTAAGTTCAAACTGAATCAAATATGTCACACCCCAATTTTGACTGAACCAGAAGTGTGAGTGAACAAGTTCTAAACCACGGTTCACACCAAGATCTCAATAGACCGTGTCAACCAATCATTCCCAAGCAATCTAACTTAATCAGAGATTAATACATAGCAGCAGAATAAAATAAATGAACTGAGATCTATGTGGTAATTTAAAATAATTATTCAACTTATTCCATCATCCACAAAATTTAAATAATAATTATTACAATGCTTTAATAGAAAATAAATCAATCACTGAGAGAAGACACAGATCGAACACTCGCATGACGCATCATGCTCGTCCTCCACTATCTGGGAGTCTAGGGCAGCCACCATGCTGTAAGCTGGAGCAGTCATAAAGTCCTCCACCGTATACCCTGCATCAAGATCTGAAAAGAAATATATATATATATATATATATATATATATATATATATATATATATATATATATATATATATATATATATATATATATATATATATATATTGAGCTCACAACTTAGCTCAGTAAGTACAAGACCAATGCAACATACAATATGCATGGAATAACATTACAATTGGGTCAGGTATAACTTGCAAATATGCTATGGTAAGGTTTGGCGGCCACCGCACCTCCATGCACGAGAGTGTGAGCACAGCCAATAGTCAGGCACCTACCACACTATTGTTGTTGCCCCACATCACTTACTCCGGTATGGAGATAGGACTCGAGTCTGGCGGGCAGGAAGAACTACAATCCCACGTTCTCCCCCTGATACCCTATACCGTACCAGTACCTAAACCCCTACTGGCAAGGGCTTGCAAGTGGGTTTCGTTTCTAATCAGTCCTAAATGTCAATACAGTATCAATGGCCCTACCCCAGCACGGCTCCCTACGATATAGAGATAGGGCTCGAGTCTGGTGGGCAGGAAAAACCACAATCCCACGTCCTCCCCCTGATACCTTATTCGCACCAAGTCTGCTAAAGTAAAAGGCTATATGACCTTACCCCAGCACAACTCCCTACGACATAGGGATAGGACTCGAGTCTGGTGGGCAGGAAGAACCACAAACCCACGTCCTCCCCCTGATACCCTATTCGCACTGAGTTTGCTAAGGTAGAAGGCAATACGAGAAAAGTGTTAGCTGTGGATATATCCAGGGCACACCCCCCTTCACATTCCACACACTAACTAAAACATATACATGCCTAACATCCAACAATCCAAGCATATGAAATGCATGAGTAGATAATAATAAAAGAGACAACTACATGGCATGTGAGATGCACAAACATCAAGTAATCAGATAAACATAAAATTATTCACAATGTTTACTATTCTTCAATTTATTAGAGTTTGGGGTCTTGCCCCTTACCTAATACGTGATAAAACTCCCACTCTGCGTCACAGGCGTTGTCTACAGGTCCTACATAATCATATCTTTATGTTAGAATCCATTTATTAAGGTTTCAGAGGTTAGAACCAGATTTGGCCAAGCAAACCAAGCTCGGGAAGCATACCGTTCGCAGGTACCGGTCTCAGTATAGTGAGACTGGTATGTGCCACCGGTATGTATACCGGTTGCACATATGTGAGACCGGTATGTGCCTCCGGTATATACCGCAGGCCCATTCTGTCGGACCTTACGTCCAACCGGTATGTTCCGTGGATTGGATCCGACCCGATCTCGGATCTCCCTTTCCCTTTGGTCATTGGCTCGATTTCTAGGGTTCTCCTAACCCATTATAAGATTCAAATACTCTATTGGTCTTTTGATTTCGACTAAAATTCTGTATCAAACCTAGATTAGATCCGAATGAGAAAACCAATGGAAATTCTAGGCTTTTTGGACCACTGCACCGCTTCGCGGCTCCGATCCGACATCCTAATATTACTAATAGGCGGTGTTCGTCGGTTGGCGGCATGCTCTTCCACTGAAGTCTCCTTCCTGGGCGGCCTCTTCCTCCTTGCTCCTTCTCAACTCTTCTCCAGACGGCTAGGGTTTGAGAAGGATCAATGGAGTGTGATCATCTCTATAAATAGAAGAGGGCCGTTCTTGGGAAGATTTTCCATGATTGGAAACTTTCCAAGTTTCCATTCGGAGTGAGGGACCCGCTGGAGTCCGTCTCTAGCTGAAATTAAGCATACCGGTTGCACATACCAGTCGGAGTGACCGCAACCGGTATAGTCCAACCGGTATACCCATACCGGTTGCACATACCGGTTGCACTAACTGCAACCGGTATAGTCAGACCGGTATGAGATTTAGACATTTTTCACACGTTCTCTTACCTGAAAATTGAGTGGCTCATCACCCGGCTTTGCCTTTCGGTCTGATTATGATTGGGAGACCTGTCATCATATATAATCATGGATTAGACTGGGTTTTCAAAGTACAGTTCTTACAAAATAGATCCTGGGCAAACTGACTCAGACCAAGCCTACCCAATAAGAACCGAACCGGACAGGAATAAAGGTCTGTTTGTTTGTTGACTTTAAACCTGGGGGGATTAAATCACGATTGCAGGAGCGTAGGAGGTTCGTTTTCGATCACGGTTTTTTGTAATATACTCTATTTTTTATTCTCTTTAATCTAGTATATATTTTGGTACATTTAGATACATTGAAAAACATGTTATTATAGAAAAATAAACTATGAGAACTCAGTTTGCAGTGTTTCTACTAATTTTTTATTAAAGTTATTGTACTAAATTGATTGTTGAGCTATTGTGTATGTTTATATGAATGCTCAGACTTGTAAAGTTGATTTTATGCATTCATGGTTAAATAAATGTCCCACATGAATTACATATTGGGATTTATTTATATCATGGTGGAACTTGGTGTGACCACCAAAGTGGCAACCTTGTTTCATTATGATGTGTTCAAATTCAAGAGTTTGTATATGTAAATACTTTAATTTGATGGTGTTTACTAAAGATGATATTATCGAAGTTTATTCATATTAGGGTTTGTAGCTGTTGTATAAAGATTTTGATGTGACCACCAAAGTGACAACCTTGGTTCTATCATAATATGTTCAAATCCAATATTTGTGCATGTACTAGTTACAACAAGGAAGTACAGTGCTCACCTAAAAATGACACTGATAAAAACTTTCACTTTTATGGATGCAGCAAAGAACGACACTATCCACCCAAAGGTAACGTTGTCTAAGATTGTAAGGAACTCATACACATGGTTGATGGATTTTAGCTTTAGGGATTCCATCCACCTAAAGGTGGTGAGATTTTTTAGAGTCATTATCCCTTCGCAGTTATTGCACAGCTATCGAGAGGACTAGTGCATATATTATTTCAAAGGATGTATGTATAGTTCGATTGATTTTTCAAAGATGATAATTGGTTTGCATATATTATGTATATATATTTGCTAGCTAATTTTATTTGGTATTAATCATAGACTTATAATTATTTACATTGTAATATAGTTGTGGATATATAATGATTGAATACTTTAATATGTCTGTCATTGGCAGCCAGTTCTATGAATTGGCATGAAAATTGAAAACTAGTCTATGACTATTTAACCTAGATGTACTCAACAGAAAATTATATTCTGATCCTTAGGGTGTTCAATCCCTAAGATCAAGTAAAGCAATGTTCAGATGAGGAACATTGAAATAGAATATTTCCTGTGAAATCCAAAGAAATGTTTGATATTTTAAGAAATGACAGAAAGATGTTTTATTACTCAAGTTCATCAGTATCATTTTTTTATGATAATAGACGATAATGGGTGTAAGACTCGTATCAAACTAACCCGGTCCTACCACCTTGAACCAGGTCTACCCATCATGGTCAAATCAAATGGATCACGTGCGTGAAGGAGATCACGATCCCAGGTATTAAACTGACCCAAAAACATTCAAAATAAGGGGAGGGTTGCACACCCAGCAAGGGAGGGTCGGACCCCCCCAGTATAAAAGTCAGACCCCCAGTTTTACATGTGGGGTCGGACATTTTAAGGACCAGGGGTCGACGGGATCTTCGACCCCCCTATCGACCCCCGGTAGTTGATAAAAACAGTTCGAACCAAAAATTAGGAAACCTTCCTAATTTCAATGGAATTCTTTCCTAATCTCAATGGGACTTATTTTAGGAGTTTCTACTCTATAAATAGGACGTCTCTAAGCCTCTTTCACTCCTGTTACAACCCTAATTGGATTGAGAGAAAGAGAAGAGAAGGAAGAGAAGGAGAAGAGAAGGAAAGTGGAGAAAAAGACCAAGGAGAAGGGATTCAGAGGAAGAAGCATACTTCTCAGGTATGGATACTATCTCCATGAATTTCTTAAGACCTTAGAGTAGATAATGAAGAGGGGATTATCTAGGAGGAACCCAAATCATCCACCCATGGTTAGGTTTTCATGAAAAATCATGGGAAAAATCATGAAAGCCATATAGGTGAATAAATCACGGTTCTAGGCCATAGAACATGTGTGGAATGGTCTGTAGGAGCAAGCCATAGGACCCCAAACACGAAAAATGGACTGAAAGAAGAAAAATTGACAAAACCCACAGGGGGTCGCATGGGGGGTCGATGGCCAATCGACCCTACCAGACCCTGAGCATCGACCCCCAGTGTTTGGAAAGTCCTGAATAGGGGTGGTCGCACCCAGGGTCGATCAAAACTCCGACCCTAGCATCGACCCCCAATTAGCAGCATGCTTCTTAAAGTCTGAATTAATTCTAATTAAATTCTATCAACTTGGTTAAGTTTTCTAGAGATATAATATCGAAATATAGTTGATTCTTAAAGCTTGAAAGAGGACTTACGATCAAGTAAAGGTGAGGAAACAAGATCTAAACTAATTGGTTAATAACAAACTGTTTTTATTTCTTGAGTCCAATGCTATGCTTGATTCTATGCGAATATGCTTGTAATGTGCATTCAACATGTCATCCAATATTTCTATTTATTGTTCATGCATATTTACTTTATTGTTTATAATATGTTGATGATGATGATAGGAATAGGCATGTGAATGTATGTGGTTGGTGTACTTGATGCGAACGAGTATCAAGGGGGGTGTCATAGGCCGGGCCTCAGCACTATAGCTCTATCTCTAACTCAAGTCTTGTGCATTAGCATCGTCATATCGCCATTACTTTAGCAGAACTATTACATCGTAGAGTATCAGGGGAGGTGGTCTCGGTCCTTGTAGTCTCTAACTCTACCGGGGGGCCTTAGCTCTATCTCTATGGGCATTCTGAGGGATGCTAGGGTGAGGCCTTGGATACAATGTTTTGCATTAGGATTGGTTAGTTGCGAGCCCAGTTTGCAAGCCCTCGCCAGCAGGGGCTTACGTGTTGGTATGGCACTGTACAGCAATAAACGTTAACCTTTGTTGTACAATGTTCATGGTAGGGTGGATGGGTTAGTTGCTAGCCCAGTTTGCAAGCCCTCGCCAGCAGGGGCTTACGTGTTGATATGGCACTATACAACAATAAACGTTAACCTTTGTTGTACAATGTTCATGGTAGGGTGGATGGGAACGACAATAAACGTTAACCTTTGGGCGGACTTCCACACCCTGTATATAGAGGAGGGGTCAATAAACGTTAACCTTTGACCTCTAACCCTTTCCACATTGCAAACTATAAACCAGACCAAACATATGAATTGAATGCATGCATATGTATTGTTGTATTGTTTTGTTTGCTCACTGAGCCATGATGTGTGCTTACCCTCTCGACGTTGAATATTTTTAGTTGAAGATGCAGGTACTACCGTCGAAGATTATGTCAACGCTCCAGTATACGGGCACATGGCGGCGATGGAAGTTGAAGACGAAGTGGATACGCATGACTCCTCTTGCGAGTGCAACTCATGCGTATGCGATTAGATTTTATTTTAATTATTTAGATTTAGTAAAGACATGTAATTGATATTTATTTATGTCTTAGTTGATACAGAATAATTTCCTACTTAAATATGATTATCACATCTAGATTTCTCAGTTCGTTTTACTATAAGACTTTCGCTATTGTGTATTTTACTCTGATTATGAATGTGGATGTATGAGGTTTAGATAAAACGGATATAGCCTACTCGAGATCCTGGTTGAACCGTTGGTTTGCTAGCGGTTCATCACACCATTCTGAATAGTGCATAATTGGGGTGTAACAATGGGAGTACGAGGAAGTACAAGGAATAACTATTAATTATTAATGATAAGCTCAAGGATAAGTGAACATCTATTGTTAATTCATTAAAACCTATGTAAGTGACAATTTAGACTTTCACTTCCTCACAAGAATTATACAGTCAGATCTTGGTGACATATAGTACTCAAAAGATATGGTGAACCTCAATTGAAAGAACTAAGAATAGAAATTCAAAGGAAAGAAAAAAAATATGAATGTCAATGTCATAGTGCATAAGACATATCCAGACAAACGTAATGTGCGAAAGGGTAGAGAAACCTACAGAAAGAGATGTATTTTCATGCAATAGTCAGAAACCTTTTGACAAAGAATTGGACATTAAGGAACTACAAGATAAAATGAATCTAAATAAAATGAGATTCTTGTAGTGTGACTCAGAAGGGACATGTGAAGAAAGGTTGTAAAGCTTGACAGACTTAAGTGGAAAAAAATAAAGATTATGAAACTTCTAAGCAAAAAGGTGCAGTAGATTGGACACTTAAGCATTAATCATAGTCTAAACCATTAGGAGTACCAAAATCTTTAATTTATTTTCTTAGATTATTTATCTTTAGAAGTTTAACTGTATATTGTTATCTTCCGTCCTGGTCATAAGGGTTTCGAACTATTGTGCAAAGAAAGATTGTAAAGAATAATATTCTGAAACCTCCCTTTCCAAGTTTATAACATGTATATATCTAAGAATTAATTAAAAAGAAATATGATAAGATTAAGGTAAATGAAGGTTGTTCATAACAAAGAATTAATGGACTTGATGGACATCGAGATTTCATCTAGGACTTCTTGTCATAATTTACTCCATGGGTGTTTTTTCATTAAATAAAAATTAGGACGAAATTTTTTTATTAAAGGAATTAAATCTATTGGATCTGAATCAAAGGGTATGTACTATGGGAGACTATATGATATTGGTCTATTCCCTGGTAATTTAAGCAAGTGTTTGTAAAATCCTGAGAATGTATTTGATCATGTAGAGAAAAAATTGATATTGCAGCATATATTATTAAGAGTGCCTAGTTAGTCAGTTCCAATTTAAGTTATCTTCTTGTTTGAGACTGTAGAATTGACATGGTTTCACAACACTCATGGGAGAGTGATTATTTTAGGACATTGAGTTGTTATTTTATTGAATGTCAAAATAGATCCTAGAAACTTGAAGTTTGATGAGACCACAGAGATAATGGAATTATTACCATTTATAATGAGATAATTATTGAGATTATCTTCATTCAGGTTGATGCATTGCCATTATATCAGAGCCAAATGAGACAATAAAGAAATATACTTGACCATATAGATCTGTGATTTTAAGAACTTCATGTTAGATTCCTGTTGTGTGGGCTTGATCAATTACCTAACCAGTTGTTAAGTGGGAGTTCAATTACTGGTTTGACCGGTTCAGGTCTTGTTCGTTACTGGTTAGAGACTACCAATGTCACACACCAATTCCGTACTATTTAGAATGGTGTGATGAACCGCTAATTAATCAATGGTTCAACCAGGATCTCGAATAGGTTGTGTCCATTTACTTAAACCACACACATCCACGACAATAATCAGAGTAAATACACAGTGGCGGAAGTCATTATACTAATGAACTGAGAGTCTAACAATTATAAAATAATAAATTATCCAATTATTCCCCATTGACTAAGACATAAAATAAAATATTTAATCAATTATATCATCTGTATAAATTGAATAAAATTCTAATCGAAAATGCAAGAGTTGCACTCGCATGACGAATCATACGACTCCACCATAACTTCACCATCCATTACCGCCGCATGTCCATACGTAGGAGCATTCATATAGTCTTCAACCGTTGTACCTACATCATCAACTAAAAGCATTCGACGTCGAAAGGATGAGCACACATCATGGCTCAGTGAGCAAACAAAACAATGCTACAAACATATGCATTCATTCAATTCATATCTTTGGTCTGGTTCATAAGTTTGCAATGTGCTATAGAAAGGATAGGTGGCCGCCGCACCTCTATACACGAATGTATGGAACCGCCCAATGGATCAAACACCATTGCCGCCCCCACATGCATCCACCATGGAATAGAGATAGAGCTAAAGTGCTTAGGACCGCACCGCATCACACTTCCCCTGATGCTCTACCCATACCAACACGTAAGCCCCTGTTGGCGAGGACTTGCAAACTGGACTCGCAACTAATCAATCCTAATGTCAAACAGTGTATCCAAGGCCTCACCCCAGCATCCTTCAATACGTCCATAGAGATAGAGCTAAGGCCCCCCGACAGAGTTAGAGACTACACGGTCCGAGACCACCTCCCCTGATGCCCTACGACGTAATAGTTCTGCTAAGGTAATGGCAATACTACGATGTCAGTGGACAAGACTTGAGTAGAGATAGGGCTAAAGTGCTTAGGACCACACCGCATCACACTTCCCCTGATGCCCTACTCGCATCAAGTACACCAACCACACACAAACATTCACATGCCTATTCCTAGCATCATCATCATCATCATGTTGTAAATAAACTGAATTAAATATGCATGAACAGTAATAACAGGAATAGTAGATGACATGTGATATGCACATTACAATCATACAGTCATAGAATCATACATGGTATTGGACTCAATAAATGAAAATAGTTTATTATTAGCCAATTAGTTTAGGTCTAATTCCCTTACCTTTGATTGAGTGTAGATCCTCGTTCAAGCTTTATGAATCACCTTTAAATCACTAGAAAGGCTTAACAAGTCGATAGATTTTAATTAGAATTAATTCTAACAAATTTGGACTAGCTGAAATCATAGGGTCGCAGGTAGGGCAGCACCTAGGGTCAGTTACCAATCGACCCTAGGGGTAGGGTCGGACGTGGGGTTGGTTACCAATTGACCCTACGTGCGACCACACCCTCCCTGGGACTTTCCGAGGGCATGTGATCGATCATGTGGTCTTGTAGGTCCATTTTAAGATTGTTCTATGGCTCATAACTATGATTTTTACACACTTTCCATTGCCTATGATGAGTACTTCCATGGATTCCTTTGGAACTCATCCATGGATGGATGATTTGGGTTTCTCTTAATCCTAACTTCCTCATAATCTATTATAGGATCTTACTTTATGAAGGGAATTAGGTTCATACCTGAGGTTGGCTGAGATTCAGAGGTTTCTCTGAACTTCCTCCTCTTCCTTAGCCTTTTCTTCAATTTTCTTTCTCTTCTTCTTTTCATTCTCTTTTCTCACTTTCAATTTGTCACACCCCAAATTCTGATCCAACCAGAACGGTGTGAGTGAACCGTCATTGAACCAACGGTTCATACCAGGATCTCGAATAGGCCGTGTCCACCCATACAAACCAATTACACATAACCACAATCAGAATATAAACATACAACTGGAAGACTTTAAATAGAATGAATCGAGTATCTATTGATAATTTAAATAAATATCCCATTATCTAAATTCAATCACATAAAATAAATATCTATTACATCACTTAATATCAAACAAAATAACTGAAATAAACAAATAAAACAAATCACAGGTACACGCAGAAAGGGCACTCGCATGAAGCGTCATGCTCGTCCTGTCCTGCCTGTACATCCAACACCGCAACACCACCATACGCCGGAGCGTTCACATAATCGTCCACAGTGTAACCTGCATCCAGATCTAAAACAATGTATATACAAAGGGTGAGCACACAACACAGCTCGATAAGACAATCGAGACGGTTTCACAAGATTATGCATGAGTAACAATCATTTTATGCTTTGTGGTCCGGTTTTAAGTTTGCAATGTGCTATAGAAAGGTTTGGTGGCCCCCGCACCTCTATACACGAGTGTGTGGCGTCGCACAGTAATCACACAACCACCAACCCACATACACCCATCATGGAATAGAGATAGAGCTAAGGTATACCCGCACCTCCCCGATACTCTACCCATACCGAGTACCTAAGCCCCTGCGGCCGGGGCTCGCAAACCGGGCCTCGCAACTAACCAATCCTATATGTCAACAATGTATGCTCTATCCCGAGACGGCCATCTACGGCATAGAGATAGAGCTAGAGCGTGCAGGCCGGGTCGGAGACCTCCTAAACCTCACCTCCCCACGATACCCTATCCGCAACTAACCCACTAGGATAGAAACAATACGCAGGTAGACCCTATCCCAACACGACACCCTACGGCATAGAGATAGAGCTAAAGCATCGTGGACAAGGCAGCGTCGACTCGGAATCCTCAGTACCACCAACGATGGTCGGGACAACATCAATATCGGAGACCAACGTACCACGATCTTCCCCTGATACCCCATCCGTACCAAGCATGTTAAGATAGAATACTACAAAAGGTGCCAGTGTGAAGAGCGATCCCGGCCCATGCCCCACTCCACACACCAACGAAAACAATCACATGCCTAACAATCACATCCTATGAATGCATGAACAATAATAATAACTGAAAGTAGAGGATGGCATGTGAATATGCACAAACATCACATCATAGATATTCAATGATTAACAACGATTTACTGTCCATTAATTATTAGGTTTAGGTCAGATTCCCTTACCTGACGCTCGTTCGATCACTTGCTCCACGTCACAAGATCCAAACGATATGTCACAAAGTCCTACATAATATTAGGGTTCCATTAGAATGTATTATTTAGGGTTTCATGTTGGTCGGAACCCAACATGGTTACAAAATACCCTCACAGAGCTGACCGGTGGCATGTACCGGTCGCAGCTCTGTGGGAAAGACTGGCGACCGGTATGGTCAACCGGTCCCCCACAAACAACCTCCCGAGAGGTAGCGGTCGCAACATACCGGTCGCACTATGTGCAACCGGTATAGTCGACCGGTATGTCTCCGGAAGACCATACATGGTTTCTTCGACTGCCGTCGATCATCCTCCATGGATTTTCAGGGTTTCTCCTATCCATTCTAAGTCTAGGCTTTGAGTTAGAGTTATCCCCAACTCATTCAAGTCTCGTTTCGATGAATATCATCTCGAAACTCGAATCTAGGGTTTGACGGCAACTTAGGGTTTATTGGCCAATTTAGGGTTTTAGATCAATACCTACTTTGCATGGTATTGATCCACCCACACAATTATCATAGGGTACGAAGATGGATTCAAACACTTACCGTTGACAGGCGTAGCGAGAGCTTCGTCAAACGGTAATGGCGGCACCTCCTTCTTCTTCCTAGCTCCTTCTCCTCTCCAAGCTCTTTCTCTTCTCTAGGGTTTGTGAAAGACAATGGAAAGGATTTGAGGGGTTTAAGGGTGTATTTATAGGTTAGAAATAGGGTTTAGTAACCCTACTAGGATTAGGAAACTTCTAGGATTCGAAATCAGGAAAGTGGGACCCGCAGAGACTAATTTCCAAATTCCCGCACATAGCTGTGCAGGCCATACCGGTCGACCGGTACCATCATCCGGTACCATCGACCGGTATACCTAAATCAGGTATCATTGGTCGACTTCGGGTCCGATTTCGTACTGTTTGTTATCCGCTTGCCCCGTCCGGCTCGGTGATGATCGGAAGACTGTCACGACACAAAACCAAGGTTTAGACCGGGTTTCCGAGTGCGGGTCTTACAACTCCACCACCCTTAAAAAGAAATTTCGTCCCGAAATTTGCATGTAGGTACTACAACTCCCCCACCCTTAAAAGAAATTTCGGCCTCGAAATTTGAACGTACCTTGATCGTCAAAAAGGTTAGGGTACTCCTTTCTCATCGCGCTCTCTTCTTCCCAAGTAATTTCCTCCATATTTTGGCTTCTCCAATGCACTTTTACATAGTGGATATCCTTGGTTCGAAGTTTCTGAACTTTTCGGCTCGAGAGCATTACAGGCACCACTTCGAAAGTTAAGTCTTCAGTCAAGTCTGGAGGATCAGCGCTCAAGATATGCGATGGATCTCCGACATACTTCTTCGAGAATGATACATGGAACACATTATGAACGCTGGACATAGATGGTGGTAGAGCCAATTGATATGCTACATTACCACGTCGACTCAATATCTCATATGGTCCCACATACCTGGGGCATAGCTTCCCCTTCTTACCAAACCGTTTCCGACCTCGCACCGGTGACACCTTCAAGAACACTTTGTCACCCACTGCAAACTCCGGATCTCGACGTCGATTATCTGCATAGTGCTTTTGTCGAACTTGAGCTGTCTTTACTCTCTCTTTGATCTGATCAATCACTCGGCAAGTTTCTTCAACAAACTCCGGTCCTACAATTCGTCTTTCCCCCACTTCATTCCATAACAGAGGTGTACGACATTTTCTCCCATAGAGAGCTTCATATGGGGCCATCCGAATTGTAGCCCGATAACTATTGTTGTAAGCAAACTCGATAAGTGATAGCTTCTCATCCCAAGCTCCTTTGAAATCTAATGCACAAGCTCGAAGCATATCTTCCGAATTTGAATGGTTCGTTCGACTGTCCGTCCGTCCGAGGATGGAAAGCAGATCGAACTTCAACTTTGTTCCCATAGCTTTCGTAATCCTTCCCGAATTTCGATGTAAAACGGGGATCTCCGTCGATACTATACTTTCCGGAACGCCATGAAGTCCGACTATATTATCAACATATAACTTGGCCGTTTCTCCATGGTATACCGAGGTCCGACCGCAATAAATCGAGCTGTCTTGGTGAGCCGATCTACTATAACCCAAACCGCATCCACCGACCTTGGTGTCAAAGGTAGGCCGGTGATAAAATCCATGGTGATACAATCCCACTTCCATGCGGGTTCCGTAACTGGCTGTAGTAAACCCGCGGGTCTTTGTCTCTCCGCTTTAACTTGTTGACAATTCGGACATTGAAACACGAAACGAGCTATATCGCTTTCATACCCCTCCACCAATAGAGTCTTCTTAGATCATGGTACATCTTGGTACTTCCCGGATGTACCGAATATGGAGTGTAATGAGCTTCGGCCATAACTTCGGCCTCCGATATCGCAGTCTTCGCTCTCGGGTATACATACCCGTCCGCGATACTTGAGTACTTTGTCTCGATTCCAAGGTAAAGTCGGGATTACACGTACCCTTCTCTAAGTCTTCCTGCACCGTCCCGAGATATGGATCATGTAGGATTGCTACCTTAACTTCATCAATTAGGCTCGGCGAGATCTTCAATGCGGCGAACATCATAGTGAACTTATGAATCAAGCCTTGCTCAACTGGATCTTCTGCAGTTTCGATAATATGGTCTTCATCAATTTCCATCGAACTCGAGGCTGCAGCACACAATGCGGCATTTGTACTCGGTCCCGCCTCAGGTTTCCCTCCTTGCATCGGAACACACCCGATACCCAACCCCCGAAGCATCCGTATATAGAGTAAACGGTACGCTTGGTTCGGGGATGGTCGGGATAGGTGCGAGACAAGTCTTGACTTCAAAGTCCTGGAAGCACTTCTCACACTCATCCGTCCATATAAATTTCTCTCCCTTCTTGGTCAATCCGGTGAGTGGAACCGCGATCCTGGAGTAATCTTCCACGAATCTTCTATAATAACCAGCCAACCCAAGGAAACTACGAATCTCCGCCACAGATTTTGGTGCTTCCCATCCTACGATAGCAGCTATCTTGCTTGGATCAACCTTGATACCGTCTCCGGATACAACATGGCCCAAGAAAGCTACTTCCTTCAGCCAAAACTCGCACTTCTTGAATTTTGCATAAAGCCTCACATCCCTCGCCCATTGTAGGGCTGCTCTCAAATGCGCCGTATGAGTCTCCATGTCCTTAGAGTAAATCAATATGTCGTCGATGAATACGATGACCGAAGTGTCCAACATGTCATGGAACACTCGGTTCATCGGTTCCATAAACGACGCCTGGAGCATTGGTCAACCCGAAAGACATAACCGAAAACTCATAATGCCCATACCTTGTCCCGAAAGCAGTCTTCGAATATCTCCGGCCTTGATCTTCAATTGGTGATACCCGATCGAAGATCGATCTTCGAGAAAACCTTTGCACCCCGCGGTGATCGAACGGATCATCCGATCCTAGGCAAAGGATACCGATTCTTGATCGTCAACTTGTTCAGCTCCACGATAGTCAATACATAGCCGTACACTTCCATCTTTCTTTTGACGAACAACACAGTGCTCCCCAAGGCGAAATACTAGGTCGTATGAAGCCCTTATCCAGCAATTCTTGTAATTGGGTCTTCAACTCCTTTAACTCGGTTGGGGCCATCCCGTATGGCGCTTTAGACACCGGAGCCGAACCCGGTATAAGGTCTATCACAAATTCTGTAGCCCCGTCTCGGTGGTAAGCCCGGAAGATCCTCCGGAAATACATCCGGAAACTCCCGAACCACCTCTATATCCTCCATCTTTAGTGACTCGCTGTGAGGTCGACTACGGATACGAGATAACCCACTCCCCCTTTCTCCAAGCATCTCTTAGTCTTTAGGGCGGAGAGGGATCAACTTTCGCTTCCTAGATAGCTTAATTCCAGCGAAGCTATATTCCTTTCCCTCTCTGTCAGTAAGCATAAGTTTCCTTTCACCACATAAAAGGACGGCCGAATGGTGGCCTAGCCAATCCATTCATAAAATGACATCAAAATCTGCCATCTCAAGTATTACTAGGCTTGCTTCTAGGTCTCGGCCCTCGATACTTACAGGACATGGTCCATAATACTTGGTCAAAGCCACTTCGACTCCTAGTGGAGAGCGAACTATCAAGCTTGGGTTCAATTGCTTGATTGGTAACTCCATTCGCTTCCCAAACGAAACGAAAACAAAGGAGTGCGTGGCCCCGGAGTCAAATAATACTCGGGGTAAACCAGCTACATTTACAATTCCCGGAATATATTGTCCCTTAGTTCTATATGCTCATGCAACCCGAAAGAATAAACCAAATAGTAAGGGATAGAGTCGTACCGGTTACCACATCGGGTGATGCGGCTGCCTCTTCGAGGGATTCGCATAAACTCCGGCTTGTCGGGGAGCTTGCTTCCTAGGTAGCGTGCAGTTCCTTGCAACATGTCCCGATTGCTGATAGTTATAACACTTAATATTCGGGTTGGGTCTGGTTAATTGTGGCACGGTGGTGCCAGGTTGTTTCTCGCAGTGCTGTAGCGGCCCGCCCCGTATGGGCGGAATGGTCTAGTATTACCGCCACTGAAGTTCTCTCCAAAGAGGTCTCTTCACTCCCTTGTTTTGAGCGAAGAAGCTGTCCCTCCGACCGGACTCTATCACCCTCGCAACCTGCACTGCCTCGTTGTAGGTTTTCTTATCCGGACCCAAAAGATGCTCTCTAATACTTCCACGTAGTCCCATGGTGAACCTACGTATCTTTGTCTCCTCTTCCCGCATACCGACCGGTGCGAAGAAGAATAGCTCTTCGTACCTCGTTGATAAGCATCTACAATTGACCGACCCCGCCGCAGCTGAGAAACTCTCTCTCCATTGAATCCCTGAAGCTCTTTGGGAAGTATTTGTCGAAGAAAGCTGCTTTAAACACTTCCCAGTCAACCAATGTATATTGGTTCTCCAAATATGCCCGCGTGGAATTCCACCAAGCATTCGCGTCCTCTCTCAACATGTGAGTGGCAAACAGTACCTTCTCCTCCTCAGTGCACGTCATCAACCGGAAGTTCTTTTCCATTTCGAAACCCACCGTGCTGGCCACAATGGTTTCCCCTGTTCCGCCGGTGAATGATGACGGTTTCAACTTCAAGAACCCGTCCACCGACCGCTAAGATCGTGGCTGTCCCCGGGTATCTGCTCCGTACCATGGTGGTGGATACGGATATGCCCCCCGGATACGCGAAGGCGACGGGAAGCGATGCGGTGGTGGTACATTCTCGTGCTTGGGCCCTTGGCCTTGGGCTACTCTGCACCCGTTGCGAAGACATTTTCTCTCCGGACCCGGGCGTATTACCGGCGGGAACGAAACCCGCCGACTGAGCATCGCTAGTACCTCACTCCGTAAATTCCTTCCGTTGAGCTTGCATCCGATAGACCAAGTTTGTAACTATGGTCTCGGAATCCCCGTGAGGTGGTCCCTGTAATTCGCCGGTACTTCCGGGACCTGTTCCTCATCCTCTTCGGGGCTGGTTTCTCTAACCTTGGTCCCGCCTCGCCTTGCTCTTCCTCCGGCGCTTTCGGCATGATGATGCTTTCTACCCCTTCGACCGTTTCCACCGCCATCTCGGACTATTTATTGGATCGAGAAGAAGACATAACACGTGAGAATCATCAATAATAGTAGTGTTAGTCTTGAATAATGCGGGAGAATAGTCGAGAAGTAACATTTCAATTTGCACAATTTTGTAAATTTTAAATTTTTTTTTTGGCTCTTTTTGGGGCGTACCGGTCGCAACATACCGGTCGCACACCGTAGAAATATGTTTGCGGCCGGTATAGTCGACCGGTCAAAATTAAATTTCTGGCCGAGACATACCGGGTCGCCACTCAGTAGACGGTGTTGCGACCGGTATATAGTCGACCGGTCAGAAAATTTTCTGGCCGAGACATAGCGGTCGCACACCTGGGTTGATACCGGTCGACCGGTATAGGCATAACCGTCGACCGGTATGCCCAAAATGGCTTTAAAATCGCGAAAAAGTGAGATTTTCTCACTTTTTCCTTTCTCTTTCTCTCCGGTGGCGATTCCTCTCTGCCCAACTGAGTTGCTACAGTCCGACCGGTACTCTTAGAAGCCGATTTCTCGCATTCCAAAGCTAGAACATCGTCTCCAGGTAGGTCTCCACCCTCTCTCTCATATTTTTAGAAATTTTCCATATCGTCTTTATGTAGAAATTTAGGTTTTTCTTTGTTCGAGATGTTTTAACCGTAGGAATCCTTTTCCTTCGGCTTAGAAAGGGTTTAGGGACCCCCAAGAGCAAAAGCCCTCAACTAATTTGGGGTTCCACCGCAAGGTTTTTGATAAAAATCGAATTTTTACTCTTTTTGACCTAGGTTTTCAAAAATTTCGAAAATTTTCTAATTTTTTCTTAATTCTTGAAATTTCTTGAAATTGCTTGTTATAATTGCTTGTGATTGGCTTATGGAAGAGTGTGGGGGTTACGTAAGTCCTCCTCCCCATGGTTTTGGGTGAGTTCGAGGCTTTTTCCCAATTTATAGCCATTATGCTGCCGAAATTTCGAAAATTTCTAACTTTTTTTCTTGTTCCTTTTGTTTTACAGATTTTAAATGGCTCCTAGACGCAACCTCGGGAAGCGATCACATGGTTCTAGTTCTCGGGTTCCCTCTCCACCTATCCCTCAGCTAGATGAGCTCCGGTTTCGCTCTTTGGAAGCTCGGCTCGGTTTCCCGGTTTGATGACAAGAGTATTATATTCGGGCGACGGGTCAATGTGGGACAGTTGCACCGGTTCAATGTAGAGACGGCTTTTGGCGCTCTAGGTTGGCTGCCGGTTATTTCCTACACGAGACCACACGCCCTAACCCGGTCAAGCATTTTTATGCAAATCTGAGCTCGAAGGGGATGTCGAAGACCCGAACCGGTGTAGGGATCTATGCATCACCGCTACGTCCGGGGTGTACATATCTCCTTCAACACCTACCGGTTGGCTGATCTTCTTGGGGTTCCCAATGATGGAGATTTGGTGTACTGCGCCCCAAGGCGAAAGGTTATTTGATCAAGATTTGCGCCGAGAGATAGCGCATCGGATACTCAATCTGGGGGCTCCTATGAAGGCAGCTAGCTTGAGACCTATACCTCGGGTCTACAACCGCATCATCCAAAGACGATATAGTGCCACGGAGCGGTCACTACAACGAGTTGTCCCAGCTCACCCAAGACGTCACTTATTGCGTGCGCACCGGAGAGCGGATCTCACTTCCATACCTCATCATCCGGACTATGCATCGAGCGGATGTGGCCGATCGGGCCAGCAACCTTCCCTATGGCCGCCTCGTCACTTTCCTTCTTCGCCGTCCGGGCATGAGTTTCGAGAGGAGAGACAGCCGTTGAGGACTCCATGACTTCCGACATCGACCGGGATGCGATAAACGGGATGCGGATGGTTGATCTGCCCGGTTAGTGATGACGAGTTGGAGGCTCGCCCTCGTCCACTTGGGAGAGTAGCGGCAGCAGCAAGAAGAAGCGGCAGCGGCCAATGCGGCATATGCGGCGAGAGATGGGGGATGATGATGATGACGATGTAGTTGGGGAAGCACCAAGTGCCTGCCCCACGCCTCCACCCGTACCACCACCATCCGTTTCCCATAGCTGGACCATCTCAGCCCCCCTCCCGACTCAGGTTGGGTATGTTTATCGAGATCGGGGGACACCCGCAGGGTCATCCCCGGAGTCTCGACGAGCGATGGGTCAGGAGTTGGGACGCCTGGCTCGTGGTCTACGAGTGACTCAGGACCAGGTGCATTGGCTTAGGGTCGCATACGAGCGGGACTACGACATAGCGGACCCCATTCCTCCCAGGCCTCCTTAGCCTCTTTCATTCTTTAGAACTTAAAATGAAGGAGAGAGGAGGAGGAAGAGAATGAGAATTAAAGAGGAAGACTAAGAGAAGGAATTTCAAAGAGAGCTATGATTCTTCAGAAAGTTTAAGGAATGGAATCGTCCCTACATTAGTTGAATGACTAGAATAGATCATGGAGGAAGTATTGATTCAAAGTAAGATCTCAACCATGATACCTATAGACGAAAACTCAAAGGAAATACATGAAGAGCAGGTTAGAGTAGATAATTGTGAAAAATATGAAATTAAGGTCATAGATCAATCATAGGAATGACCCCAGTAATAGTTCAAGGAATCAAATCAAGAAGGAGTTAGACTGAGAATGAAAGTCGACCAAACACTCGTGTGGTCGCAGCTATGGTCGACAACACGAGGCACATGTATCGACCACACGCCCTCGGAAAGTTTCCAGGGAGGGTGTGGTCGCATGACATGCGACCACACGTATCGACCCCACACCCTGTGGTCGCAGAAACTGAAACCACAGGTACAGCCACACCTGTGACCACTCAGCTTCTAGAGGTTTGATTGATTCCAAATGGTACATTTAAACACTATAATTAATGAATATGAACTCTAACTTATAATCCATAAATTATTAGGTTTCCAAGTGGTCCAAAAGTGATTTACAAAGCTTGGAAGAGGAACAATCATCAATCAAAGGTAAGAGAACAAGACCTAAACTAATTAGATAATAATAAACTATTTACTTTATAGAGTCCAATGCCATGATTGATTTTATGCTTATATGTTTGTAATGTGCATCTCACATGTCATCCAATATTCCTGCTATTACTGTTCATGCATATTTAATTCTATTTATTTATAACATGATGATGATGATGATGCTAGGAATAGGCATGTGAATGTATGTGTGTGGTTGGTGTGTTGGATGCGAGTAGAGCATCAGGGGGAGGACGTGGCATGGTGGTCTTTGACCTTGTCACCAGACTCTAGCTCTATCTCTACTCAAGTCTTGCCCACTAACATCGTCGTATCGTCATTACCTTAGCAGAACTATTATGTCGTAGGGCATCAGGGGAGGTGGTCTCGGACCGTGTGGTTTCTGACTTTGCCAAGGGGCCTTAGATCTATCTCTATGGATGTATTGAGGGATGCCGGGGTGAGGCCTTGGATATACTCTTTGGCATTAAGATTGGTTAGTTGTGAGCCCAATTTGCAAGCCCTCGCCAATAGGGGCTTACGTGTTAGTCTGGGTAGGGCTTCAGGGGAAGTGTTGGCGATGTTTGATCCGGACACTTTAGCTCCATCTCTATTCCACGGTGGGTGCATGTGGGACGACAATGGTATTTGATCCATTGGGCGGATTCACACACTCGTGTATAGAAATGCGGGGGCTACTAAACCTTTCTATAGCACATTGTAAACTTAAAAACCAGACCGAATAATGAATTGAATTCATGCATATGTTTATTGCATTATTTTGTTTGCTCACTGAGCCGTGATGTGTGCTCACCCTTTCGACGTCGAATATTTTTAGTTGATGATGCAGGTCCTACCGTTGAAGAATATATGAATGCGTCGATGTATGGACAAATTGCTGCGATAGACGTAGAAGCTAAAGAAGATGCGCATGATTCATAATGCGAGTGCCACCAATGTGTTTTTGCTTAAGTTTAGTTATAATTTGAACATCAGATATGTAATTGATTATTTATTTTTATGTCTTGTGATTTGGAGATAATTGGATTAAATACTTATTTATCACTGTTAGACTCTCAATTCATTATCTGTAAGACTTTTGCTTATTTGTTTATTACCTCTGATTATTAATGTGGAATGTGTGTGTGGTTTGATATGGTGGGTACGACCTATACGAGATCCTAGGTGAACCGTTGGTTTATTAGTGGTTCATCACACCATTCTAGTTAGACCAGAATTCGGGAGTGACAACTTGATATTTGAGCATCTGAGGTTCTACCCATTGATCTAACTACTTTCACATGAGGCATGAACTAAGTTAGGATAAAAATTTAAAAATTGTATTAAGAACACACCATAAGCACTTATGTTTATGAGATATAAACTAAGAAAGAGAATAATACACATATGTAAATGAGAAACCAATTATATATATATATATATATATATATATATATATATATATATATATATATATATATATATATATACTAAAATAGGAATAAGACAAATGTACGTTCGAATCAGAGTATGGTCCACAACCCAAACAGTTACTCTGTAATATAAAAGAAAAAAGAAATAAACGGTATCATGGAGCTAGGGGTGCTAAAGGAGGAGGTGCCTCACGATCTCGTTCATAGTCCTCAGCATATACTCTCGTAAGTCAGGCTACCTGAGTCTAGGTCACCTGGAGACTAGGTGTCAGATCCACTACCCTCTGATCCGTGGTTTTGCTGAGCCTCCCGAATCTCACGTAGCAATCTCATCATGTCATCTGGTGGTGGGCGCGAAGGACCAGCCGAGTGAGAAGGAGCCCGAGAAGGGCCAGCCCCAGTGGAATGCTGTGGTGATGGAGGAGGTATAGCATCCACGTCCATGAACATCCGATCATCATCCTCCTCATCATCACTCTCATGGGCCTCTGTTGCTGCTGCTGCTGCTGCCGCCTCTGCATCTGCTGCCTCTACTCGAGTAAAGGAACGTACCATAGCGTTTCTCACCTCATCACTGACCTGCACATCTCACATCCCCATCCTGTAGATGGCCTCTCAGTCAAGGTCTGTTGAAAAAGTGTCTTCGTGAATCCTCTCATCGACCAAGTCTACATGCAAGCAAGTAAGTAGAGTGGTGATCAAATGCCCATAGGGTAGGTTAGCCACCAGACTAGGCGTCGTGGCATGGTGCATGGTCCTGATAATGATATAAGGAAGGCAGATAGGTTGCCTAGTGCAGATGCAGTACAGAATGTACTGGGTTGACTGTGAAACCTTCTCATAGTGTCCACTCTGGGGAATCAGGTTGTGCTGAATGATCTTGCAATACACTCGGGGCTCTAGACGTAAGCTAATTGCCTTCATCTACCAGCGATCGTCCCGAAGAATCTGGTTATCAATTTTTGTGCGCATTCGCACTGATAGGAACTGGGGTTCCTTGGGTGCGCAGTATACCAAGGGACCGTCATTTGAGATACCCAAGATATCAGCCAACTACTGGCAGTTAAATGAGACCTCTACCCCTTTAACTAAACTGGTGATCCTGAGCTCTCTACCCCTATTTATATACTCTGGGTCACCCTCCACCTATAAATTATAGTAAAACTGTTTCACTAACTCAAGATAAGTGCAACCCTCATACAGAATCACAAGGAGTCAGCCCATATCACCAAATGCTCCCTCCACATCGAATAGGGCTAGGCTGGCCAAGTTGACACAACGACCCCCTTCCACCTTCTTGTGCTCATACCAGGGATACTGTGCCTCTGTTTCAATTGACCTGAAGTGACGAGGATCATGAACTCTGGGGACTTCAGTGTGAGCCATGTGGTCTGCAAGGGCATAGACCAACACGCAACATATCAAATATAGTGAAAATTAAAAATTTTGGCATTATGACAGTGTGATTGCCTAAAAGTCTCAATTCCGCCCAAATGCTTGGACTAGAGGACTCACATACGTCATAAGCAATCACCCAATGACCAATTTAGTAAGAACTTGTTGTTAATTAAAACAAATTGAAGAAAATTTGAGAAAGGGTAGAAATCCCCAAATTCTAGGTCAAAACGTAAGTTTTTAATTGATTGACCCAATCCGACCAATGAAACCTAAATCTCTTAGTAGGATTTTGTCCGTTGGGTGCCCAATAGTAAGGTTTATCAACAAAAATCAAATTTTTACGGATAAATAGAATTTAATTGGGAAAATATCGAAATGGGCGATGAGAACCTAGAATGAATCGACAAAAGAATAATGGGAATGTGGAACTTACCAAGGAGATGAGGAATCCGGAGGTTGATGGAAGAAAATTCACTCCAGGTGGGTGGTCGATACTCTAGCAACTCAGTGGAGGTGAGTTGAGTTGTGAAAAGTAGAAGACAAAAGAGAAAATAAAGAAAATGGCTCAAAATTAGATTTTAAAAACCTGATTTGGTGTCGTGTGGTCGCAGAATTCGACAAAAAGTGCGACCCCACCCATCAACCCCAAGATGAAAATGCCCTATTTTGATTGAATGACTTTAAAAATTGAAACTTTGCCTTATTTATTTGAAAATTAACATGAGATTAATGTATATTATGCTTGTCTCATATGTTTCCTTGATTTCCAGACATTACGACCGTTGAAAACAGGAAATGGCTGGCCGTAGAGTAAGTAGAAGGAGACAGAATGTCAACCCATCTCCACCACCTATGGAGACCAATGACAATGAAGGTCAGCAAGGACAGGAAGGAAATATTAGAACTCAACCTGCTGTGCCTCAGAATGTGCACACCCAAGCCAACCCAACCAACTTACCTGCACCACCTACAGATTTGGCTATGGTGGTGATGAAATTGGTACAGCAAATACAGCATATACAGCAAATGTAAGCCAGCATGCAAGGGGCTATGGGATTGCTTTCCCAGTTGCAAACGCAACACCTTTACCTGAGGGACAAGCTAGTACGACACCTGGTGGTAGCAACACTGTACCCCAAGCATTGCAAACACCAGTAGTACAAGGCCAAGTGCCAAATCCTGAAGCACCGCAAGGCGGGTATAACCAAAGTAATTATCAGTACCAACCGTCTATGTATGGGGCATATGTACAGTATCAGCTTGATCACTCCAGATTGATCGAGCGTTTCCTGAAGTTGAAGTCGAAGGAATTCATAGGCAAACCATCAGATCAGTTGTGGCCAGCTCACTGGATCGACGAAATGGAAAGGAACTTTATGATGATGACTATAAATGAAGAAGATAAGGTATTATGTGCCACATTTATGTTGAAAGATGACACACACCATTGGTGGAAATCAACTAGAAGTTATCTGTTAACAAAGCACGCCCAACTGACATGGGTTATAATAAAGAAGCTTTCTTCGATAAGTATTTTCCAAGGAGTTTCAGAGATCAAATGGAAAAGGAGTTTCTTAGTTTGTATCAAGGACAGATGACTATAGACGCATATCAACAGCGTTATGAAGAACTGTTTTTCTTTGCTCCCCCTAGTATGCAGGAGGAAAATACTAAAACCCGAAGGTTCATCATGGGACTTAGGGGAAGTATCCGTGAGCATGTATTAGGATTGGAAAAGAAGATTTATAATGAAGCTGTACAGATTGCTCGAGTACTGGAATTGAGCCAGAAAGAAAGTTATTTTGCTCATAATAGGGGCATTAAAAAGCCTAATGGAAATACATATAATGGAGGGAACACCAAGACATTCAAACCCTTTCGTACTCAAGGCTTTAATGCTGCAGCCAAGACTACCCCAATAGTTCCCCCTCAACAAAAGCAAAGTAATGCTGGACTTAAATGCTTCAACTGTGATCAAGTAGGACATTATTCAAGGGAGTGTCCTAAACCAAAGAAGCAGCTACATCAAGGAAAGGTTTATGCAGTTACTTCTGAGGATGCTGCCGCATCACCTAATGTGGTCACAGGTATGACCTAAACTTTTCATTTTGTACTACCTTGTGTAAGCATGTAGACTAAATTAAATCAAATCACAGGTATCGTACCTATTAATGGCTTACCCGCCAGAGTACTCTTTGTCTCTAGAGCTACTCATTCTTCTATATCTGTATCTTTTGAAAAGAAGTTAAATCTACCCCTCAGACTTTTAGACTGCAAACTACTTGTATGATTACCTATGGGACTAGAAGTGGAACTAGACAAAGGTTATGGACCATGTCCAGTTCTTATCGGCGAGAAGATTTTGGAGGCAACCTTAATCCAACTCGAGATGGCAGACTTTGACGTTATCTTGGGAATGGATTGGTTAGCTCAACACTCCACAAACCTATCATGTGCGGAAAAGAAATTGACATTTAAAGACAAGGAAGGAGTCGATTTCAGTTTTATGGGAGTAAAACTTTCCCGTAAACGAAAACTCATTCTCTGCATTAAAGGCTAGACAATGCCTCTAAAAAAGAGGAATTAGGTATCTAGTGCCAGTAGTCGACCTAACCAAGGAAGCACCACGAATAGAAGACATTGAAGTTGTGCGTGAATTTCCAGATAAATTTCTTGAGAAACTACCAGGACTACCACCTGACCGAGCGATAGAGTTCGTGATAGATCTTATACCCGAAGCCGCACCAGTAACTAAAGCACCCTATCGAATGACTTCTACTGAACTAAAGGAATTAAAAGTACACTTGCAGGAATTGCTAGATCAGGGTTCTATCTGACCAAGCATCTCATCATGGGGAGCGTCAGTATTGTTCGTGAAAAAGAAGGACGGTAGCGTTCGACTGTGTATGGATTATCAAGAATTGAATAAGCTTACAATCAAGAATCGGTACCCATTGCCTCGGATCAATGACTGGTTCGATCAGTTGCAAGGTGCCAACGTGTTCTCCAAATTTGATCTTCGGTCAGGATACCATCAGTTAAAGATTAAGGAAGGTGATATTCCAAAGACAGCATTCAGAACCAGATATGAACATTATGAATTTTTAGTCATGTCTTTTGGATTGACTAATGCATCTGCGTCTTTTATGAAACTTATGAATCGAGTGTTTCATGACATGTTCGACATCTCGATTATCGTTTTCATAGATGACATATTGATATACTCCAAGGATGAGGTAACTCATGCAACAGATCTTAGAGCAGCTTTACAACGACTAAGGAAAGAAAAGTTTTACGCTAAATTCAAGAAATGTGAGTTCTGATTAAAAGAAGGGCAATTCTTAGGTCATGTGGTATCTGTAGAAGGAATTAAAGTGGATCCCAACAAGATTAAAGCAATTGTAAAATGGGAAGCACCTAAAAATGTTACAAAAATTAGAAGTTTCTTAGGTTTAGCCAGGTATTATCGACGATTCACCGTATCTCTCACCAGTTTGACTAAGAAAGGAGAAAAGTTTGTTTGGACCGACAAATGTGAGGAGGGTTTCCAAACATTGAAGGCTAGATTGATATCAGCTCCCATCTTGACCATTCCGACTCTAGGACAACCATTTACCTTGTACACCGATGCTCCCAGGTTAAGTTTGGGATGTGTGCTCATGCAAGGAGAGCAAGTAATTGTGTATGTTTCAAGATAATTGAAGACACGAGAAGAACTACCCTACTCATGACTTGGAACTAGCAACGGTTATGCATGCTGTCAAGATGTGGAGACATATTTGTATGGAGAGAAATTTCATATTAAATCAGATCACAAGAGTCTTACTTATCTTTTCAACCAAAAGGAGTTGAACATGAGACAGAGGAAATGGCTAGAGTTGCTAAAAGATTATGATTGCGATATACAGTATCATCCAGGGAAGGCTAATGTCATTGCTGATGCGCTAAGCAGAAAAGCAATGACAAAATCCCAGGAAGAAGTTAGCACGAATGAGGCAATGTGTGTCACAGGAAAAATATTCAATTGTGGTAATGAGCAATTCGTGATAGATACACTGGATGGATCAACCAATCAAGGGTTTATTCATCGGTTTTCAAATATGTTTGCCACATTGAAGATTGTACCTGATCTGATAGATGAAGTGAAAACAGTTATTCAGTCAAACCCCTATCTGAGAACAGTGTAAGAAGACCTTGAAAAAGGTAGGACCAACCTTGACTTCACCTTGGACCTTGAAAAGGTGTTAAGAAATAAAGGGATAGTATGTGTTCCTGAAAGTGAAGACTTGGATATTAGAGAAAGACTTATGAAGGAAGCCCATACCACTGCTTATTCGGTACACCCTGGAAGCACAAAGATGTACCATGATTTAAAGAACTCTATTGGTGGAGAGGAATGAAAGCGAATGTAGCTAAATTTGTGTCTCAATGCCTGAATTGTCAGCAGGTAAAGGCTGAAAGGCAAAGACCTGCAGGATTGTTGCAGCCACTGCCAAAACCGGCATGGAAATGGGATTGCATCACTATGGACTTCGTCACCGGATTACCATTGACTCCCTAAGTAGTTAACGCAATCTGAGTGATTGTGGATCGTTTGACTAAGACAGCTCATTTCATAACTATACGACCTCAGTATACCCTAGAGAGGTTAGCTAAGCTATATGTGGATAATATTGTCAGATTACATGGTGTACCTGAAAGCATCGTGTCCGACAGAGATCCATGCTTTACCTCAAGGTTCAGGAAAGGATTGCAAAAGGCTATGGGAACTATATTAAAGTTTAGCACGGAATTTCACCCTCAAACTGATGGACAGTCGGAGCGTACTATTCAGATTCTAGAAGACATGCTCCAAGCTTGTGTTATTGACTTCAAAGGATCATGGGATGAGAAGCTACCATTGATCAAGTTCGCCTATAACAACAGCTATCAGGCTACTATACAGATGTCACCCTATGAAGCACTCTATGGTAGGAGGTGTCAAACTCCTTTGTTTTGGAACGAAGTCGGAGAGCGAAGAATTGTGGGTCCTAAATTTGTGGAAGAAACTTGCAAAGTAGTCGACATAATCAGGGAAAGAGTTAGAACAACTCAAAATCATCAGAAACAGTATGCAGATAATCGACGTCGAGACATTGAGTTCGTCATAGGTGATAGGGTATTCCTGAAAATATCACCTATGCGAGACTTAAAACAGTTCAGACAGAAAGGAAAGCTAAGTCCGAGGTACGTCGGGCTATATGAGATTCTAGTTAAACGTTGGAAGGTGGCGTATCAGTTAGCACTACCCCCATCCGTGTCAAGTGTGCATGATGTATTCCATATCACATTACTGAAGAAATACATCTGAGATCCAACACACGTCCTAACAGCGGATCCACCGGGTCTAACTGATGATTTGACATTTGAAGTAGCACCAATCGAAATTATCAGTAGAAAGGTTCAACGTCTACGCAATTGTGACATTTACTATGTTAAAGTTACTTTGAGGAGCCAAGATGTGGAAGAGATCACATTGGAAGAAGAGAATGCTATGTGAAAGCAATATCCTCACATTTTTTACTCAGAAGGTATGTACAAATTTTGAGGACGAAATTTATAAAAGAGGGGAGTTGTAAGACTTGTATCGTACTAACCCGGTCTTACCACCTTGTATCAGGTCTTCCTATCATGGTTGGACCAAGCATACCAAGTGCGTGAAGAAACCACAAGGCTAGGTATGAAATTGAACCCAAAATCATCTAATTAGGAGCATGTGGTCGCATACCTAAAAAGGTGGGATCAACCACACCTCAGAATAATGAGACAACTGGAACCCCACGTGCGACCGCACAATGTTATAACTGACTCCGTCATTAGGAAACCTTCCTAATCTGAAGGGGGTTCTTTCCTAATCAAAGTAGGACTCTATATGGAGGGTTTCCCTCTATATATAGGACGTCCCTTAGCCTCTTTCATTCTTTTAGAACTCAAACTGAAAGAGAGAGAAAGAGAGAGGAGGAGGAAGAGAAGGAGAATTGAAGAGGAAGACTAAGAGAAGGAATTTCAAAGAGAGCTCTGATTCTTCAGAAAGTTTAAGGAATGGAATCGTCCCTACATTAGTTGTCACATCTCAATTTTGTACCAACCAGAATGGTGTGATGAATCGTCAATAAACCAACGGTTCAACCAGGATCTCAAATAGGCTGTGTCCGTTTGCTTAAACCATACACATCCACGACTAAAATCAGAACAAATACATGATAGCAGAAGTCTTTAATATTAAATGAACTGAGAGTCTAAAGATGATAACATAAATAAATTATCCAATTATCTTCAAAAAGACTAAGACATAAAGTAAAATAAAATAATCAATTACATTTCCTTAATAATTTAAATAAAAATCTAATCGAAGACGCATGAGTTGCACTCGCATGACAAATCATGCGACTCCATCATAACTTCTGCATCCATCGCCGTTGCATGTCCATACATCGGAGCATTCATATAATCTTCTACGGTGGTACCTGCATCATCAACTAAAAATATTCGACGTCAAAAGGGTGAGCATAAATCACGGCTCAGTGAGCAAACAAAACAATGCAACAAACATATGCATGCATTCAATTCATATCTTTGGTCTGGTTCATAAGTTTGCAATGTGCAATAGAAAGGTTTGGTGGCCGCCTCACCTCTATACACAGGGTGTGTAAGCCCACCCAATGGATCAAACACCATTGTCATCCACATCCACCCCACCATGGAATAGGGATAGAGCTAAAGTGCTTAGGACAGCATCGCATCACACTTCCCCTGATGCTCTACTCATACCAACACGTAAGCCCTTGTTGGCGAGGGCTTGCAAACTGGGCTCGCAACTAACAAATCCTAATGTCAAATAGTGTATCCGAGGCCTCACCCCAGCATCCCTCAATACGTCCGTAGAGATAGAGCTAAGGCCCCCCGGCATAGTCAGAGACTACACGGTCCGAGACCACCTCCCCTGATGCCCTACGACGTAATAGTTCTGCTAAGGTAATGGCGATACGACGATGTCAGTGGACAAGACTTGAGTAGAGATACAGCTAAAGTGCTTAGGATCGCACCGCATCACACTTCCCCTGATGCCTTACTCGCATCAAGTACACTAACCACACACAAACATTCACATGCCTATTCCTAGCATCATCATCATCATCATCATGTTACGAGTAAACGAAATTAAATATGCATGAACATTAATAGCAGGAATATTGGATGACATGTTGAATGCACAATACAAGCATACAAGCATAGAATCATTCATAGTATTGAACTCAATAAACAAAAATAGTTTATTATTAGCCAATTAATTTAGGTCTTGTTCTCTCACTTTGATTCCTAGTAGATCCTCGTTCAAGATTTATAATTCACTTTTAAACCACTGGAAAGACCTAACAAGTCAATAGATCTTAATTAGAATTAATTCTAATATGTTTAGAATAACAGAAGCTGAGGGGTCGTAGGTGGGGTAGCACCTAGGGTCTCAGTTTCTACGACCACAGGGGTAGGGTCGCAGGGTAGGGTAGCACCTAGGGTAGCAATTTCTATGACCCCAGGGTGTAGGGTCACAGGTGGGGTCGGATGCCATTCAACCCTACATGCGACCACACCCTCCCTAGGACTTCTCAAGGGCATGTGGTCGATCATGTAGTCTTGTGGGGTCGGATATCATTCGACCCTACGTGCGACCACACGTGTTCTTGGTCGACCTTTCACTCTTAAGTCCATTCTTTCATGTTTAGATCCTTTGGTTTATCATCATGGTCCTTCCTATGATCGTTCTATGGCTCAAACTATAATTTTTATACACTATCGATTGTCCACAATGATTTCCTCCATGGATTCCCTTGGAACTTTGTCCATGGATGGATGATTTGGGTTTCTCCTAATCCTATGTTCTTCATAAACTATTCTAGACTCCCAATTCATGTAGGGATTTAGGTTCATACCTTGGGTTTGTTGAGATTCAGAGGTTTTTCTGAACTTCTTCTTCCTTTAGTTTTCTTCTTCAATTTTCCTTCTCTTCCTTCTTTTCTCTTTCTCTCACTTTCAATTAGGGTTCTAAAGGAGTGAAAGAGGCTAAGGGACGTCCTATTTATGAAGGAAAACCCTCCAAATATACCCTAATGAGTTTAGGAAAGACCCCCTTCGAATTAGGAAGGTTTTCTAATTTTTGATTTCTGTCTGTTCTCGTAGGGTCGGATGTAGGGTCGCAGAATCCATCGACCCTACGTTTTTTAAGACATGCGACCCCACGACCAAAAATTCATGGGTTGGACTCTTTTGTGGTGGGGTCGGACATACCTGTTTAGGCATGCGACCATACACTCATTTTTTACTGTTTTGAGTTAAATTTTCATACCTAGTCTTGTGGTTTCTTCACGCACTTGGTCCACTTGGCTCGACCATGATAGGTAGACCTAGTACAAGGTGGTAAGACCGGTTAGTTTGATACGGGTCTTACATTAGTTAAATGACTAGAATAGATCATGGAGGAAGTATTGATTCAAAGTAAGATCTCAACCATGAGATCCATAGAATAAAACTCAAAGGAAATCCATGAAGAGTAGGTTAGAGTAGATAATTGTGAAAAATATGAAATTAAAGCCATAGATCAATCATAGGAAGGACCCTAGTAATAGTTCAAGGAATCAAATCGTGAAGGGGTTAGACTGAGAATGAAAGTCGATCAAACACTCGTGTGGTCACAACTATGGTCGACCACACGACCACACGAGGCACATGTGTCGACCACACACCCTCGGGAATTTTCCAGGGAGGGTGTGGTTGTGTGTGGTCGCATGATATGCGACCACACGTATCGACCCCACACCCTGTGGTCGCAGAAACTGAGACCACAGGTGCAGCCACACCTGTGACCACTCAGCTTCTGGAGGTCTGATTGATTCCAGATGGTACATTTAAACACTGTAATTAATGAATATGAACTCTAACTTATAATCCATAAATTTATTATGTTTCCAAGTGGTCCAAAAGTGATTTACAAAGCTTGGAAGAGGAACAATCATTGATCAAAGGTGAGAGAACAAGACCTAAACTAATTGGATAATAATAAACTGTTTACTTTATTGAGTCCAATGACATGTTTGATTCTACGCTTGTATGCTTGTAATGTGCATCTCACATGTCATCCAATATTCCTGCTATTACTGTTCATGCATATTTAATTATGTTTATTTAAAACATGATGATGATGATGATGCTAGTAATAGGCATGTGAATGTATGTATGTGGTTGGTGTGTTAGATGCAAGTGGAGCATCAGGGGGAGGATGTGGCATGGTGGTCTTTGACCTCGTCACTAGACTCTAGCTCTATCTCTACTCAAGTCTTGCCCACTAACATCGTCGTATCACCATTACCTTAGCAGAACTATTACGTCGTAGGGCATCAGGGGAGGTGGTCTCGGACCGTATGGTCTCTGACTTTGCCGGGGGGGTCTTAGCTTTATTTCTATGGATGTATTGAGGAATATTGGGGTGAGGCCTTGGATACACTGTTTGGCATTAGGATTGGTTAGTTGTGAGCCCAGTTTGCAAGCCCTCAACAATAGGGGCTTACGTGTTGGTATGAGTAGGGCATCAGGGGAAGTGTTGGCGATGTTTGATCCGGACACTTTAGCTCCATCTCTATTCTACGGTGGGTGCATGTAGGACGGTAATGGTTTTTGATCCATTGGACAGATTCACACACTCGTGTATAGAAGTGCGGGGGCCATCAAACCTTTTTATAGTACATTGTAAACTTAAAAACCAGACCAAAGATATGAATTGAATTCATGCATACATTTGTTGCATTGTTTTGTTTGCTCACTGAGCCGTGATGTATGCTCACTCTTTCGACGTCGAATATTTTTAGTTGATGATGGAGGTCCTAGCATTGAAGAATATATGAATGCACTGACGTATGAACACGTTGCTGTGATAGACTTGGAAGCTGAAGAAGATGCGCATGATTCATTATGCGAGTGCAACCAATGTGTTTTTGCTTAAGTTTAGTTATAATTTGAACATCCGATATGTAATTGATTATTTATTTTTATGTCTTGTGGTTTGGAGATAATTGGATTAAATACTTATTTATCACTGTTAGACTCTTAGTTCATTATCTGTAAGACTTCCGCTTATTTTTTTATTACCTCTAATTATTAATGTAGAATGTGTGTGTGGTTTGATATGGTGGGTACGATCTATACGAGATCCTGGGTGAATCGTTGGTTTATTAGTGGTTCATCAGACCATTCTGGTTAGACCAGAATTGGGGTGTGACAGTATAGGTGGGTCAACCCGGATGAGTGACCCAGTAACTCGGATGAGTCGGTCACGCGACCCGAATAGTTTGACTCAACAGTCCTGATTTGTGACATAGAATTTGGCCCAGTAACCCAAATAATGTGGGTCGGGTTAAACCGGTTTGGTAGATCCAGACCTGCTCATTTGGTTTAGACCGTGGTTCATCCTGGTCCTGGGCTAAGGCCTGTTTGCCTTGCAATTTTTTTACTGCATTCACAATCTGACTTTAAACTGGATTTGTGGGAGCTTGGAAGGTCGGATTGACCTCTGGTTTGTTCCATTGGACTCGATTTTCAATGCTCTTCAATCTGAAATATATATTATTGTATTTTGATATATTAAAAAAAGTGATTTTATAAATTGATGCTCTTTTGGAGTCCGATTTGTAATGTTTTTGTTGATTTTTCTCAATATTTTGTACCATATTGATTGTTGAGCTAAAGTACATGTTTAATTGAATATTTCTTTATATTTTGAAAATATTCATGGTTATATATATCCCACTAGTGCTGTATATTGGGATTTATTCATATCATGGTGGAACTTGGTGGATCCCACCAAAGTGGTATACCTTGTTTTGTCATGATGTATTCAAATTCAAGCAACTGTGTTTGTAAATACTTTAAAGAATGACAGTATTCATCCAAAAGTGGCATTGTCACAGTTTATTCAAATTATGATTTGTACATGTCGTATAAGGATTGGGTGGGACCCCCAAAGTGGTAAACTCGGTTCTATCATGATATGTTCAAATCTAGTACTTATGCATTTATAGGCACAGTAAAGAATGACAGTGCTCACAAATGTGACATTGTCAAGATTTTCACTTTTGTGAAAGCAGCAAAGAACGACATTGTCCACCCAAAGATGGTGGTATCAAAGATCATGTATACTTATGCACATAGATTAAGGATCTTGACTTTAGGAGTTTCATACACCCAAGGTGATGAAATTCTGAGAGTCATAATCCTTTCGTAGGTTCTGTACGGATAATAAGAGGACCAGTACGCTCTTATCCCAAATGATGAGGGTGTAGTTTCAGTTGACTCTTCACGGATAGTAAGAGGATCAGTGCGCTCTTGTCCCAAAGGATAAGGGTGTAATTTTGATTGACTCTTCATGGATCGTAAGAGGACCAGTGCGCTCTTGTCTCAAAGGATGAGGGTGTAATTTAGGTTGACTCTTCGAAGGAAATGGACTTGCATATGTTTAATGAATGCAAGTTTAACTTATCTTGTGTGTATGTTTCATTATTTCTCAATGTTTGCATTATATTACACATATTAGAGAACATATAATGATCAAACACCTTATGATGTTTGTTATGGCGAGCCAATTCTATGAATGGGCATGAAAAATTGAAAGCTAGTCTAGGATTGTTTAACCTAGATATACTTAGCAAAGATTTTATTCTGATCTTTAGGAATGCTCAATCCCTAAGATCAGGTAAAGGAAAGTTCTGATAAGGAACATTATAAATGGATGTTCAGAGTGAAATCTAAAAAAATTTTGGTATTTAAATGGGGTGGAGAGATGTTTTATTCTCAAGGCTGTCTGTACCAATTTTGATAGTATAGGATGATAATGGAGTTTAAGGAAACACAAGTTGGAGTTGTTAGCCATCACTGATAAGCTCTAGGATATGTGAATCTCTATAGGTAACTTATTGAAACATTGTAGATGATTCACTTGACTTTCACTTCCTCACCTAGACTCCAAAGTCAGATCCTGGTGACCCATAAACCCAGTGGACAGAAAATGAGTTGACTTCATTTACACTAAGGAAGAAATTTCAAAGAAATGGGAAAGGAAGGAATGCCAATGTCATGACGTGTAAGCCATACTCTAACAAATGCAGTAAGTAAAAGGTAGGGTCTTACAGAAAGAAAAGCACTTTTTCAAGAAATAGTAAGAAACTTTTGACAAGAAAAATGATTTTATGGAGCTACAAAAACTCAGAAGGAACATGTAGAAAAGGTTATAACTGGAAGATAAGTAGGATCATGAAACTTTCGAGTGAGAAGGTAATGAAGATTGGAGACTTAAGTAGTAGAAGTAATCCAAATCTATAGGAGTAGAAAAAATCCTTATTTACTCTCTGTAGTTTACTTAGCTATAGAAGTTAGACAATATATCCTAATTCCATCCTTAGCATTGACATTTAGGACTCTTATCTAAAGAAGACTGTAAAAGGTTGTAAAGAACCGAATCCTAGAAACCCCTAAAGTTAATGACTTGTGTACTTATAAGGATTGTTTAAGGGGAAGATGACAAGATTAAGAAATATGAAAAGATATTTACAACAGAGAATTGTTGGATCTTGTGGACATCGAATTTTCATTTAGGAATTCTTGTAATAATCAGTTCACTGGAAGTTTTTTCAATATATTGAAAAGAAAGAAAGGAAAGTCTTTTATTAAAGGATTAAGATTGTTGGATCTGAAGGAGAAAGTAACTGTTAAGGGAGACCTTGTGATACTGATATACTCCTAATGATAGCTAATGTTTACAAGTACTAAAGTTTATAGCTTAACATCAAGTGGATGAGATTCAACAACAAAAGAGTGGTAAATAGATATGATCAAGAGAACTTGAGAGAGTATTAGATCCTATGGAGTGATCAATACTACAGTTTATAGTATTGATAGGGTGCCAAATAAGTTGATCGCAGTTCAAGTTATCTTCTTAATTGGGACTGTAACAGTAACATGGTTTCATAACACTTGTGGGAGAGTGATAATTTTATGACATTGAGTTACCATTTTATGGGGTGTCAAAATAGTTTTGAAGGATTCAGCAAGATTCATTGATGATGCTGGTTAGCAGTCATATCTGATAAATTTGAAGTTTAATGAGACCACGTTGAAATTACTGTGGAGCAATTAGTTGAGGTATCAAATATTATCAGTGTAATGAGATAATTGTTGAAACTATCTTTATTCAAGTTGTTGCATAGTCAAAATAACAAATGAGGCAATGAAGAGATATACTAGAACATGTAGATCTATGATTTCATAAAATCACATATTATACCTCAAAATGGATGTTTAGGTATTGGACAAGATGAAGATCCCAATAGTTTTGAGCAAGCTACCAGTAATGAGATTTCTCTTGAGTGGTTAGTGGTTATAAAAGATGTGTAATTGCCTATGAACATCAACGAGATTTGGAATTTTATGCTCTTGTCATGAGCAGTTTATTTATAGGTTCAAAATGGGTATACAAGAAAATATGTGATTCCAGTGGGAGAATTGATTGCTACAAAGTAAAACTTGTAGTGAAGTGGAATCACATAAAGAGAATGGAAATTATCGACTTTAAATGTTTGAGGTCTTAGTTCTGCATTTTGATTTGGAGTTGCATCAGATAGATGTAAAGATCGTTTTGATTAAAGAAAATCTGAAAGAAGGTGTTTTTGTGTTTTATATAGGAGGTTTTGAGGTAAAGGAGAAGAAAATTTTGTTTTGTAGACTTATAAAGTCAATATGTGGTTTAAACAAGTATTTAGATAGTGATACCTGAAGTTTGAAAGAGTTGTATCTTCTTTTAACCTGGTTGAGATTGTTATTAATCATTATGTATAACTAGAGGTCAGTGGGAAAAGATTCATTTTCTATTCATATATCATATGTGTTGATGGTTAATCACTAACCAACAGTGACATGGTTTGCTAGTTGAAACCAAAGTTTTCCTATTTGATAACTTCAAAATGGAAAATGTGTAAGGAAGTACTTTTGTACTTGATATTGAATTTGCTTGAGATTGAATAAGTGGAACTCTGGGTTTGTCTCAAAGTGTATACGTTGTTCGTATTATCGAATGATTAAGTATGCATGTGTAACAAGTAAGTTGAGGATATTTAAGTCAGTAAAGAAGACAAATCGACAAAGTTATGTTCAAGAAATGATGTTGAGAGAGAACATTTGGACTAGGGAGCTTGATGTATGCTCAAGATTATGTTATTCTCACATAGCCTTTGTTTAGAGTATTCTGAGACGTTTTCCGTTGGATGCTAGTATAGCTCACTGAACAACATGAATAGAAGGTCATGCGGTACTTGCAGAAGACCAATGATTATCTACTCATTTGTAGCAGTAGTGACACTCTTAGCTATTGTGATGTAATATTTGGTGATTGCATTGGTGGCTGAAATCCCATCTCAGGATTTTTTTTTTATTTATTAATATGATGGTAGATGTAACCCTTGGGAAAAAATGTAAAGAAATTTATCCATGCATCACCCTCTTGGTAAGGTAGATTTTGTAACAATATACGAAGCTAATAAGTAGTGAATCTAATTAAAGAGTTTCTTTCAGATTTGGAAGGTAGTAAGTTTTACATAGGATTAAGATGTATTGTGACAGCGGTTCAGCTATGTTGTTCTCAAAGAATAATGTGAAATCTAATAATTCAAAGTATAATAGAGATTATATTACAAATCTCTTTAGGTGAGAGAAAATATCAAAGAAATTATATCATTGTAGAGCACGTTTGTTGAACAACTTGATTGTAGATTCTCTGACAAAGGCTTTGTCAGTGGGAGTCTCCAAGGGATGGTATGTCCAATATAAGAATGATTAATTTATTAAATGTGCTTGGTTAGTGGGAGACTTTTCTCACGTTGGTAATGATTTATTTCATTATGTTTATTTACATTGCGTATGGTTTTGGCACAGATTTTTATTACCATGGTTATTTTTATTTTAACATTTATTTATTGATATGTTGCATATTCATTGACATGTCATTGACAAGGGCGGTATTTAGCCAAATAAACGGAGGCAGTATTTAGCCATAATTCACGATGGTGTGCCAAAGTACGATATTGACCAAAAGGGTATGTGACAGTTTGCTACAGTCAATATCAAGGTTAATTGCCTCTGAGGTTTTATCAAGGCAATTAGATCGAAGATTATTCGATCTGGACCCACATGAAATAAAATTTTCATGTATGCATGTCTCTAGGCGATTCTTGTCATTAAGTAGACCTTTGTATGTGGCTGACAAAAGGTAGTACACCAGATATGTTAGAGTATTTTCTACTGTTACTCGACATTGGTAAGATTAATAACTGGATCAAAGTTTGATGACGGTTTATTATGTAATAAGATTCCATGGCCACACCTTTCGACGGTGATTTTGTAATTAATCTAGCCCAAGTGGGAGATTGTGAGATTCCTTTTGTGTGGGCTTGATCAATTACCTAACCAATTGTTCAGTGGGAGTTCAATTACCTGGTTTGATGGGTTCGGGTTTGGTTCATCTCTGGTTGAAGACTACTAACCAGGTCCACTGTGAGAATGGTTCTAGGTTAGGCATAGGATAGTATTATAAATACTATGGTTAGGGTCCCCGCAGCCATTGGTTTTTATCTCTCTGATGCTCCCATATGCACAAAGGTAAAAAAAGGGATCCCAAGAGACTGTGGAAGACTCTAATTAAGGCATTCAAGCTACAAAAAATGGTCAAAAATTATTCTACAGCAAATGATATGTGTTCTATCATCTCTTTTATTACCCATTGTATTCTATTAATCTGTGTGGTGGATTCGTTAGGGTTCATGAAAAATTCTATGGAAAAACCCCAATTTGCATTAAAAAATTCTAACTCTTCAAAATAGATGTTTTGGTATTGGATAAAATGAAGATCCCAATGGTTTTGAGCAAGTTGTCAGTAATAAAATTACTCTTAAATGGTTAATGATCATAAAATATGTGTTATAGTCTATAAATAATAACGAGACTTGGGATTTTATGCTTTTATTGATGAGCGGTGTACTTATAGATTTAAAATAGGTATACAAGAAAATATGTGATTCTAGTGGGAGAATTGATTGCTACAAAGTAAGATTTGTAGCCAAGTGGGATCACAAAAAGAGAATGAAAGGTATAGAATTTAAATCTTTATGGTCTTAGTTGCATTTTTTGATTTAGAGTTACATCAGATAGATGTAAAAATCATTTTGATCAAAGAAAATAAAGAAAAAGATGTTTATATGCTTTAATCACAAAGTTTTGTGGTAAAGATAAAAAAGACATATTTTGTAGAATTATAAAATCAATCTGTGGATTAAATAGGTATCCAGGTAATGGTATCTGAAGTTTGACAGGGTTGTATCTTCTTTCAACTTTGTTGAGATTGTCATTGATCGTTGTATATATCTATAGGTCAGTGGGAGCGAATTCACTTCCTAGTCATATATGTTAATGGTTAATCACTTACTTGTAGTGACATGGTTATTAATTAAAACCAATATTTTTTTGTCTGATAACTTTGAGTTGTAAAAATATATGAGTAAGTACCTTTGTACCTGATATTGAGTTTGCTCGTGACATAAAAAATAAAATTCTGGATTTGTCTTAAAGTATAAATGTCATTCGTGTTTTCAAACGGTTCAGTATGCATATATAACCATTAAGTTGCAGATGCTTAAATCAGTAAAGGAGACAAATTAACAGAATTGTATACAAGAAATGATATTAAGAGTGAGCATCTACACTGCAGTAGAGAGCTTGGTATATGCTTAAGGTTGTAATCGTTTTTATATAATCTTTTAATTGAGTGTTATGGGACGTTTTCAGTTGGATGTTGGTATAGCTCACTGGACAACGGGAAAATGATGGTCATACGGTACATGCAGAGGACCAAAGATTACATATTCATTTATGAAAGTAGTGACATTCTAAACTATTTTGATGTAATTTTTAATGTTTGCATTGATGACAAAACATCAAGGTTTATTGTCATAGTAGTAGGATTTTATAACTCTATGTAAAGATAACAAATAAAGTATCTAGTGTAAAAGTTTATTTTATAACTTGAAGGTTGTAGACTCTACTTCTAAATCTATTGAGATATATTGTAACAACGGTTCAGCTGTGTTCTTCTCAAAGAATAATAAAAAATTTAGTATTTTAAAGCTTAATAGAGATCGAATCTCTTCAGGTAAGCAAAATAATTTATATCGTTGTAGATTTTCCGATGAAAGGTTTTGTCAGTGGGAGTCTTTAAAAGGACGGTATGTCCAATATAAGAATGGTTGAAAATAATTAATTTTATCAGAGATTTAAGTGGTCAAAGATTTAAGAATCAGTGGGAGTCTCTAAATATACTTAATCAATGGGAGACTCTTTATGTTTATGCTTGTATTTTTACATTGCTTACTATGTTTGATTATATTGCTCATGGTTTGATGGGCACAATTTTGTAATCATGGTTTAATTTATTTTAGCATCACATGATTGTTATTTTGCTTACATGGTCATATGTGTTTGACATATCAAAAAATAAAGGCGATATTCAGCCGGTGTAACAAGGTAGTATTCAACCGGGGTTACTGAGGTAATATTTAGCCAAAGAATACTAGGCAGTATTTAATCAGAAAGTACAATATAGTATTTGACCAAAGAAGGCAGTATTTAGTCAAAGGATAAAGACGGTGTCTAACCAAGGTATGATATTATATTTTTGGATTATTTAAATACCATGTTTTAGTTGCACATAAAGGTTTTGGGGCACTTTGATTAAGGTTCTTTAATCAAGATTGGACTCGCATAAGAATTTATTTTCATGCATTATCTTAGACGATTTATGTATTGAGTAAACCTCTATTGTAGCTGACAGAAGGTTGTACACCGTATATTGATGTATATTATCCACTGTTGTTCGCATTGGGAAGCTTGATGGATATTTTAAAGTTAGTGACGATTTAGTATATTGGATTCCATAGCCATACTGGTTAACGATAGTTTTGTAATTAATATAGCTGAAGTGGGAGATTGTTAAATTTATATGTGGGTTTAATTAATTACCTAAACTAGTTAATTCAGTGGGAGTCTGATTAACACGGTAAAATCGATTGGTTTAGTTCGCCACATGGTATGAGATAAGTTTGGTAACCCTAATTCTATTGTGTGAAGGATTTTAGGGTTACAACAGTATTCTATAAATACTGGGTTATAGTTCCTACAGCCACAGTTAGAAAAGTTATCTCTGCGCCCATTAACAAGAGACATCAGGATATCCTCTAGAGGCTGTAGAAGACTGTAGCCGAGGGATTTCAATCAAAGCTTGGAGCGTAGAGGAATCAGACTTCACAAATAGGTATGTCTTTATGTTCATTGATAGTTTCATCTCCATTGTATTCTATGGTAACTGTATGGATTGGGTTGGGTTCTATTGAAACCCTAAGCACAATAATTTCTAACAGTATCCACTGCCAAAGGATGACCTCCATTGTTTCGTCACCAGTTCATCTTGGATTCTCAATGCCTCAAAGGATCTCTCTCTCTTGCAATCGGACGACTGTCGGAGCTCAAAGAGTTTTCCCTGTCAAACAAAACAACCATATCGTTGACTAGATTCCTGCACAAATTGGTTACTATCAGAAGCTAAAGATTTTAAACCTCGGGAGTAACCAACTTCCTATGAAATCCCATCAGTGATCTTGTCATTGGAGTTTCAGTTTCTGAACTCGAATCAGAAACTGAATTCATCAAAAACTTCAGAAACTGAAACCCAAGATTTAATCGAGTTTGGATAATTTGTTTTCACTAATTTTCTGATTAATCAATTAGGGGCTTCTTGGTTATTCTTCACATTGGGTACTCTGATCCAACCGATTGTTGGATTTTGTTTTTGATTTGCTATTTTCAGAGTCACATGGATTCAAAAAACCACGAAAAATGAATCGACCTTCTTCATCGTGAAAATCTGTTACATGTAAATGGCTTTCAGATTTTTGAGAATTAAAAAAGCAGTAACATCAAATAAAATTGGAAAAACCAGTAATGCTTTTTTTCGATTGTTACTCTGAACTTAGATGAGCTTCGAAAGTTCGATTATGGCTTCTGATTTGATGGTCAAAACTGGTGATCGATCTGAGGGAGAAGAAGATGCTGGGTTCCCTGAGATTTCGGAGATCAGGGTAACAATCGAAAAAAACAAGAAATTTAAAACCTATAATCATCGATCTGAGGGAGAAGAAGATGTTGGGTTCCCTGAGATTTTGGAGATCAGGGTAACAATAAAAAAAAAAACAAGAGATTTAAAACCTATAATCATCGATTTAAGGGAAAAGAATATGCTGGGTTCCCTGAAATTTCTGAGATCAGGGTAACAATAGGAAAAAACAAGAGATGATCTGAGGGAGAAGAAGATGTTGGGTTCCCTAAGATTTCAAAGATCAGGGTAACAATAAAAAAAACCAAGAGATTTGAAACCTATATTCAGAGGATTGAATGAAGTAGGGTGGTCGGGGAAGAAGAAGACAGTCGTCGATTATACTGTTACAAAAGGAAAGCCAGATTTGGGGGTAGGGTAACAAATCAAATAAAGGGTATAATGGTCTTTTAACCTGACTAAAAGGGTAGTATTGTCCATCAAATTTTCCAATGCAGCTAACATCAGCATCTAACGGGAATTTTTTGATGGAGTGGGCTTCTTTGATTAGCAGAGAAAGTTTTTGGGTGGTAGGTGATGTTTTTGCAATCTTGTGGGTGCAGATGATGTTAGCAATCTTTGTTGGAGTGTATATGAAATTTTTTCTTAAAAAAAAGGAAAAAATATGGGTACCTCCCCTACCGCCTAAACTTTTTTAACAATTAAAATTGTCCCATTATTTTTGATGACGTTAAACTTTAAACACAATGGACAAAAATACCCCTCTGTTCACCTGTTCACTTCTCTCATATTGCTCTCTTTGAACTGTGGGTTGAGAAGCAGAAAAAGCTCGGAGCCTTCCTTCCATGCTGGCCCATTTCTATGGATTGTTCAGAATTTGGGGATAAGGGTTTGTGGAAATAAAGGAGTTTCTGAGCTGTATGTGGCTTATTGGGGCTCTGATTCTTATAAAGGAGGCTAATGTCGAGTATTCTTTTGCTATGGAGTACAATGGCCCTCCTGTCTCATATGATCTTCCCTAAGCAATTCTTGTAATGACATTAAGTGGATTCCAACTATAGTAGTGGTCACCCTAGTGTCTGATAAAAGTGTCCTTGTCGGTTGCCCCTAAAGAGCCAGAGGAAAAGAGTTGCAGAAATCAGAGAGGAAGGGTAAAGCTAAGAAAATAGAGGAAGAAGAGGGAGTATTTTTTATGAAGGAGGGAAAGGAGTTCAAAAAAAATGAAAGAAATATTGGGAGGGAGAGAAGGATCTGATTCAGACATTTTAGCAAGACTGCTCCGATCTTGCTCTAGCAAAGATGGCATCCTTTTACCTTTCGATTACATTCTTTGGTTTTGTGGCTACGTTCTGATCATTCTATGGCGATTGATTTTCTAAGCAGCAAATCGGCTTATCAATTCTTGAAGCTAATGGTCGAAAGAGAGACAGAACTTGGTTTTGGGTCGTTTTCTATTATGGACATGCATGACATGTGAGCCAAGCTCTATGTCTTAATGGATTGATGATGGGTGGTTTGGAGGCTTGTTAGTTTCTGCCTTGCCTTCTTTTAGAGGTTGAGGAAGGATGATTAGGAGAACGAGGCGTGATGGGTTTGTTAATGGATATGGATTTTCCCTCTGTTTTTTCAGGGTTTGTTTGAAAGGGGCTTGAGGAAACCAGCTTCTCTGTGTTTTGCTCTGGTTTTCATTGCCTTGGGAATGAAGCAATGTGAACTGTTTGTTATGTGAATTTAATCATTTTTCTTTCCACGTTGAATGCAATTCGATTCTTCTTGCTGATGGTCTTTGTCATTTTCTCCGATAAGAATAGATAAAGGTGCTTCTGAAATGGTTAAGAATGATCGACTTCTCCAGAGGTATCATATTCGACAAGCTATTGTCCTTGGGCGGTCGCCCCTAGAGAACCCATTCTGTTCCTATTGTGCAATTCTTGTATGATCAGTATTTGCATTGCTTTTAGGCGAGATTTTAGCAAAGCATCGGGAGATTTAAGAGAGGTAGCTGATGATTTTAGCGGAGAGCAATAGGAGAGAAGTGAGATTTTCATTTGTTGTTCGGCAAATCATCGTGAGGAACTTACCCAAAAAAAAACTCATTGTGAGGAAGATGAAAGGAGAAAGGTAGGTGCATTTTGGGTATTAAAAGTTTAATTTTGTGTTTATTTCGTCAACTAACAGAATTAATGGCCTGGGTGTTTCTATTAATTATTTGGATTTTAGGAGTGTCTTTGTAATTGTTCAAAAAGGTTTGGGATGTATCTAATATTCGATCAAATTGGAGAAGTACCCATAATTTTCCACAAAAAAAGAAAAAAGAAAAAAAATGCCCCTAATACTCGTTATATTTATAGTTTTTTTGATTCACTGATTCTTATTGTTTTTCTATTTGGTTGCAAGTAAAAGGAAGGGAAGTGGACAATCATGTTGGGTAGTGATTATAAAAATATACTTTTCTAATTGTGACTTAATTTTACTTCCCTTTCCTTTATTGCCATTCCAACTACACAAAGCCAGCAGGCTTAGGCATACCTATCTATTACCTATTAAGGTCATATACATGCAGCAGGCTTAGGTAAACCAATCTATTACCTATTAAGGTCATATACTATGCATGTCTAGCCTTTAATGCACTTTAATTTATGCATTTGTTAAGTTCTATTTGGTTACAATGGAAAATATCAAAGGAAAAAGGAAGTGAAAATTTTTAATTTAAAAAATAAATTTTATAATCATTCCATATTTGATAATTAATTTTCATTTTACTTTAAATTGTTTCCATCCTAGAGATGTTGTATATTCTCTTGTATTTATTGCTTTTGTTTTTCTCATTAAACCAACCCATTATTTGGGTAACACGCACAAAGGTGATGTGTATATATATATATATATATATATATATATATATATATATATATATATATATATATATATATATATATATATATATAACATTCACACATCATTACTTTAAGGAAAAGCCTTCTTTCCAACATTATCATGATATTATAGCAAATTTAGTTTTGAGCCCACTTCCTTTTGTGATTCCCAGGTTGACACTGAGAGAGGGGGTGAATCAGTGATCACTAAAAACTTTCTCACAACTGTGTAGACTGTCCAAACCAACCACACTCTGCTGCCAAGAGCTGACTGTTAACAACTTGCTGCCTTGAGCTGACTGAGGTGGTCATTTACACATTTGCCCTATTAACATATTTCGTGTAATACACCATGCCGCACACCTACAAGTATTAATACTAGAGGCTTGGTGTAAGAACCGTATCGTACTAATCGGTCTTACCCCTTGTATCAGGTCTTCCTATCATGGTCGGGCCAAGAGGACCAAGTGCGTAAAGAAACCACAAGGCTATGTATGAAATTGAACCCAAAATCAGTTAATTAGGAGCGTGTTGTCACGACCCGTGACCCGCTCCGTCTACAAGGTCCATGGATGGACACATGGGTTGATAGGTTAAGCCCATATTCTAGAATTCTCTACACATTCCCTACACTTAGGCTTATGTGGGGTTCTCTAGAAACCTCCACACTTGTATAGAGTTTCTCTAGACTTTTCCTAAGGAGGTGGGAGTATTCTAGACTTTTATACTAGAATGTTCCCAACCGTTAGATTTATAACACTTGTACAAATCCTAACCATTCATTGTACCCCTTGGTGCCTATAAATAGGGAGGGCCTCATTTGGCCAAGGCACCCAAGCAAGCAAGCATTGTAAGAGTTCATTTGCAATACAAGTTTATCTTCCATAATTCTCTATTGTGTGCTCTCTTTCTTAGTAAGGGGTTAGGCTGACTTAGTGCTTCAAGAAGGGTTGCAAGCGACTAAGTGCCGCACGGTTGGCTTAGTTACACTAAGGCCGTGACAAGTGGTATCAGAGCGTAGTTACGAAGGAGACGCTTAAGCAACATCGTTACCATGTCTAGTGTGGAAGATCACAACGTGGAAGGAGAGCATGGTCGTGAAAGGGATGCTCATACCAACACAAGGAGCAAGCGGAGCAAGGACAAGTCCGTAGATATTGTGGCTGCCATGGAAGCGGCGTCTAACTCGAGTGGAGTTAGCCATGACCGACACTCAAGAGAGGGTCGATGTGTTAGAAGGGTGCGAGGAAGAACTCAAAGGTCGAGTGGATGAGCACGATGTGTCCCTACGCAACACCACAAAGACAGCCACAAGGAGAGCTTGATGCCTTCAAAGCTCAAGTGTTGGAGATGATGGCAAACCTACAAGCATGCGTAGACGAGGTACGAGCCGATGTAAACCTATGCAAGAGGGCAATGGTTGGGGGAGCTACGACCTCAAGAGAGGCACCCAAAGTGGATGTGCCTAAACCTATGTCCTACGATGGACAACGAGATGCCCGAGAAGTAGATAATTTCTTGTGGCACATGGAACAATACTTCAAAGCAATCTCCCTCGAAGACGAGCAAATGAAGGTACAAACTGCCATCCTTTATCTCAAAGACACAAAGAACTCTATGGTGGAGACGACGACACGGCGACATCGAAAGAGGTACGTGCACCATAGACACTTGGGATAGTTTCAAGAAGGAACTAAAGAAACAATTTTACCCCGAGAATGCATCGTTCATGGCTAGAAGGAATCTTAAAAGGCTCAAACAGACGGGGTCTATCCGAGACTATGTGAAGGCATTCTCTACACTTATGCTAGATGTCCAGGATATGACCGAGGTAGACCTCTTGTTCAACTTCATGGAAGGTCTCCAAGGTTGGGCCGCACAAGAGATACAACGACGGGGTGTGCAAGATATCTCCTCCGCCATAGCAGCGGCGGAGTCCATCGTTGAGTATAGGAGAGAAGATCCCCCAAAGCCCAAGAAGCCATATAGTGAGAAAGGTGGGGGAGCATCGACATCCAAAGAAACTTATCCTAAGGAAAGCATAGAAAAGACCTCATCATATAGAGAGAATAAGGCAAGGGATGACAAGAAGAGTGGATATCGACGGAAGACCGCTTGTTTCCTATGCGATGGTCCACACTGGGCTAGTCAGTGCCCTAAAAAGAAGGCTTTGACAGCCCTGCTCAAGAAAGGAGATGAAGAAGAGGAGGCTCATATGGGTTCGCTCCAATTGGCTGTTATCAAGGCCAAGACAAAGGAGGTCAAGGCCACGCCTTCACAAAAAGGCTTGATGTATGTGGAGGCACGCATCAACGGCAAGGCCACACATGCTATGGTTGATACGGGCGCAACCCACAACTTTGTCTCGACGGATGAGGCAAAGAGACTCGGTTTGAAGGTTCAAGGAACCAAGGATGGCCCCAAACTACTATCGGCTATGCAGTTCGAGAAAGGGGTCAAGAAGGGGGAAATGACTTATCTCGCTGCGCTGCTCGACGAGAAGGAAGACAGGCCCATGGAAGTGTTGCCCGGGCCTATTGAGAAGGTCCTTAAGGAATTCAAGGATGTGATGCCGTCTGAGCTGCCTAAGAAACTTCCACCTAGGAGGGAGGTGGACCATGCTATCGAAGTTGGAACCTGGCGCCAGCCACCGCTAAGGCACCCTACCGCATGTCACCACCGGAGTTGGAGGAGTTAAGGGCACAGCTAAAGGCCTTACTAGATGCAGGGTTCATTCGCCCATCTAAAGCTCCATATGGCGCACCGGTCCTCTTCCAACGAAAGCATGATGGTTCGTTGCGGTTATGCATCGACTACCGGGCCCTCAACAAGGTAACTATCAAGAACAAATATCCTATCCCTTTGATAGCCGACTTATTTGATCAACTTGGTGGAGCAAAGTATTTTTCCAAGCTAGATTTACGATCGGGATACCACCAAGTACGCATTGCAGAAGGGGATGAGCCTAAGACCACATGTGTGACACGCTATGGGGCGTACGAGTTCTTAGTCATGCCCTTTGGCCTCACCAACGCGCCAGTTCGCCCAAGAGGAGGTAATGTTCCTTGGTCATAAGGTCGGGGTGGTACATTAGCTATGGATGATAGCAAGGTGCGAGCAATTAAAGAGTGGAGCGCCCCTACAAAAGTCAACGAGCTAAGATCTTTCCTTGGCTTGGTGAACTACTATAGACGGTTCATCAAGGGATATTCCGCAAGGGCAGCCCCTTTAACGGATCTTCTTAAGAAGAATACGACATGGCGGTGGTCGGATGCATGCCAAAACGCCTTTGAAGAACTAAAGGAGGCAGTAACGAGAGGATCCGTGCTTGCCTTGCCCGACTATGGCAAGACATTTGAAGTACACACCGATGCCTCCGACTTCGCTATTGGCGGGGTGTTGATGCAAGAAGGATACCCAATTGCCTACGAGAGCCGCAAGCTCAATGACACCGAGCGACGCTTACGGTCCATGACAAGGAAATGATCATGTAATACATTGTCTTAGGACATGGCGTCACTACTTACTTGGCTCAAGGTTCGTCGTAAAGACAGATAATGTAGCCACTAGCTATTTCCAGGTCTCGGAAAAAGCTAAGTCCCAAACAAGCTAGGTGGCGGGATTTCTTGAGCGGAGTTCGACTTTACCTTCGAGTACAAGCCCGGTAAAGTCAATTGTGTAGCCGATGCATTGAGTAGGAAGGCGAAATTAGCCTCTCTTAGCCAGTCAAATGGAGTATTGATAGACTTAATCAAAGAGGGGTTAGAGCACGACCCTATGGCTAAGAGCTTGACTAACCTCGCACGGAAGGTAAGACACGACGCTTTTGGGAGAAGGACGGCTTGCTTTATGCCAAGAAGAGAAGGATCTATGTTCCTAAATGGCATAACTTACGGCTGGAACCTTATCCGTGAGTGCCATGATACAAAGTGGGCTGGCCACCCAGAGACGCGGCGCACACGGGCACTACTAGAAGCCGCATATTACGGGCCTCGGATGCGGGATGACATAGAGGCCTACGTAAGGACCGTCTTGTATGTCAACAAGACAAGGTGGAGCAACAACAACCGAGAGGTTTGCTAGAACCACTACCCACACCGGAAAGACCATGGGAAAGTGTATCTATGGACTTCATCGCTGCACTACCTACGTCGAAGGATGTGGCTCTATAATGGTGGTTGTTGACGGATTCTCTAAGTATGCCACGTTTGTGGCAGCTCCTAGGGACTGTACCGCAGAGGAGGCAGCAAGGCTGTTCCCTTAAGAACATAGTGAAGTATTGGGGTGTGCCACGCACGATCATTAGCGATCGAGACCCTCGCTTCACGGGAAAGTTCCGGACGGAGCTGTTCAAGTTGTTGGGTTCGGCTCTCCACTTTTCTACAAGTTTTCATCCACAAACCGATGGGCGAGACCGAACGAGTCAACAACTTGTTAGAGATATACTTGAGGCACTTTGTGAGTGCCAACCGGAAAGATCTGGGCCAAGCTGATTGATGTGGCTCGGTTCTCCTACAACCTTCAAAAGAGCGAGGCAACAAACCAAAGCCCGTTCGAACTAGCCACTCGGACAACAACCTTTGACGCCACATACACTTATGACGAATACACAGGAGGAGCCCTTCGGCGTTCAAGGCTGCCAAGGAGTGGCATGAAAGATGGACGTGGCCAAGTCTTACCTAGACAAAGCCACTAAGAAGATGAAGAAATGGGCCGACAAGGACACGACGACCGGAACACTTCATGGTAGGTGACTTGGTACTTGTAAAGCTCGTGTCACAAGCAGTTCAAGTCCCTAAGGTCGGTGCACAAAGGGCTGGTTCGTCGGTATGAAGGGCCGTTTGAGATTCTAAGGAAGGTGGGCAAGGTATCCTATGAGGTAAAGCTCCCTCCCAAACTCAAAATTCATCCGGTTTTCCATGCAAGTATGTTAAAACCTTATCATGGAGACATGGAAGATCCGAGCCGTGGGACTTCTACTCGAGCACCAATGGGTGTGGTTACTTCCTATGAGAAGGAGGTTGAATGCATAATGGCGGATAGACTTATACGAAGACGAGGCGTTCCTCCTTATAGGGAGTACTTAGTCAAATGGAAGGGGCTACCAGAGAGCGAGACAAGCCGGGAACCATCGGATGCCCTTTGGCGGTTCAAGACATGATACAAAAGTTCCATGAGGAAAATGCGACGGGACGTCGCCAACTTAGGTGGGGGAGAAATGTCACGACCCGTGACCCGCTCCGTCTACAAGGTCCATGGATGGACACATGGGTTGATAGGTTAAGCCCATATTCTAGAATTCTCTACACATTCCCTACACTTAGGCTTATGTGGGGTTCTCTAGAAACCTCCACACTTGTATAGAGTTTCTCTAGACTTTTCCTAAGGAGGTGGGAGTATTCTAGACTTTTATACTAGAATGTTCCCAACCGTTAGATTTATAACACTTGTACAAATCCTAACCATTCATTGTACCCCCTTGGTGCCTATAAATAGGGAGGGCCTCATTTGGCCAAGGCACCCAAGCAAGCAAGCATTGT